>VZTM01015697.1:229299-333770 GCA_013400555.1 Jacana jacana | reverse complement strand
AGGTTGGAAGAGACCCCCGGGATCATCAAGTCCAACCATCAGCCCTACTCTACAAGTTCCCCCCTACACTAGATCCCTCAACACCACATCTAATTTACTCTTAAACACAGTCAGGGATGGGGACTCCACCACCTCCCTGGGCAGCTGATTCCACTGACTGACCACTCCTGCTCCTCCTCAAGAGCCATCTAGCCTCTACTATCCTCATCCTCATTCTCATCCTGCCTCTATTATCTTCAGACTCCTGGTGTCCACAGGGACACAACAGACCCCTGACAGTCTGCTTGCCCTCCTACACCTCTTCGTTTGATTCACAGCTCTGGCTTTACCAGAAGAGCTGGTCAATCATCTTTGTCCTCTCCCTTTGTCCTTGGCCCTGGTGCCACGCTCTCCTCTTTGAGCATCCCTGTCACTGCTCAGTCTTATTCCCTCCCCTGCCAGAGTGTGCATCTGGGCTCATCAATGCATTCAATTGATGTGACTTCAATAGGCTGCTCTATTTTGGCTGAGTGGTGCAGGTATGTGCTCCATAATTAATACACGGTGAATCACTTTCCTTCCTCCTTCTTCTGCAGAGCCTTCTTCCAGATCTGCCCTCTGCCAGCTCCCTTCTACTCTATTGATTGCTCCCATGGTATTTGTTTCCTTTGGAGGATCTTTTACACCCTCTTGTGAAGTTCCTTGTGGCTCAAGTCCTGGTTCCTACTTTTCTCCCTCTGCAAATTATCTGCAAGCACACAGACAGTGAACTCACATATCCAGCTCTGAACAGCTTCCTTTCATCCTGAGCAGAAGTTTTATTTGTGTCTTTAACGTTTCCTAATGGATAACTAGGCATCACTCGAGCTAATTATCACCTTCGGCTCATCTTCAAACTCTTCTTCTCCATGACACCTGCCTCAGTAGAATGGACTGCCCCAGGAGGTGCCTGTGTCTCCTGCTCCTCAGATGGAGGAGATTAAACTAGACAGCTCCTTTTCAGAGGGCTGGGGTTCGAGGTGTGCCCCAATCCCCATAGGCACACAGGGAGTTAATGTGCTGTGACTAATGCACTGTAAATTCATAGCCTGGCACCCTGCATGCCAGCTTCACTGGGCACATCTTGGACAAAATCTAGTGTTTTCTGATTTCAATGTCAAGTACAGCCTTTAGAGTACAGCGGGTATGAGGTCTGAGATCTGTCTGCTGAACACCACAGCATCTGGGCTGAGAATGTGATTTTACCAACAGCATCTTTTGATTTATCCGTTACAACAATAATCTTTTAGTAATTCACTTTTTCTGTGAGTTGGTGAAGGGCTGGTAGATTTCCCAGACCCCTTCAGGCATGTTTTTTTGCTGTTAGCAATCAAAGTAATTAACTATGTGCACTATGTCTCGGGTTGCTGGTGGAATTAACGTTTTTTTTTTCACTTACGTAACTTGTACTTCTTAATCAGGATTGTCACAGATAGCAACCAAAGCATGTACAGAGAGGCTTTGTGGTTGAATAATCATCCAAATTAAACTGCTTTGTAAATATCAGGATGTTTTAAAAAAAAAAAATGTTTGAGTACCCAAATTCTTGTGCAGACTATCAAACATCTATGAAGAGGAGTGGAACACACTCAGGGCTTTGTCTTGTAAATTCATTCAGGAACCAAGTTTTTTCCTGTTTTATGTAAATCCAGCATGCCCTCCTGCTTACAAAGAACATCTGTCAGGGTGCTGAGGCACTGCCCCAGGTTGCCCAGAGAAGCTGCAGCTGCATGATCCCTGGAGGAACTCAAGGCCAGGTTGGACGGCGCTTGGAGCAACCTGCTCTGGTGGGAGGTGTCCCTGGCCTGGGTAGGGAGTGGGACTGGATGGACTTTAAGGCCCCTTCCAACCCAAACTGTTCTGTGATTCTATGACCTGTGAATGACTCGGGAAGATGGGCTCATCAGAAGCTCCCTTTCAAAGTGGAAAAATATCCAAATGAACTCTTACCCATTATTCACTCAGTTTTTCATGCTCCATAGAAGAAAAGGCACATAAAAGTCTTCAACAAGCCATCTAAGAGGTTTGGACATCCCTTGGATCCTTTTCTCCAGGTTTGTAACTGCGGCATCTCCATGTGTGTTCAGGCACAGAGACTGCATGCTGCTTGTTCAGTGCTTTTGGCTTGTTACTTCACCTTCCTCATATTCTCATTGTCTCTTATTTCAACTCGTAGCAAGACAGAGTATTTTTGTGACATGCTTGGTTACTCTCTATTCAGCACCAATGATCGTGAACACTGGCCACTGCTCCAGTGAATAAAAACTAGACACGATGGCAATGACTTCAGTGCTGTCTTTGAGAGAAAGAAGACGCACCAGTCACACATTTAGGACCTGGCTGGACTGGCCAATCCATCAGGGCTTGTGAGCCCACAGGAGGTGTGTGAGTGTGTGGCACCCCCTGTCTGAGCCAGTGTGTGCACTGCTGCATAACGAGACATCACACTGGAGAGAGGAGGTTGTGGGGACGTGCCATCCAGGTGGTGCAATAACTGATATATGCAGCAATAAAAAATGTTCCTTTAGCCCTTAAACAACAGGCTGGAAAACATAAAAATAGTTCAGTTTGTGGAGAGACTAGTGTCTCCATGGATTTAATAAGACTCCAGACGCTCTTTCTTCATTAAAGCATCTCAGGGGATAGATTAAGCGTCCACACAGTGTTTTCTGGACTCCGAGTACCTTCTCTAGATTTAATTTTTGGCCAGTTATCTTCATGTCTCATTAGCATAACATTAATCTAAACATAATGAGTGGTTGGTCTGCAGAGTCTGTGCTCCATAAGCACTTGATGACCAAAACCAAGACCCTTCTGCTTTAACTGCATGAAATACGATCGCTTCACTAGTTATTTTGCTATTAAGCAAAGTGGCGACACATGTAGATCAAAAGAGCCACCATTGAGAAGCCCAGCATCACCATTAATGGTTTCAAGGAACATCTGCTTGAGGGAGACTTTCAGGAGAGCCCATTTCATGCTCTGTGTTGCGTACACTCATGTTCGCACTTGCCAGGCGTGGAGATCGTGGTGTGCTGTGTGTGACACACACGTAGGTCTCCAAAAACTTCCCTCTCTCAGCTCTGTTTGGCTGTTCCTGCCACTCATCCACAGGCTGAATCCTCCTGGGTCCTGAGAAGGGTGGTTCAAACTCCCCAAGCCACGATGGTATGCTTGGGGTGTGAAGACCATCAAAGGTATTGGTTACTCTATTTCTCCTTGAAGTTTTTAGGGGCTAAATGTGTGCCTGAACCATCTGACGTGTCTGAGATGTTTGTGAGGATCCGCTTTGAGCATTTTGATGCAGAAGCAAAAGAAATTCCCAGGAAGCATTTAATCTTAGCTAGAAATGTTGTGTCATGCACAGGGAATGGTTTGACTCAAGTCTTTGGTTCAGTAGAAACGTACAGAATAAATGTAAGTTTTCCAGGTACTTCTTGATTTCTATCTCCTTTACATCCAAATGTACATGAAACATTTGAAAATAAACATCACAATACCTTTCTTTCTTTTTCCAGCCTTTGGAGGGAAAGTTTGATTAGTTTGTATTTTCTGCACTTCTCCACAGGCCCATGCATGCTTGTGTTTGTACACAGAGACAAGATATTGAGGGAAAATACAGTTCAAGGGGTGAACTTCGTAGTTGATTTTGAAGAAAGCCAAGCCTGCAGCCACGCTTCTGCACTGGGGTAGGGAGATACACAGCCTGTGGCCAGACTGATCTGTCTCTCTCGCTCCATAATCACAGCAGAAGTAACAACTGTCATCCTCGTCCCACTGTGTATTTTAATGTTTGCTTTTCTTTTTCTTACAGTGTCCCACAGAGGCAATTAAACAGAGTGGGGAATTAAGCAGAGCTCACAGCACGTCTGCTTTTCCATGAGGGCATTCTTAATGCTGGTTTCCTGGCTGGGGTTTTTGCTGGGTCTGGGCTCATCACTCCCTTTGGTGGAGACTCCTCCATGGCAAGGCATAGCTTTGTCCTATCCTCCTGGTCAGTGGAACCAACACCGACACTGTGTCCCATTTCCTCTGAGATTCTTTGCAAACCTCCGAGCTGTGGTTACATACATGCTATGGAGAGAGGTTAATGGAAATTTGTGGGTTACTGACAGGGGCAGGACTGTGGCTTCAGGGTAAGGAGAGCTTGTGGTGTGCATACAAGGGCAAGGGGAGCAGCAGTAGACACATATCTCCATTATTCACAAGTCAGGAAGTTACCCATTCTTGCTTGGTTATCTTCAGCAATAACCCCTGCTGCTTGCTGGGCTCAGGGCTCAAGGCTGGGCAGAGCTGCTTGCTCCTTCAGCCCCATCCCTTGGTGGCTAACCCCCTCACTGTGTGCCTTTGTGTACCTCAAGCACAGCATTTATGTCAAAATGACCCTTTAGAGGTTGATGCACAGCAGCCATACCAACATGAACAAGTCCCAAAGGTCCCCTGATGGCAGTGCTCTTGCAGAATCACCATTCTTCCCATAGTTGTGGTGTTTTATTCTAGTCTAACATTTCTTGTTGGCTCCTGATGAGCCTCACCAGCCACACTGATGAGCCCTAGTACACCATTCCCAGTCACTTTTACTTGAACCGGTGCTAAATATTCCAATCCACCCTAATTGAGACTAATGGACCTGTAAGTGCAGGCCTGTTAGCAATATGTCACAGTACGCCTGCCATATGTTCCGTATTGCCATCCTAAGGGGCCTCTTCTTGGCCACTCATCACAGCTCTGACCAGACACATTTTGCTGAAACCACCAGCCTCCTCATGGAAGCTACAGTGCGAGAAGCAGGTCGACAGACAGCCAAGCCATGGGGCTGGTGGTTGTATTTCCAGCCAGATCTAGGGGCCTGTGAGGCAGCAGTGCTGGAGCACAAGTAGCAGAGACCTTGCCAAGATGTCCTGTTTTCACTTCATCAGCAAGTGCAGGGCACACGAAGCCAGTCACCAGGATGGAGTATCAGGGACAGTTGGTTGGTTCTGTGGACCCTAAATTCTCAGGATAATATTTCCTCCACAGGAAAAAAATCTAAGTTTCACCAGAATGCTTCATTCTTACCAAAATCCTTTGCCCCAAATCTTAACATGCATGTGTTTTTTCCAATGAAAGTATTTACTGTGGTTGAGGCTCCTAAACATCAGCCTCTCTCTTCCTACAGCACACACTGGCCAGTTCAGACTGTCCCTTTCTCTGTGCTGGTGTGACACACAATGGCCCAGCACAGCACAGCTGCTGTGGCTGCAGAGGGACAAGGTTGAACCTTTGTAGCCACCAGTGCCACTGTGCTTCAGAAGCCAAGTATTTCTAAGTGGTTTAAGACTCCCAGAATGTCTGGTTTTCTCCCTCTTCCCCACCTGTCCTTTGCCTTTAATTTTTACTGTTGTTATTTCTTTACTCTAAGCAAAGAGTTGTTCCTTGTCCCTGTTGACCTCAGCAGCCTTGACTGCTATTGACTCCAAATTCCTCAGACCATCATGTGCATGGGGCCAGACAGCCCACGAGACAGTGCAGCCACATCTCTGGATTCTGCCTGATGCAGCTGCAGTGAAGCCATCATAACAGGAACTGGTTTTACTTCTTTCTCATGATAGGTCCAGCTGTACAAGCCTGATGGAGAAGCATCTCAGCTGAGGGATAGATGAGTTGTCCCTGTGGCACAGCAGCATCATTTCCCTGGTGTGTGCTGGACAGGAGCAACTACCCCAAGGGCACATGGGGGCAGAGAAAATGAAGATTTCAGTCTGTTTGCAGGAAAATGAAGGCATCAATGGGCAGTCCTGGAACTGGTGACTTTGCATTTTGATTTATGTGTTTCTGTCAAAAATTTGGACATTCAGCAAAGCAAAAAGATAATAGTGCCATTTTAGTTACAAATCAAAATCTGGGCCAGCCCGTGAGTCAATGTGCCACAAGGGAGCATCATTCTTCACTCAAGGCAGGGCTGCAGCCTTCAATATAAATGTCACAGCTTGGAAAGGAAAGCAGAGGAGACCGTTTGTTCAAGAAGTAGAGTGTTCAGTCTGGGCTGTCAGTCCTGTCTCCCCTCCTCTGCAGCAGGTTTGAAGATAGCAGGACTCCAAAGAGAGCACCATAGCAATAGACCCACCTTGCTGCAGAGGCAGAGCTCTTTCACACTTCATTTTGCTCAGACAAGATGTTCTTACTCCTTGAATGCCACCAGATAGTTCATTCCTTGAAAGATGCTAATTACTGCTGATTGGTTTATTAGCCTGCTGCCAAGAATCCATAATTTTCCTAGGAAAGGCAATGCCAGCCAGATGCTTCTTGATCTGAGACCTGCAGGGCTTAACTCTTCATGCTCTGCCATGTGTGAACACTGCAGCAAGCCCAGGCTGTGTGATGATCTGTGGCATCCCTGGCAGCAGATTATACCTGCAAATCAGCAGCACCTCAATTTAGGGTATCAAAGACAACTCTGGTGCCTTCCCTGAAGAGCAATATTCAGCTCTAATTTGCACTGTTCCTTTCCCCTTCAAGGCTGTGTGCATCCAAAATTGAGCACTGGGCAAACACTTCTTGTATAAAAGACGGTGAGTACCTACATGCGGTAGCTGCATTTCCAGAAACACCCTTGGCAGCACATTCTGCTTTCCCAGGTGGGATGCAGCTCCACAGAGAGAGATGGGAACACTGGCATCACTGACACTGGCATCTGATGACTGATGGCCCTGAGGTGGTACTATCTCCAGACCTTTCTCTTTGCTTTCTCCTCTGGGACAAGGGAACCCCTGGATGCACTGGACCATGAACAAATCTGCCAGGAGCCCTGTCCTGCCCATTCCCCACTCTTCAGCAACTATACCCCTGCTCCTCATGCCTTCCTTGCCTGCTTCCTTCTCTCCTTCTCAAAGACAGGGGATACCTCTCTTCTTTTCCATGTCTGCCCACTCTCTCTCTACATCCCAGCTTTCTTTCTTCAGCCATGCATCCCTTCCATTAGACTCCTTTAAGTCCATCAGCCTCCTGATAGACACCGTCACCAGTTCTATGCTCTTCCAGTCCAACCTCTATGTCTCTGCCTCACTAGCCAGGTCACTGCTTTCCAGGCTCAGAGACGGGGTAGAGAAATGGTGGGTAGAAGTTCTTGGATTTGCTGAGGCATACAGTGACCAAGAGTGCATTACGCCCAGGAACAGCTCCTGTGCTGACTACCTGGCCAGAGAAAGACAACTGAAAGGCTACAGCAGGTACTCTTGTTTCATGCAGGACACTTCCAGGGCTTGTTCCTAGAGTCCCAGATTTCCATGGTGTCTCCTCTTGAGGTGCTCAGCAGTTCAGAGTCCCAGAGGAACACCAGTGAGGCAGCGTGGGAGCAAGGCAGACTGACGACACCACAGCCATCCTTCCTGAAATTTGATCCATTTCATCTCCTCATTTTGATTGAACAGTGGAAATCTTGCTTCCAGGCAGGGAAAAGCTACTTCTCGAAGCATTCAGACAGTGTCAGTGGTTTTCTACGGCTTAAGCCAATGCCCTTTGGATTTTCAGGGGGACACCCAAGAGATCAAACTCACCTACCACCTGGCAAACCTCAATCCTCATTAGGCTTCGGGGCACACCAAAGGCCAAGGTTCTGTCTTGTGCTGACACACGAAGCATCTGAAGACCAATGTCTTCCACTCCCTGAGGCACCCCAAGAGCTCATCCCCTGCAGTTGGGAATGCCATGGCTTTGAATCTCGTGCTTTTGCTCATTTTATTTGGCAGCAACCTATGACCTTCCCTTGCTCTCTGTACAGTGCAAAGCATCTCTGCCTTTGATTTGACAGTGCTGTTTATCCATTCGGGATCACGGGCATCTTCCCAGGCACCACACTGCCGATTAACCAGGTTTCCAGCACGACCCCCACTCCTTCCACGCTTTCCAAGATGCAATCCCCCACTGTGTAATTGCAACCTGCATTCTTTGTTTCTAGACAGTGTCCTTGCATCCATCTGTATTATACTGCACCTTGTTTGATTGCATTTGCTGTGCCAGGCAGGGCAGATTGATTGTGAACTATTTACTTCAGCTATTCACTCTTCATTATTCACAGTGTGAGATTCATTCCACAAATGAGGGAACTGGCTAGAATTGCTCTTTATTGGTTTTGTTCCCTGATCATGTTCTGAGGCTTTTATAAACAGGAGGAGGGAAATTACAGGTATTTCAAAATAGCCACACAAACATATCCTGCGTCAATTTGTTTTAGGGACAACATGATTTCTGGAGCTGATGCAAAAATTAGACTGGAAAAAACGCTGTGATATCGCTTTCTCCTTTCTCCCCTTTTTCACTGTTGATGACAATTTCTTATTGGAGACAAACACCTGCATCTAGAAAATCTCCAGCCACACTGATGTGCATTTGGGTATTTTGAAGGCTTTTCTGTTTATGAAGAAAGAAGTCCCTTTTTAGTGAAAAGTGATCTGATCCCATTTGTAGGTGTCACTGCCCCTTCCTTCCCATCTGCCAACACAGTGGTAGCAACTGAGGCATGCCGAGTCTTCCAGCTCCTTCTGTTTCTGTCCTCTACATTAGCTTCACATTTCTTGGCTTGGTCTTACCATGTGGGGAATTTCCAAGCGGTTTCCCATTGAAGAATAAGATACATCAGGGACTGATTCACATCCAAGAGCAAATATGAGGAGGTACATTCAGCCCTCGGCTAACCAGGGACTGCAAATGATTGGGCTATTTAAGTAATTTCTAGGAAATAAGCTGGGAGGGCGGTGTTCAATCAGTGGCAGTCACAAACCCATTAAGTGGTTGTGCTGCTTGGATCCAGGCAATGGTGCTGCAAACTCCACAAACGTGAGGAATGGATATTCTGTCTCCCAAGGAGCTTGCATTCAAATTGACTTAATATTCAGCCTCTGAAATCCTATCTGAAAAGCCCTTTCCTTCCCAGAGAAGCCACTTTTAAAAGCGATGCATCTGAGAGGTTTGGTTTAAATCCCCAGCACACGCAGATGCTGTTGCAGTCATCAGCCACTACTGTTCCTCACTTAAATCATGCTGAGCACAACCCAGAACTGCCAGAGCAATGGATTGTAAAGTTGGATTTGCACATCCCTAGCTCAGAACCCTGGTGCGACTGGGATTTATCTAGATAATGAGAATATCCAATTAGCAGAGTTAACATTAACGTGTTTTGGAAAGGACATAGCTAAACCTCCTACAGCAGAGCTGAACCAGTTCCTAGCTGTTGGAGACTGGGGTGGGATTTGCATGGGAGGAGGAGTCCTAGAGATGCTCTGCAGGGTTCATCCGCCAGCACAAGGGGCTACTGCTGCCAGATGGCAGACTCTGGTCTGGCCATCCTCAAAGGACACCCTCAGCCTTAGGTGAAAAGTGTCTCTGCCAGGGTGAAGAGCCCACCTTGGCACCAAGTACTTCATTAGAAAGAGCTCAAGGCCAGTTGAAATAAAATGGTGCTACCACAGCCAGTCAAGCCGGTGCTGGACAGGCCTAGAGTGTTGTCATGGTTTTGCCTCAGACAGCAACAAAGAACCACGTGGCAGCCGCTCTCTCTTGAGCCTATCCACAGCCAGGAGGGCAAAATCAGAAGAAAAGGGCAAGACCCGTGGGTTGGGACAAAGGCAGTTTAACAGAACAATAAACCAGTAACAGTAACACAGATAAAAGAAGTATAAAAACGTGATTAGGATGCTGACCGCTCACCAACTGCACCCCGGACCATCCCTGACCACGCACCAAACACCCCCAACTTCCTGTCCCCCTTCCCGGACAGCTCCTCACTACCCCCTGGGCATGGCTCAAATGGGATGGAATACCTGTGCCCATGCTAGGAGAATTAACCCTATCCCTCCTGGAACCAGGACAGGTGTCTGGAAAAGAGAGCAGTAGGTCGTTGCTGTCTCACATGAAGGATATTTTCAGGCCAGTCTGGGTGCCTTGAAGCAGCTGGTTTCTGCAGGCTGAGCCTGGCCATGGGTGTTTCCACCCATGCAGAACACTGGCAGACAAGGGCTCAGGCTGTCCCTGCCAACCACACAGTCAGGCCTGTGGGTGCTGAGCACCTCATGTCATTGCTGGGGACCAGCTGGGGACACAGGCACAGGGTCTCTCACCAAGCTCCCAAAAAGCATCATCAAGGGAACCCCTCCATCCCAGCAGCACCTGCTCTCACCTGGAGAGCAGCAAGAGCAAGAACTTCTTCCATAGCAAGGACTTGTCCAACAGCTGGCTGACCCTGCAATGAAATGTGAGCAAGGAGGGGCTTGGGGTGTCCTGGACAAGCACTGGGTGTCCAAGGAGGATGATTTCCCAGCCCACACATCACACCACATTGCTTGGGGGGGTCACAAGAAAGTAAATCTCCTGCAGGACATCTGATAGAGGTATAAGGGGACAAGCCTTGTTCTCATTTGCTGCACCATGTGGTACAGCACTGAAACCTGGAGGGCATCTTGGGGCTCTGGTGATAGCAGTGTCCTTCCTCATGGCTGCATCAGTACTCACTCAACAGGTCTTGCTGATACACTACCTGATGGCCTATGCCCCTCGTCTTTCCTTATCCCCAACCGCAGGCAGGAGAGGGGCACGCTGGTGCCAGAGATGGACTTTTTGAGTGTCACGGTCCCTGCAGCGCTGCAAGCACCAGCCGTGCTTGGCAAATAGATTAACACCAGTGTTTACTCATGAAACATTTATGATAGATTTCGGTTGTGTTAAAAAGAAGACAAACAGTAAACTAAACATGAGTAACAACTTAGATTAAGTGTGAGAGGAGTCCTTCTTTGGCACAAACGCACAGAATTCAAATCACCAGGAAAGAACAGCGCAACTTTTTATCTGCTGATTTAGCGCAAACTCCGGGAGCTCCACAGGCATCTTCCTGCATGTTAAGAGGAGTGACTGCTTGAAATGGCTCTGGTGATCAGGGTGATCCCTGTGACCTTCATGTCCTCCTGGCAATATTGCAATAAATGACTGGTGACAGAAAGGCCTTTCCATGGCTGTGTTGGTGGGGTTGTTAATGCATAGATGGATGTCAGTACATACTTCTTCCCACCAGCCTCAGAGGACAGTTGCAGCTCCAGTTGTTTAACAAGGGCTTTGAAGCACTTGTCTAAACAAGCTGAGAAGTCCTGCTTTCCACTCATGGTGCCTGCAGCAGTGTGGAGTGACAATCTGGGCAGTGAAGGATGGACTTAAAGGGAAACAGCCCTCTTCCCTAAGAAATTTGGTTCGTACTAAATGCACTTGCAAACCCATTTCCTCATGCTCTGGGGCTTGCTGCATTGACACTTTGGGGTCAGATATGAAAGCTCATCATGGAGAAACTACTTCAGATTAAAAGGAGGAAATTTTATTTGTGGATAGAAGAAACATTTTGTGTAACCAAAGCCAAAACATCTCCTTCCCTTCCAGGGTCTTACTGAGACTTCCACCACGCCAGAGCAGAAAGAACGGTCAGGTAGCCCAGCACAGCTTCTGTCCTCTGCAGCTGTGGGTGAGGGTGGGTTCTCCTCCAGCCAAAGAAGGTGACTGGTTCCCAGGAGAGGGTCTGATCCATCCTGTCTTTGTACCAGTGGATCTCAGAGCCCGGGAAAGAAAAGTGGTTCTCAGTATATTTGCATTTCTGTAGCATCTCCCTCTTACTGGAGAATCTGATTTACATGCTGCTTCTTTCCCCATTGTGGATCTCAACAGTCAGACACTGAAAGCAACTTTTAAATGTGCTCCTCAGAGGCTAGAGAATCCCCATCACTCTTGTGATACAGTTTTGGGTGGGGTGATGGACATTGAGAAACACTTGCAGCTTCTCCAATCAGAAATGTCCATGGACCCCATTGGTCCTCAAGGCAGGATATTCTTGGCTTTCAGAAGAAATTACCCTCTGTGTTTGGCTGATGAGGTTTTTGCCTGGGCACTCAGAGGGAAGCGCAAGTTTAAGAGTATCCTGAGTAGTTACAGATGAGCACTGGGTGATGCACAGGGAAGAGGAAAGTTAAGATGACGATGTAGCACTCTCTGCCTCCTTCCACACCTTCAGTGCTACAAGAGGTTCCTCCAGCAAGCTGCAAACTTCTGGAAATCACAGGCAGAGGCATGGGTGCTCATCTCTGAGAGGAAGAGCCGCAGGAGAATTCACTGGGCTTTGGGCAGAGCTTTTATGGAAGCTCGTTTTATTTGGTGTAAGACATTGTGTAACATAACTTTTATTGAACCTTGGTCAATAAAAACCTTAATGAACATCAAATACTGAATATAATAAAAATCTTAATTGAAGACAGCAATATTAGCTTTACAGTGAAACATAAACCCCAACAAAAAGCAGTGTATATTTTATAGGATAACAGCACAGGTATGTACAGGTCTCTCAAAGCAGTGAGTGCCAATATGGTCGTGCTGCTCCGTTCCCGGGAGTGCAGGCACTGGAGTTTTAACTGCTGCTCTAGTTCTGGGGTTTAGGTGAGGATGGGAGAAGTCATTGCTTGTATGTGCAGGCTTGATGGTGGAGCTGTTGCTGTGAGGTGGGGAGAAAAACGCCCGGGGCTGGGAGCCTGGGTGTGTTGGGTGCAGGAGGGGTTAACGGCTTGGGCAGTGTCATCTAAAGTGTTTGCAATCTCCATGGATGGTGAAATGTCTCACTTTGGAAGATATAGCTCATGAAACCCTGAGGTAGCTGAAAGCTGAAGGCATTGTTCTCGCTGTGGAACAAAGCTCTTTTTGTACTGTACTGTTCCTTTTCCTATTTGTCTGCATTAAAGATGTTTGGTTTTTTAACCCCTGTGGCATCATCAGCTTCAGCTGGAGGAAGTACAGAGGAATGAGAGGCCGTAAGGGAGGGAATGGCTTTTGATGTATCAGAGAGATTATAGGTATGGGGTCATCTTCAACCTTGGGCTGCAGAGAGCATTTTGGTGAGGAAAGGAAAGCCAACAAAGAAGGCAAAGGAAACAAAGAGAGACATGAAAGGGAGCTGGAAGATGTCAGAATGGCTAACGGACAGAAAGTACTAATAGTTTATAAAAATAACAGCCTGGAGCTCAGTTTCTCTGCAGAGATCCCATCTGGAACACAGAAAATTGACAGAAAAGGCAATAAAACTGAGATAGAAATCCTTTGAGTTCACATCCACCCAATAACACAGCAGCCACAGGACATTGGGCTCAAACGCTTGCCAAGGCAATCAGTCTTGTGTGTCACACATGCCCCCACGTGAGGACAGCCCCCTCCCCAATAATGCCATCTGGACATCTGCTGGGGCGCTGTCTCTTTGGACTCTAGCACAGGGAAGAAGACTCCAGGAGTCTGTGGGTATCCCCTCCCTGATGATGTCCAGGGAAAATTCTCAATCCCTCAAACATTTCATGTGGACCACAAGACACCAAGGTTCCCTGGAGACCTTCTAACCAAACATCTAGAGCAGCCTGTGAAAGCAAAGGCAAGAACTAGAGCACTTCTGGAAGGTGTTTGCTGTTCACTATTGTGCTAAGATCTGGCTGAAGTCTGCTTCCTTTGCTGCAACATCAGAACATCAGATTCCCACGTGGGAACCTTTCTCTCACGTTTGCTTCAACTTACAGTGGAGTCCATGCTACTCTGAAGTAAGACTTTGACCAACCTCTGCCATAGATTTCAGGAAAACGTGCTTTCTGCAGACAGACACCCACAGAGTAGTAGCTGTAGCACTGAGACAGGAGCATCACCTGATAGTACCATTGCAAAGGGTATGTGACAACTGTGTCTGCTGTCCAGGATAAATGTGTTTGCTAACACGATCCCAGAGCAGTGAGCAGGAGGCACGATTACAAAAGGACCGGATGACGTGAAAGGCCAACAGTGGTTTTGATTAGGTTTCTTTGTGGGGCAACAGGGCTCAGTGGAATAACAGTGTACAACCGTTACGCCAGGTAATCTCCTAAATATATTTCTTCCATCGTCAAAGTAATAAACCACTTTTTCAAGAGGATTTCAAAGCATTTTCAGTAAAAGAAGGAACGACCTGTCCCCAGTGAGGATAATCATATCACTCCTCTTGAACACCTTAATCAACTTGTTTTGTTAGGTAACTTTCAGTGCACTTGTGCAGTCCCAGAAACCCCTCGAAAAGTAGAAGGGCTGTCTGCCATTGTTCCCGAGAGCTGGATCATTTTGGCTGTGAGACAATGGTTCTCAGCCGGAAATCAGCAAATGTCCCATTTGCTGTCTGGACTTCTCTCTGAATTCCACTTGCTTGCAAATCTTCTGCTGAGGAGAAATCTATTTTTGCTGTTAGTTCTCAGCAGCTCCTATCAACAAGATGCTTTCAGCCCATCCACGGAGAAGCTATTGCCAAGTACTCCAGCATCCTAGACACTTTGTCTCTGACACAAAGGGAAGTGCAGTTATGTTGACACACTTTCATTAATATTGTCTGCACTGATTATTTACAGGTTTTAACCTTTCTTCTTATTCTTCCATCCGTTAACTCTTCAAGGCCTTGCTCATTGTTGTTATTCTCTAAGAGACATTTTGTTCCCAGCCACCTTTCCCCAGGAATCATAGTTTTGCTGTTCTTGTTAGCTCATCTCTGCAAACATAAAGGAACAGTAACCATCAGTGGAACCCAAATAACCTAATTAGACTGAACACAGCACCCTACCTCAGCTCCTCCCGAGTTTCTCCCAGCAGAGCCATCAGCCTCATGGGACACCCACCAGATGAGTCAATGGGAGCAATCTTTTTCTCCAGGCTGAGAAGAGTCACTGCCTGGGGGGATGAGACATGCTATTTGATACCAGAAGGGGCATTTGAGGGTTGCACAAAACATTTTGGGGTGTTTAGAGGAGGACCAAAAGGCAGAGATGGGAGAGAGTGCATGAATCCTCAGTGCCTGTGTCTGTGCATCTGTGGGTGAAGGGGTCTGAGCCACCAGAGTGGGGCTGTGGGTCCCAGGAGCTCATATGTCTAGGTGCCAGACACTAGGGAGACCCAGGGTTCAGGGGCAGCTACTAAATGGACTGTCTAAGCCCAGCTACTGGAGGGACCCCTATTAGATGTATTTAGATATAAATATGTAAATTTACCAGTAATGTTTTTTCATCCTTATCAAGCTCACTGCTTCCTGGACCTGGGAAGAAGGAGCTGAAGCTGCTTCACCCTTGTTGGGCTATTGGATCTAGAAACAAATTTAGCCTCATTTCTACATCCAAACCTTTTTGCTGGTCTTTGCTATTTCTCCCAGTACAGGGTGCATGAGTTCCATTAGTGTTCTTGCTAGCTCCCCCAGTTAATTTTGCTTTCTCTGCCTGTGTTGTGGCTTTGGACTAACTGGTTTTGGGAGTCTGGTCTCCAAGCTTTTGCTGGTGTAATTGTGCCTGCTTAGGTTGTGAGGTAATGCTAACAGAGAGGAGATATTCCACTATACCATTTCCAGAGCAGTCCCTGGTCTGTTTTATTTACTGGCCTAAGCAGGAACCTCCAAGAACCTCCACCCATCTCTTTTGCCCTATGGTCCTACAAGGTATTCCAGGCCATGTTTCTGACCTCTTTTCTGTGATAATGAAGAGTTGGTGTTTTAGTTCATACTGAGTCAAAAATATTCATACACACACATGCTGTGCTCCTTCTCAGCTGCGAAGAACTGTTTTAATTACTTGCTGCTAATCTAAAAGTGCATCTCTTACTTCCTTTATCTCCAAAAGGCGTTCATTCAGACATTTCCTCTCTGCACTTTCCCAGGATTTCCAAACTTGCTTCTTCCAATGCATCACTTTATAAAAGTTGCTGCTGTTTCTTCGCTGTCTGGACTTATTCCATCTCCCCATTACAGAAAAAAAACTGCAAGAGCAGCATCTGCTTCAGTTTGCTGAAGCCGTCATTAACTTCATCGGCCTCATGTCAGTCAAGGATCCATTTCCATCACAACATTGTTCTCTTCTAATATTTGTGCAAACACTTCATATCTCCACTCTACAATCCTCCAGCACTCTTTTTCTGAATGACCAGAGGTCATTCGCTGTGGTATTTATACAGCCCATAAGTCTAACTGAGGGCCTCCTATCTGCTTCTCTTCTCTGGTGTTCAGGTTCAGAGGATCCCTCTACCACCACCATTGGACACCCTGCTTTTTCTTCTTTGCTAAGCTGTTTTGAACCCAGCTTACAGTCTGCTGAGCTTGGCACAGCCCCAAGAGCATCCTTGGACTTGTACCAAGCGTAATTGGGCTTAACATATCATACACATCCCTCTTGTTTCTGACAACATGTGTCTCCCATTACCCTGTGCTCAAATCCTTGCTTTTGGATTTCCCCTGACCCTTAAAGAACGTCATCTGATGAATCCACTCATCACTAAGCTTGAAGTCAAGCAGCTGATCTAACATCACTGGGCTGGAACAGAGATTTCTTGCTATCCCAACCCCATCACCCCTCCAGAGGAGGGATTAGTGGCTTTGGAGCCACTAACTCACCTTGAGGTGAGTTCTCCAGATGGTGATATTTTTCCCTGCATACCAGAGGGAGCTCTCTGAAGATGCAATTTTGGCTGGTTTTTGTTATAATATGTCTTGTTCTCTGAAAATATGGAAAAGAGCCCCGTTCTGCTGTGATAATCCTTTGCAACAGATGGATGCAAAGTGGACAAGTGAAATCTCATCAGAGAATATCTTTATTGTCCCAGATGTCCGTGATGTCCTGCAGTAAATCAAACTGGTTCATTCTGTGTAAGCAAGCTTTGATCATTCCTTAGCGATGCTAAAAGTTTATATACCCTTTTTCTTCTCACACTTGAATTCATCTACCAAATATAACCATTTAGAACTGAACCACAGCTTTCCTTTGTAGTTGGTAGAGAAATAAATGTGCTTCTCATTCTAATATCATTCTCATGATATTTCAAAGTATTGGGGCCATTTCTGTTTAACATCTTTATTGATGACCTTGACAATGATATAGAGAGCACCATCAGTAAGTTTACAGATGACACCAAGTGAGGTGGGAGTGTTGATCTGCATGAGGGCAGGGAAGCTCTGCAGAGGGACTGGGATAGACTGGATCAATGGGCCTGTGTCAGTGGCATGGCCTTCAACGAGGCCAAGTGCCAGGTCCTGCACTTGGGCCACAACAACCCCATGGATGGCTACAGGCTTGGGGCAGTGTGGCTGGAGCTGCCTGGCAGAAAAGGACCTGGGGGTGCTGGTTGACAAGCAGCTGAACATGAGCCAGCAGTGTGCCCAGGTGGCCAAGAAGGCCAAGGGCATCTTGGCTTGCATAAAAAAGAGTGTGACCAGCAGAATTAGGGAAGTGATTGTGCCCCTGTGTTCAGCACTGGTGAGGCCACACCTGGAGTCTGGTGTCCAGTTCTGGGCACCTCAACACAAGAGAGATCTGGAGGGGCTGGAGCGAGTGCAGAGGAGGGACACGGAGCTGGGGAAGGGCCTGGAGAATAAATCTTATGAGGAACGACTGAGGGACCTGGGACTGTTTAGTTTGAGGAAGAGGAGGCCGAGGGGAGACCTCATCCCTGAGCTCTGTGGAAACCACATTGGCAGGACATATGGACTGTCTATCCCCACAAGGAGGGTTCCTCCATCTCTGATCCAGGGGACATGGTGCACATTGACATCAGTAACACCGCTTGAACCACCCTTCAGATCTTGCCTTAGCAGAGCATCACTGAAGACTGTCAGATGCTTACCAAAGAGTTTGTAGTTGGGCAGGTGCCACTTTCAGGTGACTTATCTGATCTGCTCAAACTCACTAAGATGTCTCAACCTTGACAGCTGTCTGCAGGCGTCCTGGATGAAGAGTAAAGTGGGATGGAGAACCAGGGCACGATGTAACAAATCTTATGGGGAGAATCGCACAAGCAAACTTGTACCATAGAGGACAGAGAGCACTCTGCAGGCAGGAGAAACCTGCAACCTTTGCTTAGGAGGAGAAGCTGTGTTTGACAAACACATTCACCCAGCCACCTAGGAATGCCAGGCATCACGTGAGTGCTGTTAGTCAGGATAATCAACCCATTGCTCACTTGTGTAATTGGCTTTTGTCCTAGTACTCATTAATAATCTTGCTTAAAGCAATTGTTAGTCGCCTGATTTCTCATTGTGCCAAGCAGATAGAACACTCATTTTGCTCATTTTGCTCAAAAAAACTGCTGGATGCCTGAGATCTCTACCATTTCCCTTCACCCATGTTTCATAATAACATAAGAGGGATCTTCACCAGAGGTGAGCTGACGCCCTTTCTTTCCCCTTCCTCACACATGTGCTTGCTTTAGGGACATGCATCATGGTGACTCAGGTGTGTTGAAGATGCCTGGACACTGCCATGGCCTGTGGGTGCTGCAGAAACACCATTAAAGTGAGAAGACTGTATTGCTTGTGCTGGCAATTTTTTGTCCATGCTTGAGGGGTCCCAATACCCTGAGAGTGTGAGCAGAAGCTGCTTGTGGGACATGTAGGAGGGGCTCCAGATTTTCCAGAAAGGTGTATTCTGATTGCAGGCCATCTTCTCAAAGATATTCCAGCACTGGAAGGTCTAGATGCATCAAGGATCCCTGCTCTGCACTCTATGGGGTGCTCCAGGGACGCTCCGGAGAGCTTCCACGTGCTGAGCAGCTCGCACAGCCAGGAAGCACCAGCAAGAGCAAACTTAAGAGTCGCTGCAACCAGGATCTGATGAGGCAGAAGGAAGAGGCCGTGTTCAGCTCCGCACTCCACGCTTTCAAAAGGCTGATGAAAAAATTGCAAGTGTCCATAGGAAAGCTCAGTTTATAATTTCTAAGTGCTGGAAAACTAAAACTAGAGCAGCTCAGCCTACCAAGCACATCAGATGAAAGGTGAAGGTACTTCTGAAAGCAGAGGGCTCTTCAGTTTTGAAGGTATGCATGCATAAGGCTGTGGTTGAACTGTGAAATCAGATCTGGCTAACTGCAGTATTCTGTTACAGAGAATAATTAGCCACTGGACCATCAGACCAGAGTGGACTCTCTGGTGCTTACAGTCTTTGCACGTCTCCCTCTAACATCGCTGTTGCTGCTCACCTTGAGGCCAGGTTTTGCACAAAATCAGAAGGCAGGAATATCTGTGTGACAAGGATTTCAGAGCACCGTGCTCAGCATTGGTGCAGCGGCCACAACACCACAACCAAGGTGTCCTGCCCACGCCACAGCCCACACAGCGGATGCAAGGCAGGGGGGAGGTAGCAGTGAGCCACCCACCAGCTGTATGGAAGAGGAGAGAGCAAGAATGTCCACTTCATGGTGCTGCAGAGGTACACAAGGTCCTCTTCCCGCATGAAGTAAAACAGAACACGGAGGGGCAGCTGGGACACTAATATTGTAATGAAGGTCATTGCCACAGATGCCACAGTCACACTCATACTCGCATTCAGGCACCTGGGGCTGCTGTAGACCTGCAGGAGAAAATGTAATGCAGAAGAGAAATCAGGTGGAACCTTCAGAGCCTTCAGCCTCCTGGAGCATCTGTCTCCCTGGCTGGGCACTTGGTCGCATGTTCTCTGTAGTGCAGCAGGATGATGGAAGGACAACTCTGGGTATTGTTCTTTTGTGGGGCTTTTTGTTGATTTTGTTTGGGTTTTTTTCTGATCTCCAAACTGGATTTAATGATTACACTGTCGGAGATTATGTTTTTCTCAGAAATGAAAATACCAGTCTGACGGGAATAGAGAAAAGCGATAATGGCCAAATGGATGTTTGGGTCAGTGTGACTCATGGTGGGCTGGCAGCGTGGGATCCAGACTGACAGCCGGCCTCCAAACACTCAGGCCAACACAAGCCAGAAGAGCCAAGAGCCCAGGAAGCACTGGAAAGGATGACAGCAGAACAGAGACACCCTATGGAGCGTGGGGGCATGTCCCTTGTTTGCAGTCATTAGCTGAGCCTGAATCCATAACCAAACTTCCTCCATACATATGTCCTGACACGGAGCTGAACGGGCTCTGTCTACACTGGGACCAGATAAAAGCAGCATATATAACAGCTACTGCACCGTGCACTCAGTAAATACAGATTCTGGTCCCTGCATTTGCAGATGAACAGAACCAAAATCACATCCACAAGGGGTCTGGTGGTCCTAAGTCTTCTGGGCTTTTACCCCTGGGCTTTTTCCAGTCTGATGAGTCTGGTGTCCAGCTCTGGGCACCTCAGCACAAGAGAGATCTGGAGGGGCTGGAGCAAGTGCAGAGGAGGGACACGGAGCTGGGGAAGGGCCTGGAGAATCAATCTTAGGAGGAACAATTGAAGGAGCTGGGAGTGTTTAGTTTGAGGAAGAGGAGGCTGAGGGGAGACCCCATCACTCTCTACAACTGCTTGAAAGGACATTTTAGAGAGGTTGGTGCTGGTCTCTTCTCATGGTCAATTAGTGATAGAAGGAGAGGGAATGGCTGCAAGCTGCAGCAGGGTAGGGTTAGGCTGGCCATGAGGCAAGAATTCTTCCCATCAAGAGTGGTCAGAGCTTGGACTGGGCTGCCCAGGGAGGGGGTGGAGTCCCCATCCCTGACTGTGTTTCAGAGTGGATGAGATGTGGTGTTGAGGGATCTGGTGTAGGGGAGAACTTGTAGAGGAGGTTGGACTCAATGATCCCAAGGGTCTCTTCCAACCAAATGATTCTATGATTCTATAAAACCCCAGCTGTGTTTCCAACAGGAGTAAATGTCTTTACTGAAAAAAGATGTGAGTGCTCCTTGATTTTGCAGGCATGTAATTTACAATATCCCACCTTGAAGGGAGACTTCATATTTCATATCAGGTTCAATGTATCCATTCATTTATCACAGAAATCTAGTCTATCAATTCTGGAAAGGACCTAGGGGTTACAGGGGACACCAGGTTGAAAATTAAGATAACAGTGAACTCTCATTGCAAAAAAGATAAACCTCAGGTGGGGTGCGTGATGAGGAGCATGGCCAGCGAGTTGAGGGACGCCATCATCTCTTATACAGCATCAAGAGGGCTGTGCCTGACACACCAGTTCCTAACTCTGAGTTCTAGAGGAGAAGGTCCTGAGAAGGTCCAGCATGGGCTACCACCATAGTCAGAGGCACACATCCTGTGGAGAGAGGCTGGAGGAGCCAGGCCTGTCTAGACCAATGAAAAGGTGGATCAGTGGAGATAGAGGAGCAACCAGCAACCACCAGAAGGGAAGTCATGAAGGTCACAGAGCCAAACCCTTCTGAGCTGTAGGAGCCAGTATGACACAAGGCAAGGGGGCAATGGCCACAGGTTGTAGGTTGGGAAATTCAAGCCCTGGTTTCCAGCTTTAGATCAAGAACAGGATTTCATCATGTAAAAACCGAATCTATGTCCTGGGTCACAGCTTGATGCACTGAATTATGTCACAGTTTCTTCACAGTCAGTCATTCAGGCTGTTTCAGGACAAAGAAGCTGCCTCCAAAGGAATTAAGGATGCTGTTCTTTAGCTGTCTCTTCTGTTTTCACAAATTACCCAGGCAGGAGTGCACTAAAAACATCACTGGGGTCTCAGAGCCTGAGCTGGATAGCGTCTGGAGACCAGAATAAAATTTGAATTGGCTCACTGAGAGCTAGGTTATCAACATTTACATTACTGCAAGTCAGAAATTGACCTGCTGACCTTCACACCACCTTTACCAAGGTGAGCAAAAAGCCACTTTGTGTTGTATTTTAAGCTATTGAAAAACAAAACCTATTTTGTGTGTCTCTGTTACGGCAGACCAGCTGAAAGTTTGCCAGCTATTGAAGGGCCCTGGCCAAGCAGGGTTTGGATTCAAATTTGGCCGAAGAAAAATGTCTACTTCTGTCCAAGGACACAGAGCAGCTGAATGATTTCAGAGTGTTCCCGTGCCAAGCCTGACCTGAGTCCAACTCAGGAAAACTCAGCTGAAGACTCCCCGAAGTCCCTTCTTAAGGTAGAAAAGGTTTGAAATATTTATGTTCCTGTTTTACAGGACTGGTATCTCTGGCTCCATCCCCAAACTGTCCAACTCAGCTGTGACCCCCTCAAAGGATGCTTTAATCAACTTCTAACAGATAGTGATGTGCAACTGGATGGTGGTTACCCAAGTTTCCTGTTGTTATCTCCTATTCTTTTATTAAGCTGCCTTTTGGCATGAAACAAAATTTCTAATGCTTCCTCAGCATCCCTGTTTCTTTGAAGCTGTCACAAAATGTCTCCAGCCCTTCTCTTGGATCTCACAATCTTAAATGACCTTCACATAGAACTTTGAACATGTTTCTCTGTATCACTTTAGAGTGATACAGAGAAACCATCAACCCTACTCTACAAGTTCTCCCCTACACCAGATCCCTCAACACCACATCCAATCTCCTCTGAAACAAATTCAGGGATGGGGACTCCACCCCCTCCCTGGGCAGCCCAGTCCAGGCTCTGACCACTCTTGCTGGGAAGAATTCTTTCCTAACGTAACATAGTAAAATTGGGCTGAACTCCTCCTCTCCTCCCTCATTCAGGCAGGATCAACCTGTATTTCCTTTGAGACTGCAGACCC
The DNA here is from genome assembly GCA_013400555.1 of Jacana jacana. Taxonomy (NCBI): domain Eukaryota; kingdom Metazoa; phylum Chordata; class Aves; order Charadriiformes; family Jacanidae; genus Jacana; species Jacana jacana. The sequence goes on along the minus strand of VZTM01015697.1, from coordinate 311,286 downwards.
CTAATCTCTGTGAGACCGACAGAAAGATGGGGCCACCAGACCATCATTGCTGGTTCGCTGCCACCGGAGTTCCTGTGTCCTGGCAGCATAGGATGTCTCAGCCGAACGGCACCTCCCACCAGTGTCTGTACCAAGCTGAAACATGGCAAAAAATAATGCAGGGTAAGAGAATAGTGCCATAAGAGTTAATTAGCCTGGCAGGGAATAAGTCCCCAGATGGCCACTGACAAGAGGTGAGATTATCAAAACAAAAAGGGATGGAAGGGAGTGCAGATCAGAGAGGAGCCCACAATGCAGCTTGGATTCTGCCTGCTCCCCATCCCTCCGCCCCCCTATCCCAGGACCACCCACCCACCCAACTGGGGGCTCTCTCAAACTGAGCTCCCCACCCCAGGGAGCCCTGGGGTTGGGCTTACAGGATTGATGCCTCCCCAGATCTTTCTCCCTTGCTCACAGTGGAAAATGTTTCCCTCTCACTTTTAACAGCAAACGATGCTGATGCAGAGGAAAGGGAGGAATAATAAGAGCCTTTATGGCTGCATCGCGATCTCGTCAGGGTTTAAAAATAAGGAATTGCACAGTAAATGGGAGTGAGAACACGTGAGCACAGAGTGTGTAGAGTGGCAGCACAATCACATAGGAATAGAAACAGCCCCCTCTACACACACCAGGTTGGTGAGGAGCAGAAAGGGCACAAGAAAAGGCTCCAGAAATACCTTCAAAGTAAAATGACAAAGGGAAAGCCTGGCCCTGTGGGACAATGACAGCAAACAACAGATGACACAGATGAGGCTGAAGCATTCAGCGTATTCTTCAACACCCAGAATAAAGAAATAATTGCAACAAGCTGTGTAAGGCAACGCATTTTACAAAGAGATTAGACAGGGCAGGTGTGAGAAAGGATGAGTTAAAGATGACTGAACCAGAACAGCAGATACACAGCACCTGGAGACATCCCCCCAGAGAACTTGAGGATTCAGCTGAAGATGTCTATGAACTGTTTGCTATATTTTTAGGGAGCTATAAGAGTATGGGAGGGTAAGAAGGGGTTGAAGCAGATGTAGAATATCTGTTGTTTAGAAGAGGAATAAAGGAAGTGGGGTGGAAATTACAGACCAGCTCCAAATTAAAGTTTGACTCCAGAGGCTGGAGATTTTTCAGCAAAACAATATTAAACAATTAGATTACGGCCACCCAAAAAGTAAGGTAATAAAAAATGCCAGGTATGGATTTCTGAAGAACAAATCATGTCAGGCTAGGCTCATTCCTTCTGTTGCTGTGATAACTGATGTACTGAGAGGGGAGAAGTACTGGATGCGATGTCCTCTTTGGTAAGGATTTGTCTTTTTTTTTGTAGTGCTTTGGGATTTGACACAGATGGACAACTGAGAGCCCAGCACATCCCAACAGCTGAAACCCTGGTGGGTACAGAGTACTGTGTGCCTTTCCCACTTTATTTGGAAGTTTTTAAAACCTTTTCCAGGAAAGGGTCTAGGTCTGACAGCTCAGCTCTTCCCTGGCACTTGAGCTAAGTGATGATTTCGTCTTTACCTGGCATCCACTCACTCCCCCAAACTGGATTTTTCAGCTTTGGATTTATCCCAAGTTCTCTCTTTCCCTTTGTGTACTCTATTTAAAAACATATCATTCACATGTTACATTTTTAGGCCTCTTCAGATGTCCTTGCTGCTGTTTCATGGTCAGCTGCTCCTTCTCCCTGAGCTAACAGAGAGCTATTAAAAACCAGGATTACTATTGCTGTACAGAAAGGGAGCTGCTGACTAACCCCTTCTTTGCAAACACCCACTGCTTGCGGGGACAGGGACAAGCTCTGCTCAAGCTCTCCCTGGTGGCTGTTCAAGTTCCCAGGTTTCAACCCTGAAGGGGATTAGAAATGCTTTCCCATCTCAGGTATTTCCTTGATTTGCTTGACCTTCAGTGGGTACGGGTTGCTCAGGAAACTCTTGGAGGCAGAAGCGGTGACAAGCACAAACCAGGTAAAAAGCTGCTCTGGCCAAAATGGTTGTTTGCCTGGAAGAAAGCAGGCTGGCTGCAAACACCTCTCCCCGAGTGAGAGGGGCAGTGACGGAGGAGCAGGTTGGGTGCACCCCAAAGCAGCCGGTGGAACATGCAGGGTTCAGAGAGTCACAGAATCTCCGGGATTGGAAGGGACCTTGAAAGCTCCTCCAGTCCAACCCCCTGCCGGAGCAGGAACAACCAGAGCAGGTCACACAGGAGGGTTTGGGATGTCTCCAGAGAAGGAGACTCCACCACCTCCCTGGGCAGCCCCTGCCAGGGTTCCCTCATCCTCACCATGAAGAAGTTTTTCCTCCTATTTCAGTGGAACCTCCTCTGTTCCAGCTCCCACCCATTGCCCCTTGTCCTGTCATTGGATGTCACAGAGAAGAGCCTGGCTCCATCCTCCTGACACTCATCCTTTCCAGATTTATCAATATTAATAAGGTCGCCCCTCAGTCTCCTCTTCTCCAAGCTCAAGAGACCCAGCCTTCCCACTCCATCATCTTGGTAGCCCTGCCCTGGACTCCCTCCAGCAGTTCCCTGTCCTTCTGGAACTGAGGGGCCCACAACTGGACACCATATTCCAGATGGGGTCTCACCAGGGCAGAGTAGAGGGAGAGGAGAACCTCTCTCAGCATACTAACCACCCCCCTTCTAATCCACCTCAGGATGCCATTGGCCTTCTTGGCCATGAGGGCACAGTGCTGGCTCATGGTCATCTGTTGAGAGCAGGCCCTTTAAGAGGGAGTTACTGAAAGGGCACATATGCAAATAAGTGGAAGTAAGCGAAACGAAGTATAGTGAAGGCGAAACGAAGTGTGGGAAACAGCAAATGACACAAATGTTGTAGCCAATCATGGGGCAACTTTAAGCCTGTGGAAAGCGCGTGGAAAGCTCGTGGACAATATCCCTCTCCCTATCCGAAATGTAGTGCTTAGCGAATGAGGACCTGTAACTGTAGAACGATGCATGTGTGCTTGCTGATTCGGGTGCTTGCTGGAATGGCTTCCTGATTGATTGCGTCGGGCTCGACTGCTCCTGGCCGCGGCAGTCATCCTGCTGCCCACCAGGACCCCCAGGTCCCTTTCCCCTAGGCTGCTCTCCAGCAGGTCGTTTCCCAACCCATACTGGTACCTGGGGTTGAAGGGCTCTCCCTGCCTCCATCACACTGGTGCTCTCATAGTTTCTCCTGGCACATATAGGGGCACAAATTCAAAGCTGCTGATACTTCAGGAAACCTGAAGCTGGCTCTGCTCAGGGATAAGCAGTTCAGGAGAGCTGTGTTTTTCCTGTTCTCTGAGCTCTGGCTCAAATACATTGGCTTTGATCCACTGTACAGCCAGACGTTTAGCTCCAACAGGCTCTTCTGAGCACGTGACAGAGGTTCATCCCTCCCTGGTCGCCTTGTCTTCCTGGAGATGATTTCTGACTCCCTCCCTGGTTTCAGGAGGAAAAACTAGATGCCATGAGACTCGCTTTAGCCCTGGAGGAGCTCATCCTGGGGCAAAGCAGTCCTACATCAACTGCCTACAGTCCCTTTCTCATCAATGGAGAGAGGAGACGGGTAAAGGCTGAGTCTATTCATTGAAGTTATCTGAATTTAAAGGTTTAACCCTAAAAGGGATGTCTAGGTTTAAAAATCTTTAAAAAGACTCCCCCCTGCAACTGGCAAAAGCCACCTACGATGGAAGAGGGGCTGGGCTCTGCCCCTCTTCCACAGCACATCCCCCCACATTGCCTGGACAGCCCTGGAAGCTGAGCAGAAGTATTCCTGGGGTGCACAGAGCCCAAAAATTATGTATTGCAGTCCTCAGCATTTGCAACACTCAGGGCTCCTGGGAAATTTAGCTCCTGAGCCAATCTGACTTTTTTTTTTAAATTTTGCCCTCTTTATATATATTATAGGTTACATTTAATCATGCTGAGCTGGTGAGCAATATCTATAAAATACTCCTGCAATTCCAAACTATTTTTTTTTCACTGCTCAAAGGAAAAAAAAAAAAGAAAAAGGATACTACTGTGGATGAGTCAGGCCATTAGAAAGGCTCCATGGACTCATTCTTTGGTTAGAAAATAATTTGTGAGCAGATTCTGATTTCTTCAACTGGGTCATTTCCTAAAAGGATCTTTTTACCAATTTTCATGAGTCATTCAGAGATTCAAAGTGCCTTGAAGAGTTCAGCTGGTAGCTCACCACTCTCCACAATGGGATTCAGGGCATACACTTTATCCCTGAAATCACACAGTTTTGTTCCTGCATCCCACCCAAATGGCTGAGCGAGGGCTAGAAGCAGAAAGGGGGATGAATGTGGGTGACTTTGGTGTGGATGGCTCCTGCTGAAATAAGGAGGTTTTCTCAGAGGGCAGCAGGCTCTCTGAATATGAAGGAGACACGATCTGATGCAGAAAGTGAGCCAAGTATTTTGTGGACCCCTGATCCCAGTTTGGGGCTATGAATTACCACCCAGACAGCCCAGAGCTCATGCTGTGGGTGAGCCTCTGCTGAGAAGCAGGGATGTAAGTGAGCAGATGGCCATGCATGGTCCAGACCCACATCATCCCCTCCTGCTCTGCAGATGCTGAGATCTCTTTCCAAAGGCACTAAGGAAAAGCTTTCCCTTCTCCTTGTCACTAAACCCCCTTCTAATAATCAGCAAGATTCCTGTAAGGGAAGAGTCAGATTATATCATTGTATTAATTTCATATGCTACTACTAACTTTACTAAAAGAGGTGCACCTCTCCAGAAGGGTGGTTATATAGTGACTTAGAGGTTGGAAGAAGTATAGACAACCTGGAAAACAGGGATACAAGCTGCATTTCTCATCTAGGACCATTACTAGCAGCAGAGAATCACTTCTGTAATGGGGAATATCAAAAGGATGGATAGCTTTCCGCGCAGCCTTGGGGAGAAGTGGTTTTGGAAGGCCTCAGTGGGAGCTAGGTGCTCTGCTGCTTGGACACTGAAGAAAATTTACTCTTTGCAACAGCAGTTTTATTCCTCTACTGTACAATGGATGGGTGCAACTTCATCTGTGTAAGGCTCTTTTGGACGAAGAATGGAGGATTTATTTGATACAGCGGAGAGGGCACCACAGGAACTGTTCAATCAGTGGCTGCCTCCATTGCAGAGATGCCGAGATGCATCTGTGTTCATGCCCACATACCGCACGTGTTGGGAGATGCATCAAGAAAGGCGTCCAAGGCCATCATGGTTTGTTCTGGTGATATTCACACTGTTTCTCCTCACTCCTGAGCTGGGTGGCCCTTCATGTGGAATCTGCTCACAGCAACAGGGGTTCAGGCTCATCAAAGCATTGGCACCTGCCTGTCTCCTACATGGTTGTCCTGATCACCAGAGGTTTCTGCTTCAATGGGCATGTGGATTTACATGGCCTCCTGCGCACAGAAAGATGCTGTGAGATGTTCATTAGCAGCCCAAGCTTTACACAAATCCATGCCACTCTTTGTAACCCCGGTGGAAGCAGAACTGATAAATTCTTTAAGAGGTGAATGAGCAGAAGCTGGAGATGTGGGGTGTGATGTGATATACAGGGGGGGACTTTGTTTCACTCTCAGAAGTCATCACACCAGACTTCCCTCTTCTCTGAAGATGCGTGAGAGAGATGAGGGAACTGCTCAGACTCAGGGTGCCAAGTGAAGCAAACCTGGGCTGTGAGGAGCAGAAGTCTGTCCAGCAGGATTAAATGTTGGGCTTAGGCTGAGCGACGGGAGCAGGATGCAGTTTGACTCGTGGAAGCAGAGCACTCTGCTGGGAGCATCAGGGCAAAGCAGGAGGAGAGGGTCTCTGAGCAGAATGCAGTGCAAGCAGCCTGACCTACCGCATCCCCCATCTTCTCATCCCACTCTGTGTCCTGCTCTTGGCAGTTTTCTCCCCAGGATACCATTCACTGACACTGATGGTCATCAGCTCCTGGCAGGGAACTAGTGCTACAAACCCCCGGTGTGGCCAGCACTGAGGACAAACCCCGCAGAGGTGACCTGCAAGCCCTGTGCTCATCCCCACTGTTGCTACTTTGCCTTTTAAACCAAAGTGGAGCAGAAACATAAGCGTGAGGCCTTTTTAAGCAGAAATGTGACTTTTTGCTACTGGTAATATTTGCTACTGATCCACAGCTGGGAGAATCCAGCAATTTACTAAATGCCCCAGGTCAACAGGGATGCACAAGGACCACAGGGCCACCACATGCACAAGAGGTTGGGTCTGTTGCAACCAGCTGTGTTTGGGGGGGTAGCAACCTTTACCAGCAGAATGATTTGAGACCTCTGGCAGGACAGGGTCTGCTCATGCCTCTGCCAGAGTCAAACCGCTGGCTGACATTACGCAAGGCAGAGCTCAGCCCACCTCCCCAGGGTAAAACCACTGGGCAACACCTCCCCCAACCAGCCCCAGCCTCAGCAGCTAGCCCGTGCTTAGTATGCAGGCTGCAGTTCCTAGAAGGCTTCAGGAGATGAGGTGCCTGTCACCATAAACCAGAACCTGAATGCTAACTGACAGTGACCAGACCTCGCCGTTAATTCACTCCCCACCCACTCCAACTGTCTCCTGTGCCTGCACTTTGTTTAACCAAGTGACCTTTGGTGGAATTTACAATCTTCCTGTTTCTTTGATTTATTAGTTGCAGCCTCTGGGTCTGATGATTAGATGGTCGGAGCCCAGCTCTATCCCTTTTTTTTCCTAAGTCTACAGCAGGTTATTTGTTTATGACAAAGGCTGATAATAAAAAATACTCTGCCACACTTATTCCAAATCACATCACCATGGCAACAATGATCAAAGTTTTTGAGTTTTTCCTCAAAAGAGTTTGCTGGGTTAGGTTGTTTATAGAGATCTCTGTGTGTGCTTGCTTGGAGGTTTCTAGTGATTTATCTGGCACGGGTTTTGTCAGTTATGTATGCTTGTTTGTGGAGCTCAGCTGCTCTCTTCCACATCTCTGCCCATTTTTCTTGGCCTCTGCCTTTCTCCAGTCTCTGCATGGCTCCGTGGTCACAATCACCCCACTTTCCCCTTTCTCCTCTCCCACATCTGGCCCCTGATCTTGGGTCACTGCTTCCCTTCCAGCCCTGCTGCCAGACTATGGATACAGAAACATCCATGCACCTCCAGATGCCTCCAGAGATCCGCATCCCTCCAGAGGTGAAGGCCAGTCCCTCCCCTGGTGTCACACACAACAAGAACTTGGATGTGCCTCCAGCTGCACAAGCCATGTGTGGGGCCAGACACTGCAACCACTGTGGGAGGGTGGCTGGGGGTGCAGGATAAGAGGCATGAAGAGAAGCAGAGGCTGTTTTGGGGCTTGACTCATCTGACAGTCTGATGGTGTCTACATGAGGTGGGATTTCTTGCAAGCCTGACCCCACTGACCACCCTATATCTCTGGGGAGTCCTAGTGACAAGTTCGGTGAGGGATGCTGCACTGTGGGTGTAGCCTTACATGACATGAACTTCATCCTCGATCTCAAGTCCCCATGGGCAGGTCTGCAGCATGAGACAGAGCTTGTCACAGCCCTCAAACTCCTGCTCTTTGCAGGCTGCTTGCCCATATTAAGCCAAGCCTGATTCTGAGCCAACTCATTAGTTGACAGCCATGGTTTCACATCAGGCAACCCTTGTGCAGAGAAATTCTCCTTATCCAACCTCTTCCCCGAAATCCCTTGTTCAGCAGCATCTTGCAGCTCTGTGGTGCCCAGGGCCAGGGCCAGGCTCTGAAGAAGGTCAATTCTCATGGTGCAAGGTGGTGCCTCAGCTCTAGGTGGGTTCCAGAAGTGGGGCTTGTGGGAGGTACTACAGCTCATGGCCATGCAACTTGTCCCAGGATGTGCAGATGGAGTACCCTGCTCCTGTTGTTCCCAGAGCTGAGTGCCAGTGGCACAGAGATGCTAACACCATCTCCACCTTCTTCCCACCTAGCACTGGAGTTATTCATGTAGTGCTTCACGAAATGGTTTAGTGATGCTGTTTGCCAGTGTAAGGTTGATGGTTGGACTCAATCATCTGAAAGGTCCCTTCCAACCTCGACAACGCTATGATTCTGCAAAACTTTGTAAGCCCTCTCCTTCGCTCTCTCCCACTCAGATGACACTGCACTAGCCACCAGGCTCATCCTGACCACACTGTTTCACTGGAGACGTTTCTCCAGACTTATTCCTAACCCATCGCCTGTCTTTGAGCTCTCCTACACAATCCCAGTTTTTACGAGATTAATGCAGTTCGGGTTCACTCTTCTGCACGTCTAACGTAGATCAGATTGACCCAAGGTGTTATCCTGAATCTCTAGCTGCATCCAGGGTCATTGACTGTGGTCTTTGAAGAAGTCCAGAGCAACATAGTCATTAAGCACCATTTGTTTTGCCACTAAGGTTTTGGGAGCCTCACCCCTTGATTTGTTTCTCAACCTCATTATTATCATTGCTCACTTTACACTGGTGCTTTATCTTATGAATATTGATTATTTTGTCTCACTGGTTAGTGATTGTTTATTCTAGACTAACATTTTCTATTCTTACGTTTCAGCAACTGAGGTGATTTATAAAGGCAGTAAAACAATGAGCGCTTGTTGCAGGGAACACGAAAAGCTTTGCTGTGCTAAAGGTTCCTGGGAAGAATAAATCAAAACTAACCTTGAGTCAGAGTGTAATCTCTCCTGCCTTTGCCCTCAGATGGAGTCATCTGACACCACCATACAGAGCTCACACAACCCACGAGACAGCTCTGTCCACCCAAAGCTGCCCACATGCAGCGGTCAGAGCCTTCAGGGTGATTCCCATCTCTCTGTGCATGCCATCCACTGCTGGCAAAGCAAAGGGGATGGCTGGACCTCCTGAAGAGGAGCCATGGATGTGGCCTCAGAACCCTTGCTCACTGCCCTTGCTGTGTGAAGACACCCCAGCAGCTCCTGCAGACGCACACCCATCTCCCAGGGCCTGGGAACTGCAGGGAATGGTGGCTGCTATAGATGGGCACCCTCATGGTAAATCCCACCCCACTCAGAGCAGGAGCCCAGCTGCAGGGGGAGCAGCCCCTAAACACACACCCAGCAGGCTCCCAATGCTCTCCACATGCTGGTTTGCAGTGGGTGGTTTGCAGCCGCAGCAGCACATGCATTCCCCAGCCTGGGCAGTGCTGGGACTGCTGCAGAACAGGAAAGTGAATGCTGAAGATACAATTCCCACTGCCTGTTACAGCCATGCTGTGTCCTGTAAGGTCATGAGACCTTTGCTGGCTGACTTAGAGGTTCTCTCTGCTCAGAAACCTGCATTCCTCTGTCTTATTTGGGTCGGAGCTGCTCTGTATGTCCATCCATCAGCTCTGGAGGTCTCTACCAGCACGAGAAGGTGCCTATTCTCTTCTGACTGTTCTGTTTCCATGTTGCACACAGATGAGCAGGACACTGGTCAAAGGGCAGGAGACAGGTCCCAACCCTTTTTCAAGGCAGCGTGTTTTCTGGGATGTAAGCCAAGCCTGGGGGTACCACAGTCTGGAGAGCTGGTGCAGAGAGAGCAGACAGCCTGGAGGAAAGCTGCCTCCTCACTGGGGCTGCTGGGCTGGAGGAAACCACAGCTGTATTTTGGTGGTGTGACTTGGGAGCTCCCCCCGGCCTGCGGAGGCTGCAGGAGGAGTATTGAGCTCTTCAGCTGGCAGAGGATGCCAGAGGTCACACAGCCACCTCGGGAGCCTTTCTAAAGATGAAGCACCAGGAGAAAGGGAGGAGGGGGAGCCTGAAGGCACAGCGCTTCCTCCAGCGGGTGCCGAACCAAAGCACACCCCAGCACGCTGCAGAGCCGGCCTCCCAGGGAGATGACAGATGCTGTGATGGCAGGGCTTCCACACTCCTGCTGGGACAGGAGGAAGATAAACCTCTTTGTTTCCTTTGCTGTTCCTTTATCCATGCAAGTGCTGACCCAGAGGACCGACCAGCCCCCCTTTGACCCCCAGGTACTCACATCTGGGTGTCAGTGAGGGGGGAGGAAGGGTGTGTGAGAACACTGGGGGGGTCTGATGCATTGCTCAAGAACAGTGAAGGGCAAGACTGCTTAGAAATGAGCAGAGCTGTGCTGTGCTGCATGGTGTCTCCTCTACCCCAGGTATGCACTCGCCTGCACACACACTTGTGGAGCACTGGTGGCTGTATCAGTCAGGGCTGGCTGTCAAAGCTGGCTTCCCAGCCAGGACAGGCTGGTGGCTGTGATAAATTAAGGGTGATTCACACTTTGCTATCAAAACTTTTTCTTGGTGAAAAAAAAAATAAGATTTTGGCAGAAAAATAACTGGAGGTAGGAAACATACACTTTCCTTGAAATACTGTCACTGCAGAGGAGAGAACTCAAGAAAAATCACAAACTGAGTAGAGAAACATGGTTTCTTGAAGTTTTCTGGAGATTTTTTTTTTTTCTCAATGACCAGGGAATTCCTTCTGAGTACAGAATTTTTAATTTAAAACATTTTAATTTTTAAAAATTGGAGCTAAGTACCCTCCTGCACTCACTGAGTCCGTGCCACCACCACCACAGCCCCGTCTCCCTTCTTGCAGGAGAGGATGAGAGAAGCTGTCTCTAGCCTGTCCCTGCACTGTGGGCACACACTGGGCACCGCTGACACACCTGGAACAAGGTGCTCTCAATTACTATCACATCTGACAACCACTCTCAGCACATCCCTTGTCCCTCTAAATGCCCCACTAGCCTCCTTGCTTATCTGAGCTCCCAGTGTGTAGTTTCTGGCAGCCTTACAAAGGAGACAAGCCCTGGAGGGAGCAGAATGAATATTCATGGTCACTGTGCATGGAATGTGAGTGGAGGTTCTCAGCGCATCTACAGGCAAGCAAGACATCCATCATAAAATTCACATTCAGGGTCTTATTCCTCTTACAGCATTAAATATTTAACAACAGAAACTTTCAAGTGTCTTCACAATGTAATTACAGTGCCAGGAGGATCATCTTCAATTGCTGAGCCTCAGCTCAGCACCAGGATCAGTTCTGCCAGCGGGAGTGCTTGGGTGGCCCTGAGTCTCATCTGGGCTTCCTGAGTGCCTGCAAGGACAGGCTTGCCAAAGGTAAAACAAAATGTTGTGGAAGTTACAATATGGAGAGAGACTGAAGGAACAGCAATAATGTCCAGGAAAATTAAAATATGGAAGAAGAAAATCCCTGTGCTCATATAACAGAATTCATGTTGATAGGAAAATAGGGAATCTGGAAAGAGGATGCACACAACTTCCGAAGGGCAGGGATTCTGGGAAGGGATGCAGGTTAGGAAGTGGGGAAGGAATTTGACTCAGAAAAGGGCAGGCAATGGCATGTCCCACACGACCAGCTGGGCACAGGCCTGCTCTCAAGAGCAAGGTGAGGAGGGTGGCAGCTTGTGATGGCCGTACCGTGGAGACTTGCTTTAGACACCATCAAAAGTTGAACACACAAAGTGTGTTGATAATTTCCTTTAAAAACCCACAAGGGAAACTGAGATTCAGTCATATAGTCTGTGCACCAAAAAAATCATCCAAGAGAGGTGGCTTCACAGGAAATGTTGGTTACACGCTCCAGCAATGACATAAGAGGAGCATGTAACTGCTCTTGGATGCTCACAAAAAAGGGGAAAAGAGGGTCAAATTCAACATGTCACTGGGTGACTGTGGAAAAACAGGGGATTGCTTAGTATAAATTAATGTGTCAAGGCCGAATTTGCACAGTAGCATTCTCCAGAGATACCAGTCCTTGGCAGAGAAACAGGAACACTGATGCAGCATTGAATTAATAAAGAATTAAAGGCTAGGAATATCATCAAGTCTGGTCAACATGGTTTTATGGAAAGCAGCCCATGCCCAACAAATCTGTTCTCATTTGCAGAGGAAAGCACACATGTGGCTGATAGGATAAAGTGCCCAGACACAATCACACTTTGCAGCTTTGGACTGGAACCAGGTCTAGCCAGTGCTGGTAAAGCCCATCTGTAAATACGCTGAGTGTTGGATGAAAGTGGCAGATCTCAAAACAAGTAGGGAATTCTCATCAAACGAAGTAGCATGATGGGATTTTCACAAAGGCCAGCTCTAACACCTGGAACCACAGAGAAATGAGGTGGTGAGGTGATGGAGATAGGTGGAGGTGGAGGTGAAAATGGAGATTGAGGGAGAGAAAGAGGTGGAGGGAGGATAGGGGCGGGAAGAGAGGTTTGCCTGTGAGGCAAAATTTGCAAGGCGCTAAGTAGTGCCAAGGATGGACTTGATCCAGTAAGACAAGAGCTCCAACTATGTGCTCAGCTGGGTCTGTGTGAAGAACATACACCTTGATGCAGCCAGGTGTGAAGACCCAGCCCAAGGACAAAAAGCACCTGATAAAGAAAATCCTGAAGAAATGTCCTGGTGGGCAGCAGGATGCCCATGAACCAGCACTGTGCCCTCATGGTCAAGAAGACCAATGGCATCCTGGGGTGGATTAGAAGGGGGATGGTCAGTAGGTCAAGAGAGGTTCTCCTCCCCCTCTCCTCTGCCCTGGTGAGACCCCATCTGGAATATGGTGTCCAGTTGTGGGCCCCTCAGTTCCAGAAGAACAGGGGACTGTTGGAGAGAGTCCAGGGCAGGGCTACCAAGATGATGGAGTGGAGCATCTCCCATAGGAGGAAAGGCTGAGGGAGCTGGGTCTCTTGAGCTTGGAGAAGAGGAGACTGAGCTATTCATGAATTTTTATGAATATGGAAAGGGTGAGTGTCAGGAGGATGGAGCCAGGCTCTTCTCAGTGATGTCCAATGACAGGACAAAGGGCAATGGGTGCAAGCTGGAACAGAGGAGGTTCCACTGAAATAGGAGGAAAAACTTCTTCCTGGTGAGGGTGAGGGAACCCTGGCAGGGGCTGCCCAGGGAGGTGGTGGAGTCTCCTTCTCGGGAGACATTCCAAACCCTCCTGGACTCTGTGATCTGACCTAGGTGTTCCTGCTCTGTCAGGGGATTGGACTGGATGAGCTTTCAAGGTCCTTCTAATCCCTGATATTCTATGATCCTCAATGCTGCAGACTCCCCTGCCCGGGTGCAACAAACCCTCCTCTGCTCCCAGACCTGCAGGTACTCCTGGCCAGGCAGGAGCTCTGCCTTCCTTGGAGTTTACCTGGATTTGCCCATAGTTTGCTCCCTCATAGTCTTCAAGTCTCTCTCACATGGATCAGCAGGTCCATGGAGATGATAATTGTAAAAACACATGGTGTGGTTTCGCCTCATCATTAACCATCCTACTCAAATCAATGAAATAAAGAGAGAAAAATCTTCTCCTTTGCCCAGACTCGCCTCCTGGCAGCATCTGCCTTGTTTTGCTCTGCTTTCACCTTTTGACAGCCCTGGTTGCATATTATTGCTTAATTATCATCTCCTTACACCAGCCCGGGAACATTTAATATGGCCTGTGCTCTGCCTGGCATTACTGTAAAAGCAGTTAACAAATGTATCTGCATGTCCCACTAATCGTCCTAAAAACACGATCACTATTCTGTTAAGAACCCAGCTAATGAATAGGCATGAACTGCAGCTCCCAGGGACCAAACATGCCTTTCTCTCCTACCCCTCCTGGAGCCCAGAGCACAGCCAGGCTGTTTCAGGAGGCACATTTGACACACAGCAGCCTCTGGGCACTCAGCAGAATTCACCCTCTTGACAGATCATCCGCTCCTAGGGGAACCTGTCCCACTCTTGGGGAAGCCCCAAGGAGAGACACACACAGAGCATTTGGATGTTTATCTTCCCCTGAGACCACAGAACAAGCACCCAAGTGCAATTCCAGGGCACTGAAATCCAACCAACAAACAGTAAAAATAATAATAATAGTGATAAATAATAATAACTTCTACTTGCACACTAGCAAAGGAAAGGCTTCTCCCACAGGTGAGGATGCAATGGCCAGCCAGACCCTGCAGGGCAGCAGGGCAGCTCTGGGCAGCACGCTTGAAAGTTCTGCACCAGTCCTTGCCTGTTCGCTGCCCCAGAGGTGTCTAGCCAGTGATGGGCCACTGATGAATTTCAGCCTCACAAGTGTAGGAGCTGTAAGCCAAGGCTCGGCTCAGCACTTGGCATAATCATTATGCCCATCACCTTCCCCCAGCGGCAGCAGCTCCTGCCCCTCTGAGCAGCTGGATGCTGAAGTGCTGTGTGTGCACAGAGGCAGTCTGTTGGCTGACCTGACCTGGCAATGAGTTTGTCACTTGCTGGATGTGCACATTGGCTCCATCCTTCAGTGGCAGGCAGCTGAGATCAGCCAAGGTGTACGTCATGGGACTGCACCTTCACGGCTGGCAGCGGTGAGGATGCAGGATCTCAGTCACTGAATGGTTGGGGTTGGAAGCGACCTCTGGAGATCATCTCATGCAAACCCCCTGCCAAAACAAGGCCACCTAGAGCAGGCTGGACAGGAACACATCCAGGTAGGTTTGGAATATCTCCAAAGAAGGAGAGTCCATGCTACAGAATCACAGAATTACAGAATCACAGAATTGTTATGGTTGGAAAGGACCTCTGAGATCACCAAGTCCAACCATACACAAAAACACAACCCACTCCCTACGATCTTGACCACTAGAGCATGCTCTGAAGTGCCACATCTGCATGTTTCTTAAATATCTCCAGGAATCTTCTCTAGGCAGCCTGTTCCAGGGCTCTGCCACCTCACAGGAAAGGAGTTTCTCCTGATTTTGAGATGGGATTTCCCATATTCCATTTTGTGCCCATTGTCTCTTGTCCTGTCACTGGGTCCCACTGAGAAAAGTGTGGCCTCTTCATCTTGCCACCCACCCTTTAGATATTGCTCAGCATTGATGAGGTCCCCTCTCAGTCTGCTCTTCTCCAGGCTGAACAGACCCAGGTCTCTCAGCCTTTCTTCCTGAGAGAGGTGCCCCTTGATCAGATTTGTTGCCTCTGCTGGACTCTCGCCAGCTGTTCCCTGTCCTTCTTGAACTGGGGGGACCAGAACTGGTCCCTGCACTCCAGATGTGGCCTTCCCAGGGCAGGGCAGAGCTGGGAGAAATGCAGATTAATAGATATAAGTAGCAGGAAAATGCAACAGATAAGGATAATGCAACAGATAAATTCCTTCTCAAGGGGATGGTCCAAACCAAGCCTTACAAACCTGCTTGAAGAGGAAGTGGCAGGCGTGGTGCCAGGCAGTTGTCCTGCACAAGCTCCCACCAGTGCTTTGCTGCCAAGTTCCTCCTCACACGTATCATGGGCAAAGCAATCAGAGTGTGGATGGAAACCTGCCATCCAAGTCATATCCACCTTCCTCCAGCCTTCCGCGCTGCTGCGGCATGAGCTGTTCCTTCTAGGGGGGTATGGGGAGGAACAATATGAGGTCCTTCTGCAATGAAGCAAGGCTTAGAGTAGCTCATGAACCTTATTCCTCATCCAATTGGTTCTGCTCTTTTAAAGTCCCTGTTTCCTTTTGTTACCCTTTCTCCTTCTCCTCCGTGGTTGCTCTCCTCTCCCCACCCTAAGGACACCTGCACTGCAGGAGCTGTTTGCATCCCTGGGCTTCCCAGAGCACGCGAGACTGTGGCAAGTTCCTCCGTGCTGGTTTATGATGGCACCACACTGAAGTGGATGGGATATATTAATAAAGTTTTACAAATACTTCTACTGAGAAAGTGATCCACATAAAAATACATCAAACTGTTGATAGCTCTTCCACAAGAAGAAAACAAGGTTCCTATTGTAAAATGGAAATGCAGAATGCCATTTCTAATACCCCAGCAAACAGAATCAGAATCTGAAATTTTGCACAAATATATATAAAACTTGTATTTGTTGATGTGATTGATATTAAACAATAGCAATGCATTTGACAGAAAGAAGCCATAATAAAATACCACTGATATGACAGCTCACAGCAGAATTTTATGTTGCAGTTTAATTTTAAACCCTTATCTGTCTCTTCAGATAAGACTCTCTACACTTCCTCAGGGTTACTGAAGGTTGGCAGCGAGCATCCTTGTTGTGGGATAGGTTCTCTCAGCCCTGGAACACAACGGAGGAGCAAGAAACACCAGCCTGTGCCTGTCCACAAAAGTGCAATGGTATCTGAGACATAACTGCAGGATCATATCTCTGGGAAAGGGGCCTCAACCACCTCCCTGGGCAACCTGTTCCAGTGGTCCACCACCCTCGTGGTAAAGAATCTATTCCTAATATCCAATCTAAATCTGCTCTTCTCCAGCTTGAAGCCATTGCCCCTCCTGTCACTGCAGGCCTTTGTAAACAGACCCTCCCCAGCCTTCCTGTAAGCCCCCTTCAGGGATGGAAGGCTGCTCTGAGGTCTGGCTTTCTGGGCTGTGAGTGCCCACTGCCTGCTCATGGCCAGCTTCTCCTCCATCAGCACCCCCAAGTCCTTTTCCTCAGGGCTGCTTTCTAACACCTCATCCCCTGGTCTGGATTGAGAGTGAGGATTGTTCCGTCCAACCCTGGACTTGAAGATCTGAGCTTCCTTCCCTGCTGCACATCCCCTATCAATGCAGCGCTTCAGCCGGTGCTTAACCCTGGAGAAGCTCTTGGGTCTCATTGATAGCAAAGACCAGGGCTGGCAGGGAGGTCTAGGATGGGATGTTACCTTGGGGTGCTCAGGGAAGGCTGAGCTGCTGGCATGGCTGCTCACAACTGCTGCTGCTCCTCTTTTGTCTGCACAGCCCCAGTGAAAGCAGATTTCATTTTCTAATTCGATGTTCTCCTCACAGATTATCACTCAATGTCAGTGTCCATATTAATGTACCTAGCTTCCCACACACAGGCAGCAACCTAGTGCTGGAGGTACTAATTCTACAGGTGACTTTGCTCATGTGTTGTGAAACTGCAGTGAAATAAATGGTCCTGGGACTCGAATGACAAACAGCAAAGCCTGTGGGTGTAACACCGGTCCGGTTGGGCAGTGGACTAGAGCACACATCCCACAGATTCAGAGGAGACCTGAGGCCAAGTCTTCACCCAGCTCTGCTAAAACCTCATTCTCATGAATGCAGAGTTGGGCAGGGGATTCTCTGGCCTGGCTTCTCCAGTTTCTTCAGTCTCCATGTGCTGGGGACCTGGGAGCACCAAGTTTTGGACACAGGGAAGGTGAGCCTGGTAACAAGGATTTTTTGGCAGACTGCCCCAGCTTGGCAGCATGGATACTGGATTCAGCACATCTGCATGGCTTGTATCCCACTCTGGGACCTGTTTCTCGACTGGTCAGAGGTGGGAGGTGGGGAAGAGGGTAGAGGCATGGCTCTCATCACCAGGGACCAGTGGAGAGGGGAAATCACTCAGAGGGTGGCTGGCTCCAGCAGGGAATACCTGGCCTGGCCGAGGAGCAGGTGGTGTCTTTGCCTCATTGTTCCGAGCATCTTAAATCTGCACCAATCTCATCTCCACAGTGCACCGAGGAGCCACACAGACCAGCCCTCCACCTGGAAGCTGGTTAATGAAACAATCCTTCAGCATTCCATGCTCTGAGCTCTCCCACGGGCGTGTTGGAGGGCACATCTCCCTTTCAGATGGTAGCTGCCTTCAACAGCAGCTCTTTGGTGCACCCTTTTCTGATCACCAGAGGAAGGAGGGGACATCTCTCCTGTGCTTCAGACTAGAGTCCTGCCCAAGCCCCAGGGGAGAGGGAAGCAGGCTCTGTGCCCTGCTCCTGAACACAGCAGACAGGGTTAGCAATCACTGGCTTGGCTATTCTTCATTCATGGAAACTCCTCCTGCAGAGGGAACCCCAGGCCTGCCCTGGTGAGGACCATGGGGTCCCATAGTGATGGGTGACACAGTCGAGCCACACACAAGATCATGTTCCCACACCACACCTGGGGACAGACTGCAGACCATTGGTAAAGGGACATTTCAATTGTAAAAAAAAAAAAAAAAAGAGAGGAAGAGGATTAATGCTAAAAATATAGATGAGTTTCCTTGAGGGAGCTCAGAGACTGCCTGCACCTTGCTAAACCTGGAGAAGTTTGGACACTTTATTTTTTGATTGCAGTGTGTCTGGAGTTATATAACTCNATGTTGATAACTATGGAAAGGGTGAGTGTCAGGAGGATGGAGCCAGGCTCTTCTCAGTGACGTCCAATGACAGGACAAGGGGCAATGGGTGCAAGCTGGAACAGAGGAGGTTCCACTTAAGTTTCTTTATGGTGAGGGTGAGGGCACACTGGCAGGGGCTGCCCAGGGAGGTGGTGGAGTCTCCTTCTCTGGAGACATTCCAAACCCACCTGGAGGCATTCCTGTGTGCCCTGCTCTGGGTGTTCCTGCTGCAGCAGTGGGTTGGACTGGATGAGCTTTCAAGGTCCCTTCCCATCCCTGAGATTCTGTGATTCTGGGATAATGTACTGTATGTTTCCTGCACAAGCTCGACTCTTAAGTGCCTCCCCCTGCAGTTCCCAGGATCCTACTCTGCCCAGAAACCATGAACGCACATTTGCTCTACAGACACACTGCATGGAGCAAAGTCAATTGTGTTGCTCCTGAGCCACCACCTGGGATCTGGCTGGGTTCAGCTGTAACAAGAACTCCGTGTGCAGCCCTGACCGAAACCCTGAGTTACTCTTCTTCCACCAACATGATGGGTACTGGGTATCAGGGAATTGCCAGGGAAACCTTTCAACCATTCTGCTAAAGGAACTTCCTCTGGAAGGACTGTTATCATGTGTGGTTAAGCAGAGCTGTCTGGCAACTCCTTTGTACTCATGGCCCTACTGCTAAGCTTCTAACCCATGAAAAGATCTGCATTACAGGGAAAAGTGCACTGCAGAGCATGCTCAGCGCTCCACGCTTAAAGGTTCGTAACTGTGGTATTTATGACATGATTTCCTTCAAACTTGGCAGGGGCTCTTGTCCCATTTGAAGGCTAAATGCAAGGCAGACTGAGACTCCCAAAATGGAGAAGCTTTTGAATTATCTGTCACAACAGAAGGCTGCAATCTTCTGAAAAAAAATAAAAAAACCAACCAAGAACCGGCCTATTTGCTCACTGTTCACAGCCAAAACCTGCTGGACATATTTTTTTTGCAGAACTTTTCAGAACTTTCTCCTGGGGAAAAACTGAGGGCATGAAATTTCTGCCTAACAGGACATCTAGAAATATAGAGATACAGAGATGGACAGGAACTGGAAGTAGAGGTCACCACAAAATGACTCGTGCAGCACGTTATGCAGTCACGTCCATCCCTCCTTAATTACTGTTGGTCTTGGCTGAGCGGTCAGCATGGAGCAGCAGGAGCACAGCTCATCTGAGGAGCACTGCAGTCATGGGGAGGAGGAACCACATCCCTCCAAGCTCCTTAAGGTCCCAATGACCTTGTCCCTCTGCCTACCCAGAAGGTGTTTGAAAACAGTTAATTTCAGTTTATCTCTGTCACTGATAAGCTGGGAAGGACAGTTCCCTGCCAGCTGGTTCCCCATTAGCATTCTGCCAAATACCTTCAGGACAGTTTAATTTCCGAGCCTATTATTTTTATGACATAGAAGATTCACTGGGAAGTGTCTACGATTCATTTGTGTCTGGGTTGGGATGAGAGCTCTGGCATCCACACCCTGGTTTCTCTGAAGACCTCTTGAAACTATGGGCATGGAAAATAGTAAGCTGGGGAGAAAAATGGGCATGACCAGCTTACCCAGTGCAGCCTTCTCAGCTGGCTTGCAGGTGCTCCTGATTTCTGGTGTGGGGTTTGCTGTCTAGAAAGATTTGACCTGATTTTTATGAGCAATTTGCATCCTATGGGCTGCTGCAAACACTTCTCCCTGCTCCCTGCTGTCCATATTGTGGTTGAGTAGCCCAGCCATGTGTTTCTACTCCCTGCACACATCAGCTTCAGATGGAGAGTTCCCATTTAGGCAGTTGCACCTCACCTTCTTGCCATACCAGAGCTGTAGCCATGCCCTGGCTACTAGAACTTAAGGAGAAAATCCCTATCCCAGTCTGACCAGGCAAGCCAGCAGGAGGAGAGAGAAGGTGCCATCTCCTGCCATGGAAAGCATAGAATCATAAAAGTGTTATGGCTGGAAGGGACCTTTCAGATCATCGAGTCCAGCCATCAACACAACAGTTGAAACCAATGTCCTTCAGCACCTTGTCTGCCCAGCTTTTAATTCCCTCCAGGGATGCTGATTCCACCACTGCCTTGGGCAGCCTCTTCCAATGCTTGATAGCGCTTTCAGTGTACCAGTTTTTCCTAATAGCCAATCTAAACCTCCCCTAAACATGTAGGGGACAAGAAGGAGCACATTGCCCCTAGTATGGGGTGGGCTTCTGTAGCACAGACACCCCAGGACACACCAGCAGGCTTTTTGGTGATCTTCCCTACCCACCACATCAAGGAACTACATCAGGATCCTCCTGTGGTTCCCAGTAGCAAATGCAGGTGAAAAACAATGTAGAGTGGGTTTTTTTTGTTTGGTTGGTTGGTTGGTTCGTTTTTTGCAGCCATCAGTCTGCAGGTACAAGTGTTTAAAGAGATGATTGGCAGGTTATCTGAGGGTAACAGAGCGGATCATGAGCCATTTGTTCAGGCAGTTCCTTGGGAGCAGGAGGCAGGAGTGCGGAGGCACGTCCAGCCCTCTATAATGTGACACGCAGCTGGCTTGATGAGCCTCCTGCTCTGCCCTGCCTCGCCCAAAGCTGAAGTTGTCCTGCTCTGGATTAAGTAAAACAACGGAGGAAAGGAGGGAATGGACTGCTTCATTCATCTTTAATGCTTTCAAGGGAAACAAAAGCATTGGCTCGGCCTTGGAAATCACTCACTACCGAGGAGCTGAGCTCTTGGCACTGCAGAGATTTTGGACCCAGCCATGTCTGGAGAAAGCTAGCAATAATAATGACAATAATTACGGGAAGAAGGGTGACAACTGGTAAAATGTGGTGGGTCAGGGTGAAGAACAACCAGCTGGTCCTCGCTGGCCCTGCAGAGAGAGTAGATGATCAATGGCACTTGGCACGTTTTCATCTGCAGTCACTTCATGCTAATTCCACCCAGACTGAGCAGACCTCCCCTTCGCCAGCCCAGAAGATATATCTGGTAAAAGAAGTGGCTCACTAGGGTCTGCTAAAGAAAATACATTTTGCACTGAAGCCTGGAGAGCCCACGAGGAGCCTGCCTTTGGCAGATGAGCTCAGGGAAGAGTTAAAGCACAGCACCACGCTTTCAACCGAAAGAAAAAGTTGCTCTCCTTCCTTTCTTCTTTTTTTTCCCCTCACTCCTAAAAAAATCGCTTCATTTTCACTTTAGTGAAACTGGAGAGGCAGGAAATAATACAAAGGCTCTTTACAAAGCCTGACTTCTTTCTTCTGTGGCATCTGTGCTGAAGTATCTGTGATGGTAACAGCCTCTGCTCTCTCTTCACAGAACTCAGCTTCATCAAATATTCCCTCTCTTGAGGCCGTGTCGTGTGATGGTGGGAATTCCCTCTCCCAGCTCCATTGTGTTTCCAGTCACACTCAGAGCTGCTTACAGAGCTCGGGTGCAGAAAAAGGAAAAGCAACCCTGCTTTGCTACCCCCATCTGCCGCAGCTGGGGGTTTGCTCCCTCCTCAGCCTTCCTGTCGTCCCCGGGAGGCCACACTTGAGCAGACCATGGGCATGGGCCACCCAGACCAGAAGGGACCCTGGTGACAGCACTCTCTCCTGCAGCCACACTCTTCAAGCCACCATTTTCTAGGCATATTTTAAACCCCTTTAGTATGTGCTAATCTAAATAATTAATCAGTGCAGAGTCCTTCTCTCCTAATTTGCCAGGAGTGATGGGCACATGGGGTGGGAGCTAGATTTTTTTTCCACCAGCAGTACCCGGTGCCCTGCAAGCCCTGCAGCAGCAGAGCATCCCCCAAGACAGCCCCTGCTGCCCTCCCTCCCCACCAGCACGGCTGCCCGCAGCTCCCAGGTGTGGATGCTGATTGCCATCCCTGCTTTGCGAGCTGACCCTGGGGACTGTGGGCTGGCAGAGGGGAGGGACCTGTCCCGCCTTTCCCTGCCATCCCTCAGGACACCCCAATCCACTCATGGCCTGCAGCTCTGCTCCAGCTGAGCGGGGACGTCCCCCTCTACAGCAGGTGATGATGTTCTGGTGATGGCATTGGGTTGGCCAGCTCAGAGACCAGCCACCCCACTGTCTCCTCAGCCAGGAGCTCCACAGGCAGCCACAAACCACTGATGGCATTGCAGTTCTACAGCACACCTCCTGCCACTGTCCTTATTTCCACCTGTAGGGAGAGAATGAGGCCAGCCTGACAGACCCAGAGGGGCACAGAGCCTTTCTGCTCCTCTCCTGTGACCCCTTCCCCTCTAAAGGGCAGGGGGCTCATCAATCCCAGCCATCATACCTCAGCACCTCTTACCAGTGCATGTGCCCAACAAGAGCCTGGGGATGCTGGGGACACTGAGGGGGGGATTGGCTGTGCCAAAGAGGGGACACTGGCAAAGCCACCATCTCCCTAAGGGAGGGGATGTAGCAGACGAGTAGTGAGGGGCAGCGTTCATAGTGCACAAGGAGGTGCCAGGAAAGCAGGGAGCACCCTTGTTCAGACAGCACGGCATGGGGAATCAGACCCTGGGTAACGTTGCCAGGTCCTGGAAGTAGCTAAGAGGCCACGACGGCAAGATGCAATGGAACAAGATGACCGTGTGGCAACATCTGCTAGGACTTTCAGCAGAGCAGGCAGACCCATCAAGTCCTCCTGCAGTCATACCCACATGTGTGCATGCAGAGGTACAGTGCTGTGACAGGTCCTGCTCATGAGAGCTGGTTCTCCCTGACCACTGCTCCAGGACCTGCAGCGTCCTGTCCCACTCAATGCCCTGCTGACTGGAATGGAAAGGTGGTGGCAGATGCTGTGGAACATGGGCTCCAGGTGGCTTCTGTCCCAGGGGGATGCTCTTCCTGGGCACAGCAGAGCCGGCAGCAAGCAGCAGGGCTGGTCCAGCCTGGAAGGCAGCTCAGCATCCACAGCATGGTGCTCGTGATGATGGGCAGGCTGCTGCTGCAGCTCTCACAATCCCTCCCTCACCACTCTGGCCCATCACCACCCTGAGAACTCTCTCTTCCCACTCCCACGCTGACCCCAGATCCTCCAGGGAGATTGCACTCATGCTGTTTTCTTCCCAAAATATTGTTTTCCTAATAAAAGTGCTGCTGCTTTCACCTCTCCCTGGTGCGGACACACTCTGTTCTCCTTCATGTTTTAATTAAGTCTCAAGTTGGAGTGTTTCACCTCCTCCCACAGGACTGCACAAGGGCAGTTCCCCGCTCCAGGCAGCAGTAAAGGACATCCCACGAACCACAGGCCAGGTTTCCCTGCCCTCCACCAGATCACTTGTGGAGATGCTCGTGGTCCCCAGGCAGGAGAGAGACCAGACTGGAGCATCCTACCCCAAAGTACCCAGTGCCCCAGAGGCCTTCTGCTTGGGCAGAAGAGAACTCGTGATGGTTCACAGAGATGACAGAGGGGTCAGGAGTCACCTGCAGAGAAGAGAATCCTCACATAGGAGGGATACAGGTGAGGATCAGCATGTCCAGTCCTGTCCCTGTAGCTCCTCCAGGCACCTCAGCAGCCCCAGCTTCTGCATTATCCACGTGGAAATGTCCACAGGAGTCACAGAGAGCACGGCTGATGTCCAGGCTCACTGGTCCAGCACCTGGTCCTCTATATCTGTATGTGACCGCATATCCGTGAAGGGACAGACTGACCCTGGAAGAGCCAGGCACATCATGGTGAGAGAGGGCTTCAGGGCCAAACCCAGCTGGAAAAAAAATGTGGAAATAGGAGCTTCTAAAATTACATACCTGCATCCTTACTTACCAGTTCTGCCTTATTTCAAACTGGGCAGAGTCAAAAATAATGCAAAACCCAACAAACCACAAAAAAGCCACACAAACACAGCAACCAGGGAGGTGGTGGAGTCTCCTTCTCTGGAGACATTCCAAACCCACCTGGAGGCGTTCCTGTGTGACCTGCTCTGGGTGTTCCTGCTCCGGGAGGGGGATTGGACTGGAGGAGCTTTCAAGTCCTTCAAGTCCCTTCCAATCCCTGAGATTCTGTGATTCTGTGACATGCACAAGGAGCCCCTGGCCTGCTCATTTGCAGTAATTAAGAGCTGCCAAGCCCTCATGTCCTCTCCAAGAGTGCATGGGCACAGTGTCACTGAGGGCTGTCTCCATCCCACAGCCTTCACGGGGCCCTGCTCCAGGCAGCGTGGCTCTGCCATCACACCGTCACAGCGGGAACACAAGCTCCAGTGGGAAAAAAAGGGGTGCAAAAGGTGCAGCAGAGGAGAAAGTGTCTCGGGTGACCTCCAAAGGTGGGACACCAGACACTGGGGAGCAAAGGCAAGAATGGGCTGGCCACGAGTCCCGGGGTGCATCTGCTCCTGGCTCATCTGTGTCACGAGCTGCGTCCTCCCACAATTACCTAATACAACCACATCACAAAATATTTACATATTTATGGAGTATTTACCCCAAACCTCATAATACTACAAAAAAAAAAAAATTGATCATACAGTTGGTAATTTAAATGAAAAATTGTTATTCATCTATTTTCATTGTAATGTCACATGCCACGAAATATTACAGGTTCATGAGGCAGCCAGTGCTCTGCTAATAATTAGAATACATTACCACTTTGATGAGGCATTTACACAGAACTGCGGAACTGTCTCAGAAGTGCCGCGATGCTCCCAGCACCCCAATTAGAATATGTCACAGGCTTTTATTTATGCCAGAGATAGTGTGGCACAAATAGCACTTTTTGTTTAATCCCAGAACCTATGTACCATCACCTCCCAGGCCTCCTCAAACACCATGGGATGCAGGTGCTTTGAGCTCAGGACAACCAGTGCCTTCATGGGCATCAGGGATCAACGAGTCTCACTGCTCAGAAGGTCGATAGAGACCAGAACGTGTGATGAACCCTTCCCCATGGGAAGTGCAGATGGTCTGGGTCTGACTGCAGACCCAGGATGGGACCTCTGCATATGGTCCCTGGGAGATGGTCCCAGAGATGGGCAGAGGGCACAGGGTCTGTGCAGAGCTGATGAACAGCACTGTGACACACCTCCCCTCTCACCGCTGGTCCCTCCATCCCTCCTGCACTGCTCTGCTGACCCTTCCACTCCATTTCCCAGCTTCCCACCTGCTAAAGCCTCTGCTCCTAGGACTCATCTCCCTCCTATCTCACCTTCTACAGCCCTATCCATCTCACTGGCCCCTTCACATAGCCCCTCCATCAGCCATCCCACCTCCTCCTATCCCCAAGTCAGGCTTCCAGCCCTCAGCCCCATCCCAGCTCCATGTCCCATAATACTTCATCACTCCTCCTTGTCAGACCCCATGGTCCCACTAGCATAAAGTCAAGGCTGCTTGGTTCCCCAGGGTGGACTTCATCTCTACTGGGATGGTTGGTCACCAGCAAAGCAATAGGCCACACTCAAAGGGTTGAGGTCAATGCTCAATGTCCTAGTGGTGGCCAGTGTAGAGTGCCATTCCTCAGGGGTCGGTACTGGGACCAGTGATATTTAACATCTTTGTTGGAGACACGGACAGTGGGATAGAGTGCACCCTCAGCAAGTTTGCTGATGACACCCAGCTCAGTGGCGCAGTTGACATGCTGGAGGGTAGGAATGCCATCCAGAGGGACCTGGACAGGCTTGAGAGGTAGGCTCGTCAAAACCTCATGACGTTCAATCAGGGTCCTGCCCCTGGGACATGACAATCCAAGCACAAATACAGGTTGGGTGGAGAATGCCTGAAGTGCTCTGAGGAGAAGGACTTGGCAGTGACGGTAGATGAGAAGCTCGATGTGAGCCAGCAGTGCGCACTGGCAGCCTAGAAAGTCAACAACATCCTGGGCTGCACCAGGAGAAATGTGGCCAGCAGGTCACAGGAGGTGATTCTGCCCCTCNCATCCAGAGGGACCTGGACAGGCTTGAGAGGTAGGCTCGTCAAAACCTCATGACGTTCAATCAGGGTCCTGCCCCTGGGACATGACAATCCAAGCACAAATACAGGTTGGGTGGAGAATGCCTGAAGTGCTCTGAGGAGAAGGACTTGGCAGTGACAGTAGATGAGAAGCTCGATGTGAGCCAGCAGTGCGCACTGGCAGCCTAGAAAGTCAACAACATCCTGGGCTGCACCAGGAGAAATGTGGCCAGCAGGTCACAGGAGGTGATTCTGCCCCTCTACTCTGCCCTGGTGAGACCCCACCTGGAGCACCGTGTCCAGCTCTGGACAGTCCTCAGCACAGAAAGGACATGGACCTGTTGAAACGCGTCCAGCGGAGGGCCATGAAGACGATCAGAGGGATGGAGCACCTCTGCTATGAAGACAGGCTGAGAGAGCCGGGGTTGTTCAGTCTGGAGAAGGGAAGGCTCCAGGGAGACCTTAGAGCAGCCTTCCAGTATCTGAAGGAAGCTCCAGGAGAGCTGGGGAGGGAGTCTGTGTCAGGGAGTAGAGTGATAGGATTAGGGGTAATGACTTTAAATTGGAAGAGGGGAGATTTAGTTTAGATACTAGAAAGGATTTCTTTACTGTGAGGGTGGTGAGAGCCTGGCCCAGGCTGACCCGAGAAGCTTTGACTGCCCCATCCCTGGAGGGGTTCAAGGCCAGGTTGGACGCCCCTTGGAGCAACCTGTTCTGGTGGGAGGTGTCCCTGCCCAGGGCAGGGGGGTTGGAACATGATGATCCTTAAGGTCCCTCCCAACTCTAACCATTCTATGATTCTATGATAATTCTAATATGCCTTCACTCTCCTCCCAGCCACCATAGTGGCCTCAGGGCTTCTCACAAATGCCTGTGTGGACAGGGGAGATCCAGAATGTAGAGTCCAAACCTGCCTGGGTCCCTCAGTGACAGGGGTGATAGAGTGGGGCCTTTCCCCGAGACCTGATGGAGTTGGGACAGGCCACGACATGACAGCTCCCTGCTGACCTGCTGCAAGCAAAGGCTTACAGCCCTCATTTCCAGGTAGACTGGCCTGTCACATCTGTCACACCGGGTTTTTTTTGGTAGAAGAGGAAATGTGCATCCTATTTACTTGGGGCTGGGGAACAGCAGTGTCTCTGCACAGGCTGCTGACTGGAGCCAGCTTCTGGGTCAGCCCAAAGCCTTCTGCATTAAAGGGTGTCCAAGAGCAGCCATCCCAAACCACCCCAGCAATGCAGCAGGCTGCCCAGCAATGGCACGGTGCAGTGGAGAAATAGATTTCAGTGTTGTCACACCTTGAAGGAGCAATTACCGAGGACAGACGCTGCAGCAACGAGCTGTGAAGTGATGACAAATGCCCCAGCAGCACCCCTCTAACAAATAACCAGGAGGGTGAGAAGGCAGCAGGGAAACACCAGCTGAATAGGGGAGAATGGGGCCATATCTCTGGAAAACAGCTTTCACACCTCTGGGTTCATGATGGTGTTGGCTTTTCTTAATGCCACTTGAAGCCAATAGCCTGTGCGTGAGCTGCACATCTCCACACACCAGCTGACAGAGGGATGGTGCTGGAGAGGACTGAGGTGAGGGACAAGTACACAAGAAAGCACAGTTTTGGTCGACTCCAGAAGTAGGAGTGGGGTCTTCCCCATTCACCACTGATAGTACATAAAATCACAGGAGGGTTTGGGTTGGAAGGGACTGTAAATCCCACCCAGTCCCACCCCCTGCCCTGGGCAGGGACACCTCCCACCAGACCAGGTTGTTCCAAGCCCCGTCCAACCTCCCCTTGAACCCCTCTAGGGATGGGGCAGCCACAGGGCAACCTGGGCCAGAGTCTCACAACCCTCACACCAAAGAAGTTCTTCCTGAGATCTCATCTCCATCTCCCCTCTTTCAGTGTCAAACCCTTCCCCCTCCTATGGAGGAGTCCTATGGCTCCCCTCCCTGATACAGAGACCCTCCCCAGCTTTTCTGGAGCCCCTTGAGGTGTCTCCCCAGAACCTTCTCTTCTCCTGGCTGACCACCTCCAACTCTCTTAGCCTGTCCTCACAGCAGAGGCGCTGCAGCCCTCCCAGCATCTCCCTGGCCTCCTCTGGATCCACTGCAACAGCTCCATGTCCTTCTGCTGTTGGTGACCCCAGAACTGGAGGCAGCACTGGGGGTGGGGAGTGTTCCCAGAGCAGAGCCAAAGGGCAGAATTCCGCCCCCACACACCCCTGCTGGCCACGCTGCTGGGGATGGAGCCCATGGTGCGGGGGGTTCTGGGCTGCCAGTGCCTGTTGCCAGCTCATGTTGAGCATCTCATCCACCATCACCCCCAAGCCCTTCTCAGGGCTGCTCTCCAGCCATTCTCTGCTCAGCCTGGATTGGTGCCTGGGATTGCCCTGACTCCTGTGCAGGACCCTGCACTTGGCCTTGTTGAACTTCATGAGGTTGGCATGGGCCCACTTCTCCACCTCTCCCACCTCATCCAGATCCCCCTGGATAGTACCCCTTCCCTCCAGTGCATCGACCATGCCACACATGAAGTGATCCATTGGCTCTGCATGGCCATCCTTGACCCAGTCCTGAAGCTTGGCAGGTCTTGAGGACCACACTGAGGGTTCACCACCCCTTTTCTCCTCCCACAGCATGAGGGGCTGCATGGAGCAGCTGTTCCCAAATGGCCTTTCCTTCAGCCTCATGAGGGCAGCAGGAGCCACCGTGGCTGTGACCCTGGCATCAGCAACAGAGGTCAGGGCAGAAGCTATGCAAGGGCTCAAGCAGGCTGGACCTGTTGCCTCCCTGACCTGTTGCCTCCCTGAGTCGTGGAGGAGTCAGGACCAAAATAAACCCTGTGGGAGACATCTGAAAGGAGATGAGAACTTAGCACTGAGTCATCTGGTGTAGCATTGCCATTGCGAGGGCAGAGCCAAGTCTCTTCAAGGGGTGGGATCTGTCACAGCACAGCCAGTCTCTATGACACATTATTGTATGTACCAGGGTCTGCAGTTCTGCTTTCTGAGCCTTCTCCTCACTGAAGCTATATATCCCACTGCCTTTTGGGCTGTAGTTTGAGAGCACTGTCATTAGGAGCTGTGCCTCATGCAGGATTTCTACCAGGATCTTTAATTGCACCTATGAAGTGTATCACGTGGGACTAATGATACCACAAAAAATTTCGAGTCACAAGGAAACAATTGCATGGTTGCCCTCTTAAAAGCAAGACACTTCACTGACACAGGAGTAGCACTATTCCGAGAGAAAAAGTTTTCCAGGCGTTTAAGGTTTAGAAGAGCCCGTCTTTAGGAAGAGAGAAATGCGTTATTTAGGATCAAAAAGGATGACCCCAGGGATCCTTACCAGGAGCTGTAAGCTACACCATAAAAATTAAATAACTTTTACCAAGGCTTGCAAAAATATTAAAAAAAAAAAAGCCTTCCTTTCAAGAATATTCTGTGCAGCTTAAAAGCTACTCATTTAAAATGAATCAATTTCATAAGCATGCTAACATCTTTATTCCTCAAATGTTAAGTAGAACATTTAGAACTGGAGAATGCATTGCAGAAGACCTTTCTTACGTCTAAATTCATGTTTCTGCTTAAAGGTCAAAACCTTTCTGGGTGTTTTTTCCTTGATAAGCTCCTTCAGAGGCGTTTATTTACAAATGAACTGCTTCCATATGTAAGCCTCACATAATAACTCCTCTTGCTTTTGTTCTCCATGCAGGAGATGGATGGGGTAGCAAGGCCATTTGATGTTATAACTGGATCTCAAGGCAAGCAGGTTTTGAATACAGCACGGAGAAGAAGTGGGCCCAGCCCAGATCTAGAGGGTGCTGACAGACTGTGGTACCTGGGCTCCGGACATGGTGGGCAAGAGGCCCTCAGCCCTTTGGGGACCTCACAGATGGTCTTATGGGAGAGGATGCTACCAGCTCAGTATAAACACAGGAGGATGAGAGTCACCTCCAAAGGTTTAAACAGAAAAGTAAACAATGTTTGTAATGAGTGACAACAGCTCTATTTCAAAACTCTCCACAAAAATCGTTTCCTCGGAAAGAGTAGTTACGCGGAAGAATCACAGAAAGGAGGTTTGACCCCAAGCAAAGCAAAACATCAGCTCCTTTTCATTCCTGAGGAACTCAGGGCATATTTCAGAAGGTGGACTAAGTCAGAGGAAAAGTTGACATTCTGAAGAGGTTCTGGGACTCTCCCACCGCAGCACCAGAAGTGAGCAGGGTTACACACGGATGTGCTCCGTGTCCATGAGCCATGAAGAACAAAGCCTCCAGCCAGTTGAAAGGATGGAAGAAACCACATTCTCCTTCCACCTTATGCAGTTAATTGTTTTCAGGTAAGCAGTGGCCGGAGAGCTAAAGCAGAGAGTGGTGAACAAAGGAA
Source organism: Jacana jacana (assembly GCA_013400555.1). NCBI lineage: Eukaryota > Metazoa > Chordata > Aves > Charadriiformes > Jacanidae > Jacana > Jacana jacana. Next base: position 280,956 of record VZTM01015697.1, on the reverse strand, counting down.
AGCCACAACACACCAGGTTTTTGATGCAACACATTATTTCTTCAGCACTGGGAGCAGTAGGAAGGTGTCAATGTTCTGGCAAGGAATCAGAGTTAATGTATTCTCATAATGAATTTAACGGGATAATGAAATGCTGTTGTAATTGAAGGTATTAACAGCTTCTCCTGTTAAATACCAACTTGCTTAGACCAAGTGTTCCTTGAGAAAAGACATGAGCTAATCTTGGTAAACAGAGAGAAATTGTGGGATTTAATTTGGATTTAGGACTCTCAGTTTCCAGTCGTTTGGTGCTTTTCAAGGCTACTTTTTTGAGTGCCTTCTTTTTGCTGATTTAAATGCTTTCGTTAGTTACATCGGATTTAGCTGAGATTATTCAACTTTGCATATGCAGATATCATTGAGATTATGTGAGATATGCAAAAAGGATTCACCAGCCCTTAAATCTGGCTATTGTGCCCATCTCTAAGCTCCTTTAATTGTCTTAAAGGCGTAAGGGAGAGCTCAACAGCAGTTCTGGGGAAGGATGTGCCTTGTCCTCAGCTCGCAGGAGGAGCGGAGCCCTCTGGGTGCCCATGCTCTCTGCCCACACATCTCAATTACCAGCTCTCAGCAGAGGTAATGGCTGCAGCCACTGTTCTGTCTCTTCTATCCTCTCCTTTCCTTAATAATCAAACAGTCATGCTTAATAACTGTGGTTATTGTACCTGCCTTCAGCTGTGATGGACCACAAGGACTGACTCACTGTCTTGGCATTAGCGGAGACACTGAGGAACGTTTATTTAGTCTTTGGGCATTCAGGTTTCCCTTGGCTAAATTTTAGCCTGTTTTTAAAGGAAACTACTTGTCAGTCAATAATATGACCCCCATGAGAGCTGAGCTAGGAGCAATGGCCCCAGGAATGTTCACAGGTGGGATGGAGGGGGAGTGCTTGTGGATTTTGGCTTCACTCCTCACCACATGCCTGTGGCCATACACAGCTCTGCAGCACGGGAGCACATACGTGACCCTGCATTCCACCATCTGGCAAACGGGGGGGCAGTTCTGTCTACCCTCTTCCTAGGTGTTTTGTCTGCATCGCCCAGAGCATCTGAGGAGGACAGCAATCTGCAGGTATGGCCTTTTGCCCCATCACATGAGGTGGACCTGAAGCACATCTTTTGGAGAGAGATCCCAGCTCAGTGAAAAGTGTCTCACTGCTGGAGAACACTGCTGGTGCTAAGGGCTGGTGTCTCCTCTAAAGAGTGTGAATGTTGCTGCTCAGACCTGCTTTTGGACAGAGTCAGAGTTCTGGTCTTCTCGTGGAGGCTGCCTTAGAGCCTGTGCAGCATCGTCACCTGTCTGGAGCAGCCATACTTTGCCCTTCCACTTTCCTGCAATGACTAGGACAAGGTGACAAGGGATTTCCATGGGGACAGGTAGGAGCATTTGGCATGGTTTTGTTGGAAGTGCTGAGTAGGGGCATTTGGGTTTGTGTCTCCAAGAACATTTTCTACTGGAGAATACTTGGAGGCATGGACAAGACTGAGGCAGGGCAAGAGTCACAGGCTGAGCAGCTGGTCAGAGACCTTTACAGGGGACTGAATTCCTCAGTTTCACCATCAGAGGTTGACTTCCTTCCTGAGATGGTTTCCAGTTGAGATGTGATAGCATAGCCCAGGCTAAGGGGATGCACAAGGGAAGAGGCAGTTTTTGTAAGAGAACATAAAAGTGCAGAGCAAGCTTTGGCACTGTATGTGTCCAGGTCTCCCAGGGACATAGGGACATGCTGGCTCTCTGCAGGAAGCTGCAAACAGAGAGATCACAGCAGACTCCCCTGGCAGGTTCATCTCTGGAGCCTGGGAGGAAAGAGGAAGTCTCAGTGCGCAGAGTGTGAATATTGCTCTAGTGGGCTCTCCTGGTCCCTTCCAGCTTAACCAGTCTCCTGGCAACCGGGAGCTGCTGAGGGAACTCAAGGGTAAACGAGCTGCCTGCACCTCATTTACAGCTCTGTAATTATTTGTTTGGGTGGCAGGCATATGGGCCATTCACTAGAGCCTGGGATTGGCCTATTATTCTCTCTTCAGTTTAACACCATGTTCTGCTAATTTATGGTATTTGTACAGGTCTTTGCTCAAATGAAAAAAAAAAAAAAAAAGGGAGTTGGAAGACCAGAGCACCAGAGAGGTGAAGAAAAAAACTACAGAGTTGATTTAAGGGCCATGAAGAACACCTTCCATGCAGAGATTTAAAGGCTTCAGGCTGGTTAGCTTTTAAAAAAGAAGACTGAGAGGTGACTTCATCATTGGATCTAAACACCTTCAGGGGGAGAAAATATCATGCAATAAAGACTCTGTGACTCTGCTGCGAGAGGCAGAACAAGAGCTGGGAGCTGGAGCCAGCCACATTCAAATTATAAATTAGACACTTTTGGAGAAGGAAAGCATTTAACCACCACTGAAAGTAGCCTGAAGAGATCTTTCTGAAAGATGTGTTTCAGTCAAATCCAAGTATCTAGATGCACTCGGCGATGAACCCAGTGAAATGTAATGGCCTGTGATTTACAGGAAATCAAGTGTGATGATCTCATGCATCTCTTTGGCTTTACACCCTCTGAATCTATTAAATAAAACCATCACACAAGCTGCAAGCCGGCAACAAATTCCTTCTTCTTGACACACACCTAAAAATGAGGAGGTGGCTGGAGCTCTCCCGGAGGCAGACACCACTCTCGGGAGAGAGAGAGACAGATCATTGCGATGTCCTGGAGAGGAGACTGGGGGGAAAAAACAGTCTTTTTTGCCTTGTGACAGCTTAGTGCAATGTGAGCCTGATGAATGAGTGGCTGAGGCTGGAGATCCTTGGGCAGGTTTTGGAGGTTTCATGGCACCTGGTTCCAGAGCCCATGGCTGAGGGCAGGGAGTGGAAGGGCTGTGGGTGGGCAGCAGCTCAGCAATGCCACACTCCCACTCAGGAGCTGTCCTGCGGGCAGAGATGGGATGGAAGGAGACAGAAAAGGCACCCAATAATGCTGTTAACCTGGGGGTAACCCGGTTTAGTGGTGGTCTCTCTGGTTGACAGCTGAGCTCAGCCATGCACACCCCACAACTCCCAGGTTGAGTGAGTGCCCGAATCACTGCATTTCAGGGGAAAAAAAAAAAGAAAAAAAAAAAGTCTGAAGCAGTGGCACATTGTCTCCTACTAACTCAAGAGTGGGTACAGAGCTTGGCACAGGCTGACGCTCCTCCTCCCCTCTCCTCTCTGCTCCCCAAAGAGAAGACAAGATGAGTGAGAAAGAGCCCCTTCCCCAGCAGCTGGCGGAGGACGTCCCTGTTACCCCGTCCTCTGAAATCCACCGGCGTGCTTGCTATTCACAGCACAGCCCAATTATTTATAACAGAAATTCCTCATTTTGAGTTTCAAGGTATAACAAGGTGGTTATAAAATTGATTTAGGGATAGAAAAGTTTGATTATAAAGGGAAATTATTCGGAGGTTTCAATGGAAGGAATAAGTCGCTCTGAAATAATGGCCCTGTTACGGGGAAGATACGCACTGAATAAAAAGCCATTTAACTGTTCCTTCTCCCTCTGCGCATCCCACCAGCCCCAGTGCTGTGGCAGGAGGGATGGGCTTTCCCAGGGAAAGCTCCACCATCCCACTGCCTCCGAGTGGCTGCGGGGCAGGGGGGCGGGGAGGAAGGAGCTGGGCTCCCAGTGAAAGCAAACCTGTGCCCTGGGACCCGGAGTGCGGGTTAGCGTGAGGGAGAGAATGATGGTATGAACTTTATGATGCAGTGCTTCACCTTGGAAATGGATATAAAAGTGATGGAGTGTCCCCTGGAAGCAGGTGGCAGAGGAGATAGAGAGCTCAGACTCTCAACAGATGGGGTGGGAAGGAGGGGACGGGTTGCAAATCCAGAAAACCTCTGATTTTTCACTGCAGCGGGGCATGTGTTTTCAAACCCGGGTACACAGTGCTGGGTGTCCCTCCTGAAGGGCAGCAGAGGCCGCATGGCCATCCCCACCCCTCCTGACACCAAGGATCCCTCTGCTCATGCACAGCTTGGAGCACAGGGATGGGGGGCTCAGTGCCAGGGCTGGCAGGGTCTGTGACACACACTTGTCCCCATCCCAAGCAGAGATTCCTGCTGCTCCGTGCCCATCTCACAGCCTGAAACCTCCAGTGCCTCACTTCAGCTACACCAGTGCTGCAGGGTACTTTGCAAGTGACAGGTAAGTCTCAGTTTACTCCATAAACCAAATCTTAAAGCTTTGTCATTAAATAAATTGTCCTTTTAACAAAAAAAAAACATTGTTTGCTTGCAGTGTGCAAAGAATCAACAGGCCGTTTTGCAGTGGTTTTCATTGCTGCCTTCCTGCAAAATCTTGGACAGAGGAGACCTGAGACCCCATCTGGAATATGGTGTCTGGTTGTGGGCCCCTCAGTTCCAGAAGGGGGAGGAGGAGAGAGTCCAGGGCAGGGCTACCAAGGTGATGAAGGGAGTGGAGCATCTCCCATAGGAGGAAAGGCTGAGGGAGCTGGGTCTCTTGAGCTTGGAGAAGAGGAGACTGAGGGGTGACCTCATGAATGTTGATAACTATGGAAAGGGTGAGTGTCAGGAGGATGGAGCCAGGCTCTTCTCAGTGACGTCCAATGACAGGACAAGGAGCAAGGGGTGCAAGCTGGAACAGAGCAGGTTTCACTTCAACATGAGAAAAAACTTCTTGAGGGTGAGGGAACCCTGGCAGGGGCTGCCCAGGGAGGTGGTGGAGTCTCCTTCTCTGGAGACATCCCAAACCCACCTGGAGGCATTCCTGTGTGACCTGCTCTGGGTGTTCCTGCTCCAGCAGGGGCTTGGACTGGATGAGCTTTCAAGGTCCGTTCCAATCCCTGAGATTCTGTGATTCTGTGACCTCTGCCCAGCTGCTGGAAGAAACCCTGCAGAACCCAAAGCCCTCACCCATTGCACATTTAATCTGCAAGGCTCCAGAAGAAGTGTGCAGGCTGGATCCCTGTCTATTCCCAGATTGCGGTCATCCAGGAGGATGGAGAGGCTTGCCAGGGCTGGGCACGGGGCCAAAGCTGGTGGTAAACATGGGGATGGACCACGGTCTGGGATCACATATCCTCAGAGCCATGGAGCCTTCCCTTCGCCACGGGCATCTGCCAGGGAGAGCAGCCGCTGGGTTCAGCTCAGCTCCTGTGAACTCCAATTCATTCAGCAGCTGCTGCACCAGCTCCTTGGACACTGCAGAGCACCCCAGCTGCAGATCTATCCGGTGGACATGAGTTTCTTCCAGCAGCTGCCGCTGGCTTCTGCAGAGCTTCTGCAGCCACAACTACCACCTTCACCTGTGTCAGGATGGGTCTGAGCAGGGACGAGGGACGGGGGTGTAGGAGTACACACTTCTGCAACGGGAGCTGGTGGGCAGGACTGGCCCCACTACGGCCATCTGCTCCATCAAAGTGCTCTAGGAGAGGGCTCCAGAGAGCAGAGCAGCAACTGGACCATGGTCCACGCCACTGCCAGGAGCAGCTCCCCATCTTTTTGGGCTGCAGATAACCACAGCCAGTGACTTCCCACTGGGAAGGGAGGCAGAGGATTCATCAAAGAACACAAGTCAGCAGGACCGTTATTAGATGGAGGTGATAAAATTGCTAATAATGAGGCAGGGAAGACAAGAGCAGAAATATTGATGTGGTGTGTGGGCAGGAGCCTGAGGACGTGCTGGCATACTGTGGAGTGTTTCCCCTCGCTGCTGAGGAGGGTTAAACACAATCTCTCGCTGAGAAGCACTTCTCAACTAATCACGCCAGACAAGGTCCCCCCAGCGTCCCACGAGCTAACGAGGATCTATCTGGCCTTTATTAATTTTGACTACAGCAGAGACAACGGGGAGCTGAAGGAGATGGTGAGAACATTGACATTTCACTTTGCTGCACCCCGCGAAGGAAGCGGGCCTGTGCGAAACCGATCACAGGAAAAAACAGGAAAACCAACAGGATTGGGCTGATAAAGAATGAAATTACAGGATTGCCACCCATCAGCGTCAGGCGTGCGGGTGACCTGCTCGTGGTGGGATGGGCGGATGAGAGCCCCAACCTTGATTTAAAGCACACAAACAGCCCCAGGAACCACATGAGGCCCCTTTGCTGGTAGGGGACGCCTTGCTGCTCAAGGGGAGCCTGTGTCCCCAGCACCAGCAGGCTCTGGGATGTTCCACTCCCTGGCAAATGTCATGGGTGCAGGGCCACCGCCGGAGCAGTGTCACCCTGCGCCTGCCGGGCTCCACCAGGGGACCTTGACAGGCAAACAGTAAACCCGGCTCTTCCTATGAGATGGAAATTAAGGAGGTGATAAATTAACTTTTTAAAACAATCAGATCTGCACTTCCCCCTGTTAGACTCAACTGGAGAGACGGTGAGGACCCGGGTTAAGGTGACAGATCGGCCATTTTGTGGAAATGAAGACATTTGTTTTCTCTGTGCTGTACAGGCAAAATTCACTTTAAATTGCATAACATGGCGATTTGTCTTCATCACCCATTACCTGGGAGTTTGTCAGTGAAAATCTGCCACCGGAGGTGCTGCCTACACTTGTCTGATGTTCAGGACCCCTGGCTGGTTTGGTGCTGCAGGTGCAGACGTGCTCTGCGAGGATGTCCAGCAAAGGGGGACACATGCTGCTTTGTGCAGAGCACCCAGGGAGGGCAGACAGCCTACCCTGCTCACCTTCTGCCACCGACACCTCTGCTGAGCCACCTCCCATCCCCACGTTGGTGCCCATCCCCATGGGCTCAGCAGAGGGCAGGGCTCCTCCACCAGACAGGTCCCAGTCCCCATGGGCAGAGCCGCTGGGTGATGGGCTCAGCCAATCAAATGGCACACATCAAATGCCAGGTGACATCAGGCACTTTTCCAAACAGCCCTTGTATTCAGAAATTTAGGAAGCTTTCCTTCCACGGCGTGAGTCCCATCTGGTGGCATCTGGGCTACCCTTTTATCCTCCCAGTGAACAAATTCTCCAATCACAGAGATCTTTTTGCTCGGCAAATCGTGACTGTTTTGTTGAGAGTTACATCTGGTTCTTTCTGAACATCATTTCTCACTCGCTTTCTCCCTGTGATTCCTCCTCCTCAGATCTTGGTTGCAGACTTGTCTTTTATCAGAGACACAGCAAGCCCCCAAAATTGCAAGATTGGCTCTTCTCTCTCGATCAATCACAAGTAATCCTATGATTTTGTCTTCTTTGTGTGCCCTCTGCTTAAAAGCATATTGCTCATGGGTTTTATTTTCTACGTGGACTGCAGCACTCCCCAATTTTCTCTACTACAGCTGGGTGCACTTAGCCTCTTCCGCTTGACTTGCCTGAAAAATGTGAAACTCTTCAGAGTAAGCAATTGTCGAGAAAAGCTGCCGTTAAACTCAAACTTTCCTCCTTTTCTTTTTTTTTTTCAGGTAGCTGTTTCTTGAAGCAAAATGAGCAGTGAAACAGTGCCTAAGCGTTCCACATTTGTTTTGAACTAGTTCATACAACTTCAGCTCTTGTGAAGCTCTTAATTGCTCATCATTCTGGGGGTTTGCTCCTGATCCAACAGCAGGTCAAAGATGGTGAGTGCGAAATATTGTAAGTTCAAAAAAGGACTCAGAGCCTGGAGCCCAGCAGAGGTTAAACACTACCTGCCATTTGGAGAAACCTTCTTCTGATGTGAAGACCAGAGCACGGGGATAGGTGGTCAGAGAAATCCTCCTAATCAGGGGTTCATTAATAGTCTGTTAAGTGAGATTCTTCAAGCTGATGCACTTAGGAGGTGAGATGAATAGAATCATAGAATCATAGAATCATTTAGGTTGGAAGAGACCCTTGGGATCATCAAGTCCAACCATAGCTGGGCTCTTTCTGTCTTCATTTTTCTGTATGCTGCTTCAGCTGCCAAGTTCTCTCTGATGGGGGCTCTATAGCCCCCACCAGACACATGGACTCAAAGGCAGGGTCCTTCACCTTTACATCCATTTTTACCAAACAAGTTTGAGCACCGACCGTTCCGAATCAAGTCCAAGATGCTCCTTGACTTCCATGTCATGTCCTATTTCATTGGAGTCGATGGGAGGGAGGGTGGTCACGTCACTCTGTGTGCTAGGACTGGCCACCGGGGGACGAGCTGTAGGGTCAGGAAGGGTTGCAGCAGTTGGTCTCTGCTGTGAGCGCTGCCTGGCCACATATCCCCATCCCAAACAGCATCTCCCCTTGCACATGCAGTCTGCATGCACAGCCTTGCTCCCACATGTTATTTCGGACATGAGGTAATTAGTGAAGTCATCCCCAGAGTGTTCCGTAATCTAAACTTTCATTGCAAATAAAAGTTCATAGCGCTGCTGCTTGCTGGAGAAACATGCAAATGAGAATCAAACGCAGCAAACTCTTCCCTGCACCTGGAAATAACGGCTCCAAAAGAGCTGTGAACTGCCTATTAATTGGGCAGGGCATTAATTTGGAAAGCAAATAACATTAATCGTTTCCCAGTTGTGATTTATCCATCACAAACATTCAGAAAGTGTGCTGGTCTCAGACTCTGCGGTAACTGACGGGGAAAACCATCAAACACGTCCTTGTTGCCTCGTGCTTCCAAAAGGGAATTTTCTGATGCATCCTCCATAGTACAAAAAACCCAAATCTCTTCAGTCGGTTACCTTCCTGCTTCTTTTAATATATCACAGTAAATATTTCCCAAGCCTCTGCCTTTCCCAACTCTTATTCCCAGAGTCTGTTAATGATATTTTCCCTGCTCTTTTGGAGACTTCTGAGAGTTGTCCTGCTTGCCTAACTTTTAATTGCAATAACTTCATTTGCACGTGTAATACAGGTGTTTTCACCAATCCTTGCTCAGATTGTTCTAATTGGAGAAGGAGACATCTTACCTTAACTATTGAAATTCAGCTTCACTAAGACCCTACTAAAGAAGTAATCAAAATTTATTCCAACGCCCAACTTCCCCTGGCCAGGGGTGTGTCTGAAATCCTGATGTGTTTGAAATTACATGCAGACACCTACCGGAGCAGACTGCTTTCAGGTGCCAGCAACAAATACACTTTTGCTGGTTGCAAAACCACAACTGCTAGAACAGCAAAATTAAAGAAGAATATAAAGAAATAAAATGTCTCATTGCCTGCACCAGATTAACCAGTGACCTACTTGAGGAAAGCCAGGCCAAACGGGATGCACCGATTTCCTAAAACCCATTGACAGAACTTTTACAAAATCAACCCAGTTCCCCCTGGATGACGTCACAAGACCTGAGCTTGGCTCCCTTCCTCTCTAGGCTGTATTTGTGTACTGAGGACTTGGGGGGTACCAACTCTTCTGCAGTATCTTTGGATAAAAAGGCCTAATCTGTGATTTCTAACAACTCTACCGGCTCATCACTACACCCCCAGTGCCCAGTGCCCACACATTGCTCTTAAGATCCATCATTTTGAAGTGCCCTTTCAAACCCCACCTCCTTCTCCTTGACACCCTGCTCCTTCACACTCTCCTGCCAGCCTGGATGGAGCTGAAACTGCATCAGGCTCCCAGGGATGTTCCACTCTTCCTAAATTCTGACAGACTCTGGTGCTTTGACAGGGACCACAGCCCTTGCACTGGTCCACACTGGTTCTGTTCAGCCTTGGACCAAGCAACTATTGTCCTCCATCCATTCTTGGCTATTGCCTGCCGGCAGCTCTTTTCCACCCCCTCCCATAGCAGCCCCACCACATCTGTGCTCTGAGATGGGTTTAAATCCCTCACTGGGTGTTTTCAGCATGCTGTGTTTGTCACACACTTCTTCCCTCTTATGCGCTTTGTGCTTCCCAGTTGTTTCTCCCCTACTTATGAAGGTAAGGAGAAGGAAGACATTTGAGACCATCTAGGTCCAATCTCTTTGTCTCTCTCCATAAGGACAGGCTCAGAGGGTCGTGCTGGGCAAAAGAACTGGGAGGAGTGCCCTCCCCAAGATATTTCAGCCTCTCAGCACTTTGGACTCTGGCACAGCCACAAAGTTCTTCATGTTAGCTGGGGAGCTGTTTCTCCTTCACAGACCAGCCAGAGCGTGGCCAAATACCCATGGCCACAACATGCCTTTGTCTCAGGCTCTCCCAGTCTCCCTCCCATAGCACATGTGCAAGGACCAAGGGCTGTTCTCAGACAGCTCCTGTAGCACCCAAATTCTAGAGCTGCTGGGTGCACTCTCCCTGCCCAGCTGGGGTTTCATGACCGTTTTTGTGCATCAGCCGCATTCACTGGTCCATCTCCTAATTAGGAAATGGCTGAAGAGACGGAGGTCAGTGGTTGCATCTCAACAACGTGTCCAAAAACAGCCTCTGCATCCTGACAGGCATTTCCATGGTATCTGAATCTACCTCAAGTATAAGAAATAGTGTGACCAGAAGAAGCAGAGAGGTGATTGTGCCTNCCCATCCCTGACTGTGTTTCAGAGTGGATGAGCTGTGGTGTTGGGGGATCTGGTATAGGGGAGACCTTTGTAGAGTGGTGCTGATGGTTGGACTGGATGATCCCAAGGGTCTCTTCCAACCTGAATGATTCTAGAATTCTGTGATCAATAACCTCGGGGATAACCAGGCTGGTGAGGCTGGTGCCCATCCTGCCTGCCCAGTGAAATCTAACCTGCACCCACCCCTGTGCCCAGCCCGGCTGGCTAGTGCTCACCTCTGAAAAGTGCTCCCACTTTATGGGCTGCTGCTCTTTCTCCAGCTGACTGCTCCGCTCTCAAAGCCAAGGACATCTGACGCTTTGCCAGGAAGGTTTTGTGAGCTTTTCTATCAAATGTTTTATCCCAGCTAAGACCTGGAGCATTTGCTGCAGTCCCTCTGCCTCCTGACTCCGTAATGGCATGGAGAAGGAGCTGAGACACGGGCTGGTTTGGCCAGAGAGGGGACGGCACACGTGAATGTGAGAAGGACAGTGGTCCCTGGCCGAGGCAGGAAAGATGGCATTGGCTGGCAGGATCAGGGTGAAAAGAGACAAGGGGAATCTCTGGGGAAAAGCACTTGTGAAATACAGCACTTGTGAATGACAGGCTGACAGAATAAGAGCTTTTAAAAATACAATGTACGTATCAGTGTCACATCTGCCGTGGTGATTATCCAGCAGCGTCATGGAGTCATCCATTGCCCTTTATTGTACTCATACGGGCAGAGGAGAGGGGTGGTGTTAGCAAATAATTGGATTTACGCACATGTGTGTGGGTTCACAAGGGGGTATCAACGTGAAATGAGCGGGGATGACTCTGGAGGAGTGGAAGTGCTTTGCCATGCACTCCACAAACCTGTCAAAACTGGGAATAAAGGAACGGGCTGCATCTGGCAGGCTTTGTTGCATGTGCAGCCGTCTGCTCCCTGCCTTGGGTTTCATTAGGATAATGGGTTATTGATATGATAATGCTGCCTCTCTCTGCGATGGAGCCATGTGTCTGCCTGGCGTCTGGCAGTCACCAAAGGGGACAGTCCTTGAACTGGGCAGGGCAGCTTCAAAAGGAGACAAGAAATGTGGGTGGGTGGTTCCCCTGGGTGCAGCAGGGTGGCTAGCACCTGAAAGTCATACAGGGATGGGCACAGAGTCCGTGCCTTTGAGAAAGGACCCTGTGGCCCACAAGAGGGACCAGAAGAACCTGGAGCCAGCCCGGATCGTGCCATGGTACACAGGTGCTGTGCAGCAGACATGGCTATTGCAGGGACGAGTGAGAGGCACTGGAAAGCACAGAAACAGCCAAAACAAGGCAGGAGTGGGGCCATGTGTCACAGGAGGGCTGCTCCCACCTCACCAGGTACTTTGGAAAGTGACAAAAAAACACAGAGTAACTTAAGCTGCTGCAAAGGTCTATGGGATCACCCCAACAATTTATCACAGCGCTTAGATGCATGAAGCAGAGCTGAAGCTCTTGTCAGGGAAGGCTAAGAAGAGACAGTATCCTCTGCAATCACCCATCAGAAAGAAAACACAGGCTCAGCTCCTTCCTGCTGCTCTAATCCCTCAGGAGGCAGCAATAAATCCCAGGATTTGGCTTGTCATGTAAGTTTGCAGCACTTTTTTTCTTTCTTTTTCTGAGTAAACAGAGGTGGCAGAGGTTTTGGATAAACAGCCTCGCCCAGCTCCCAGCTCCAGGATGTCCACTGTGTTCCATTCAGAGTGTCACCTGGACCGTTACAGACTCAGGCGGGAGAAGACAGGGACTTGGCGGAGGCGCTGCAGGTGCGTGAGGAGCACCATGGTGGGACACACTCACACTCTCCATCTCTGTCTGCTGGTCCAGAAGGTCCAGAGCACACCTGGGCTTGTGCCCCAGTGGATTTGGCATGGTCAGAGGAAATCTCCCACACTGGCTCACTTTATCAAAGATTGCTGCCGAAAAGCAGGAGGGTTCACTACCAGGGCACGGAGACGCAACCAACCAGCAGAATTCTCCTCACTAGAAAGAACGTCGTCCTCAGGTTTTTTCCTGCCGTGTGTGGTGAAGGATTTTGTTGCCCTGTGTTCCAAGGTCACTCAGACTTCACTAAGGAGAAGTTAACACAAACTCTCACAAATTGGGCTTCAACAAGGCCAAGTGCCAGGTCCTGCNAGCAGGGAGGGGATTGTCCCCCTGTGCTCAGCACTGGGGAGGCCACCCCTTGAGTCTGGTGTCCAGTTCTGGGCACCTCAGCACAAGAGAGATCTGGAGGGGCTGGAGCGAGTGCAGAGGAGGGACACGGAGCTGGGGAAGGGCCTGGAGAATCAATCTTAGGAGAAGCGATTGAAGGAGCTGGGACTGTTTAGTCTGAGGAAGAGGAGGCTGAGGGGAGACCTCATCCCTCTCTACAACTGCTTGAAAGGACACCGTAGAGAGGTTGGTGCTGGTCTCTTCTCACGGGCAATCAGTGATAGGAGGAGAGGGAATGGCTTCCAGCTGCAGCAGGGTAGGGTTAGGCTGGCCATGAGGCAAGAATTCTTCCCAGCAAGAGTGGTCAGAGCCTGGACTGGGCTGCCCAGGGAGGGGGTGGAGTCCCCATCCCTGACTGTGTTTCAGAGTGGATGAGCTGTGGTGTTGGGGGATCTGGTGTAGGGGAGAACTTGTAGAGTAGGTTGGACTCAATGATCCCAAGGGTCTCTGCCAGCCAAAATGATTCTATGATTCTATGAAAATGCAGAAACCCTGAACCAATAAGCTGCCCATTTCTGCATGTTTGCTGCAAAAGGGAGGTGACACGGATGACACAGCCCTGTGCACACTGCATCCATGGAAGAACTAGAGAAGAGGTCTTTAAAGCAGTAGAGACAACAGATACTCTGTTCTGTGAGCCCCAGCATATCCAGCAGGCTTCACTGAAGGCAGGAGCCACCGCTGCCTCTGTAGCTCTGCTTCTAGTTGCTTGTACCTGCCCCCATCCCGCTGACCTCTCACCTCAGCCCGTGCTCTGTGCCGGGGGGAATATGCTTTTTTTAAAGCAAGGCAACCGTGTTTTAAATAGACCAGGAGACACGATTAGGAATCATGTAGCTGCCTCTTTCCACCTCTTTGAACAATGGCAACATCAGAGGCCTCCACCACGAACCTGAAACTTAACACAGTGGTGGATCATCTGTAAGGGAAATGCTATTTAGTGTCTCAGCCAAAATCTGCAGGAATTTCCCATGAATCCTAGAACCTGCAAAAAAAAATTTAGGAAGCCACAAAAAATGAATGAGTTGGGGAAAACCAGCCATGGCTGTGGCCAGATGGTGCTTCATAACTCAGCAGCACCAGGAAAAGTAAGCTCTTATTCCCCATGCAGTCCTAATTCCAGCACCCCCAACCTTTGAGAGGTTGACTCCTCAGCCAAGGTGAGCGGTGCTTTGTATGGAGCACACCTCCACCGAGCAACAGTTCAACAGTTCTCCACGTGATTAAGCAGGTGGGTGAGCAATTGGCCCTGCACCACACTCGTCTGGAAGCTGAGTGCTCTGACTTAGAAGACCCACGGGAGGGACATGATTTATTCCACACCCATTTGTGGCTCACATAAAGCCTTAAGATGGAATCGGGTTCAGCATTTTGGCTTTATTTCATTTTATCATGTCTGTACACTGTAAATGTAAATGTGTGGCCTGAGCTCAGGGGGTGTAAATCAGGGTAGCCCCTTGGAAGCTTGTGATGCCACGCTGACTTACACCCACCGAGGATTTAGCCAGTTCTCTCTTAATGTATGTCCTGTTACACACATTTTTGTTTGTGGTTATATTAACTGGGTTTTGCAAAGTTGCCAAATAAAGAAACACTGTCCAGAGGACAGCAAAATGCTGTTCTTGGCAAGAATATTTTCAGCCCCCAGACCCACCTTGTTGGGTGTGAGCGAGCACAGGCCAGAGCACTTTGTCCCCACGGAGATGTGGGCAGAAAATGAGGGAAATGAGAGGGGACATAACAGGGGCAGGAGAAAAGGCTGGGCATGGATGGGGGTAGGTAGCAGAGCCCAAGGCAATGAGCTAAAGGAGAAGCCATGCAGAGATCAGGCCCACCATGCTTTGCCCTCGCCCTTGCACAAGGGGCCAGACGGCACAAGGCATGGGGCCAGGCTGAGGGTGACACTGGCACCCATGGAGCAGGGAATAAGAGCTGCAGAGAGGTGTTGGAGTGCTTCAGCCTGGAACACAAATCAGAAACATCAATAGGTGCTTCAACAAGGGTGTCCCATTAGACCAATCAGACATTGCCTTCTCTGGACCACGGTCCAGGAGAGGTCCCTGCCAGGCTCCAGACTGCCTGGGGGCAGCAAGGGAAGCTTTTTCCTGAGGAAGCTCTTCTGAAAATCAGCCACTGAACTAAAAGATCGTTTTCTTTGCTCAGTTCTCTGGTGATGCAAAGACTGGTAGAGCCCTGGTTTGCTCTGTAAGGGGTCTTCCCCAGCACGGCACACCAGACCCTGGATGCGGAGCGGCACCTCAAGGACTGCTGAGGGTTGTGAGCCCGGCCATTACCTGAGGTGTTACCTACCCAGCATTGTCCCAGAGCAAAGAGAAAGGGCAACCCTGGTAGCGGGAGGACGATACTCACAGCAGTGACTTGGCCCATGTGTGTTGGCAAGGTCCTTTGGGGAAGCCACCAAGGCTCTGCAAAGGGAAACAGAGGCTACAAATTCTCCTAGTGAGATGCTTTCACCTTCCAGCCTTGGGGAAGGATGCAGACACCTCACACCCACATTTGCTGCAGGGTGGTCTGTTTTGACCAAGCTCTCAAATGGCTTCAGAGATTTCTTCCATCCTAAACTCTTTGGCCAGCCAGCTTCTGGAGGCCACCAGAACATAGAGCCCATCTCATCCCTCTGGAAATCTTTGTCGGTAAGTATCTCCCCTTCCCTTACAAGGAAGGTGTGGACTTGTGACTAGGCTGAAACCTCTGGGATGAGCTGAAAGACTCACAGGGAAGCAAAGGGTCTCAGATGATCCTCCCAGATGGGGTTGTTGGAGATGCCTGCTCTGCTGATAAGTCCTGCAGCCAGCAGGAGAACACTACTGAGATATCAAAAGTGGCAAGGTAAGCTGGTTGCACAGCACGGCAGGCAGTGAAACAGAGGTTTCTCTCCTCAACTTTGGCACTGCAGCATATTAAGCTGCCTGGTGGAATAGGATTTGCTATTTTTCAAATAAGAGCTAAAACAGAGGCCTTTTTACATCTGTTTTCCCTTCTACTCATTTTCACTCGTACTTTTTCTCCTCTGCTGGAACCTTCTGTTCCTTCCTGAGCCCCGTGTGATAAGGATTTTTGTCTGAGACATCCCTTTCTGAAATGGGCCAGACTCCAACAAACAGTGAGTCTGTTCATCAGGCGATGAATACAACACATCTTTGCTCTCTTAAGCTGGACCTCATCGAGCAAGTTGAGGTCTGTCTCACCTCTTGGGACTCTGGCCGACCACCAACTGATGCAGTTCTGGCTGGGCACCGTGTTCCATCAACTCCAGTGACTCCATCAGCTCCTCTCTGTTACTCCTCAGGGGAGCAATGACTCAGAGGTCAGCAGGTTCTCTGCCTCCCGCTGCCCCGGTTCACAGCCCCGGTGTTTGGTGTGTGCCCTCCCTCATCAGCAACCCATGGCACTGCCAGGAACATGGGACACAGTCGCCAAGCACTCAAGAAGTGATGCCTCACCCTTGGGTTTGCAGGACATCTTTGAGGCTACAGTCCTGTGACATCCAATGACAGGACAAGGGGCAATGGGTGGGAGCTGGAACAGAGGAGGTTCCACTGAAATAGGAGGAAAAACTTCTTCATGGTGAGGGTGAGGGAACCCTGGCAGGGGCTGCCCAGGGAGGTGGTGGAGGCTCCTTCTCTGGAGACATCCCAAACCCGCCTGGAGGCGTTCCTGTGTGACCTGCTCTGGGTGTTCCTGCTCCAGCAGGGGAGGGACTGGAGGAGCTTTCAAGGTCCCTTCCAATCCCTGAGATTCTGGGATTCTATGAAGTACAAGCTTTCTCTCTTTGCTTAAGGAGGCTGATGGGATTCCACTTTCCTTCCATTTTTCTGTAACAGATTAGAAGTAGCCCTGTGGATGTGGCGTGGATCTCCATATCTAAGCACACACGAAAAAAACCACCCAGTTTAGGGAAAACAGATGCAGAGTGGCTGCATATTGCTGCCATGGCACTGTGCCACAACAGAGTGGCAGAAACACCACTGATGGAGACCTGGGAGGCAGAACTCAGCACCATACCTCCTGCCAGGTTTCTCCCACTAGAAAGGTTTGCTGATGTCCCATGGGGAATCCTCACACAAGCAATTTTTTCATATTACTAAAAAACCCTACAATCATGAGAGAGTGTCAGAAGCAGTGATGTATAAATTCTGGGTAGATATAAAACCTCCTGTAGAAGGTGAAGAATTAGTGCCTGCGTTGTTGCATTTTTCCTGGATGACACGGTAAGTAACTGAAGATGGCATGCACATCCCTCACCTCATAACTAGGCACACAATCTTCATGGTTGGAAAGGACCTCTGAGATCATCCAGTCCAGCAACACACACAAAAAAACCCACTGCAATCTCGGCCACTAGACCATGCCCTGAAGTTGGCAGAGACCCTTGGGATCATGGAGTCCAACCATCAGCCCCACTCTACAAAGGTCTCCCCTACGCCAGATCCCTCAACACCACATCTCATGGACTCTGAAACACAGTCAGGGATGGGGACTCCATCCCCTCCCTGGGCAGCCCAGTCCAGGCTCTGACCACTCTTTTACAGAATCACAGAATCACTCTTGTGGGGAAGAATTCTTTCCTCATGTCCAGCCTAACCCTACCCTGCTGCAGCTTGCAGACATTCCCTGTTCTATCACTAATTGCCTGTGAGAAGAGATCAGAATCCCCTCAGAGGAAGTTTAACACAGACAAGGGGACTTTGACCAGAGTTTGGGTATGTTTTAAGTCCATATGCTGTCTAGGGGAGGCAGAACCTGAGCCTGGTGCATATACAGGGGTAACATCGGGGCATACATCTTACAGCCAAAAAATGACAGAAAATGAAGGGAGGAGAAAGCAGAAAACACCATTCTGCAAATCTGTACATCCACAGTGTTCTGAACACTGTGCACATCCTGGTCAGGTTATCTCCAAAGTAGAAACAGAAAAGGTAGAGCAAAAGGTGCCAGTGCAGGCTGTACACCGAGCAGACTCTGCGTGGAGCAGGTTGAACAGAGTGGGACCTGACAGCCTGGAGAGGGTGGCTGAGGTAGACATGATACCAGCCCGTAGAACTGGGAGTGACAAGTAGGGATTGGTTTCTTGGTGTGCTTTAGACCAAGGAGTAGGGCCTGTCACAGAGTGACAAGTTGGCAGACTTTGAAAAAAAAATCGGATTTAGGTAAAATACATCATTAACTGGTGGGACTTAGGGCCACAGGCTGCCGGGGAAGCTACAGAGACTTTAAAAAGAGATGGAATAAACACAGAGGGCAGGAATGTCAGTTGCTGTTGAAGCTACAGCCCAGTGCTACACACAGTGAGGCATGGCTGTCGGTGAGCACAGCTCTGAGACAGCAGGGGCCTCTGCAGTGACACCCCCTCACTGGGCCTTTCTCTTTCCTTGCAGGAGTGTCAGGGAGTCCCGAGGGTGTGAGATGTTGGTGCCAGGTTGTTCAAACCCCATTTTGCCTGTGCCGTGGCCCCGGAGATGTGTCAGTGCTCACAGCCACCACTCCCAGTCTCCCAGGAAGGCTGGAAATTTCCCAGTGCTTCCCACCAGTGTGGAATTCTCTTCCAAAAACCAGTGTCTGTGAGAGGCAGCGCATCCTGCCAGGGTTGACAAGGCCCTCATGCTCTATAAACCCAATGCTCTGCACTCACTAACTCTGCTGGGAGATTTACAAGCAGCTGAATCTCATCACAGCCTCCCACCCCAGCAGTGCCTGCGGTCTGATGAGGAGATGCTGGGTTGGGCAATCGCCTCTCACAGACCACAACATGCTGCTACACATGGGCACGGGTGGGGTGGGTTGTCCTGACCTGGGGGTGATGGACATGGCATGGGCATGTGAGCATGAGAGTGCAGGGCAATAGTTCATCGTGTGGATGGATGCGGGGGGTGTTCAGCAAACCGAACATCATAAATCCCAGAAGGAGTTCACACAATTAATGTTCTTCATAAGATGTAATTTATCAGCCTCTCCCTCGATGCTTTAGGAGGGTGTAAATACAGGAATGCAGCACATAACTTAAAGGCAGGAATGTGCTCATTAAGTGTGCAAAAGGAATGCTAATTAGGAGACAGTGAGCTGGAAGGACACAGGCACAGTGTAACCCTAGGAAGCCTCCCCAGGTCCCTCCCTCCTGCCCTAGAGACGCAGTCACAGCCCAGGGCAGCTGCTCCGGAGGGCTCCAAGGCCGACTCACCGCAGGGCAAATCCATTCCCACTGGCAGGAGGTGACAGGTTGTAGGGCACAGCCACAGAGACTGGCAGTCTGGTCTGGGAGGTGCCCAGGCATGTTAGTGTGGAGGACGCTCTCCCTGTGATTAATAACATCCCCTGGGGTATCACAACCAGAGCCTAGAGCCTGCCTGTCCCATCAGCAAGTTCAAAGCCAAGTGCATCACTGGAAGTTCAGCCCTTTCTTCAGCAGCTCCGTTTCCAAAGCACCCCTTCTGCATCTGAGTTTTGGAGAGCCCGAAGCTTTGGAGAGAGAAGGTTTGGACTGTGTGCAGCATTTTGAAAGGGCTCAGGTTTGCTGGAGTTCTGCTTATCTGTAGCTGTTCAGAGGAATAAGTGGTTTCACCAAAGCCTTCTAAGGATGTCCCAGCTCTCTCCTGACCAGCTTTAGCTGGAACTCAGCAGGTATCTCTGGGAGCTTTTAAGAAGAGGATGTTTCTAGCTGAAATACTGAGCATGGATTATTTTCCAGACGTTGCAAGACACCTGCCCCGGAGTTCATGATAAATTCTGATGATGAACCCAGCTGGTTCATGATCAACATTGAAGATATCAGATTCCCCCCCACAGTACCCTGCTGCCACCCATAATCCCAGACCCATCTCCAACCACAGCAGGTTCCTCACTAACCTCACAGCAGCATGTGGTGTGACACCAGCCCCACTCCAGGGCAAAGACCACAGCCCTCCTGCTCCTCCTGAAAGCTCCTCCTGGAGCTGCGAGTTCCCGGGATTTCAGAAGTGCTATTTTTCCTTCTCTTACAACGTGTGAACAATGGTCAAGTGTCTCACTTCTCCATCCACTGGTCTCCCAAACGAAAGGGATTACAAGAGTATCATTAATATCACAGCACCCTGGCAGCAAGTCGACAGATTTAATTTGGTGACAAGATGAGTGGCACCAGAATTCTCCCATCTCCCCCGAAAAATGAAAAATAGGTTCTGCGTGCTACTAGTAAATATTGCTGGTAAGTGAATAAAAATTCAAAAGGGAAAAAGCAATTTTCCTTCTGCTCATATTGTGCTTAGTTCTCAATACACTTCATGCAAGAGGCTCCCCTGGCTGATGGATTCCTCCTAGATTATATCATACCTTTAAATTTATATGCCCCGGCTCTTTAAAAGACTGTTTGCCAAGGCCTTTGCATTCCGTGTTAGTCTGGTAACTGCTGACATTTGAAAGATGCCATCGAAGACAAATCCAAAATGTTTTTTTAAGTAAGAAAAGGAGACAGACCTAGCAGGTAGAAGGAGATTAAAGATTTAGTCAACAGCTGAAATCAAAGTTTTCATGAAGTGGTAATGTCAGGAAAAGTTTACAAGGCCTAATAGAGGGCTCGCGTGTCATGAAAACACAAATTAAGTTTGTTTTTTTTCCTCCTAGAACTTCACATGAATTTTTCAGGGCTCTGTCTTTTCCAAAACGGCAGAACAGCAACCTAACCCACAGCCCAGTGAGAACCAGCCACAGCAGCAGCTCTGCCAGCACCAGGCACAGCGGCTGGGAGGGAACCTGCCTTGAGCTTACATCCACATCCCTCAAACACAGGGCAAGTCCCATATGTGGGACTTTTCAGTGCCCAAAACCAGGCTACTGATTATGTGTTAATTATCTGCTTAGACAAGCCATTCTCTACCATCAACCACTGGAAAAGCACGGCAAATTGTCAGCACTCCTCATCCTTTGAGTCAATGTAATTGTAGCCCAGGGTGTTGCTGCAGTCCCACAAATCTCTTTTTGCTGTAGCCATCTCCAGGTGTGGGGTTCCAGTGCTAAAATCAGGAGACTCCACCACCTCCCTGGGCATCCCCTGCCAGTGTTCCCTCACCCTCAAGAAGTTTTTCCTCCTATTTCAGTGGAACAGAATTGGACGTCACTGAGAAGAGCCTGGCTCCATCCTCCTGACACTCACCCTTTCCCTAGTTATCAACATTCATGAGGTCCCCCCTCAGTCTCCTCTTCTCCAAGCTCAAGAGACCCAGCTCCCTCAGCCTTTCCTCCTATAGGAGATGCTCCACTCCCTTCATCATCTTGGTAGCCCTGCCCTGGACTCTCTCCAGCAGTTCCCTGTCCTTCTGGAACTGGGGGCCCCAGAACTGGACACAATATTCCAGATGGGGTCTCACCAGAGCAGAGTCCTCCTCACCACCAGAGAGAGATGGGGTCTCCTCTCCCTCCACCGCCAGAGGGGGAGAACCTCTCTCAGCATACTAACCACCCCCCTTCTAATCCACCCCAGGATGCCATTGGTCTTCTTGGCCATGAGGGCACAGTGCTGGCTCATGGTCATCCTGCTGCTCACCAGGACCCCCAGGTCCCTTTCCCCTATGCTGCTCTCCAACAGGTCATTTCCCAGCCTATACTGGTACCTTTTATGTTTAAGGAGGGAGACAACAAAGCAGGACTCGACACCACCTCTGCTGAGTCTGTCGGGCTGAACAGGCAACACAGGGACAGTATCCTGGCCCTGTCACTGAGGGATGGTGGCCGTCCCCAGGCACTGCACACTGGAGTCCACAGAAAGGACAGGCACGTGAGACTCAACACGTGGAAGAACAGCTGAGTTAATGCACATGCTGGTCTTGGTGGACAAGGGAGTGGATTGTCAATTAATGGAAGGTGTGGTCACCCATCCTCAGGTCTGCCAGGGGGACATTGGCTGAACCTGCCCTCCCGGGAGGCAATGTGGACAACTGAGAACACTGGCATGGTGGTGTCTCCTTGAGCATGCAGCTGGAGTTCATGGATCATGTTGTCTGTGCCACACTGAAGGCAGTGCCATGCAGCTGAGTGTGGCCAAGGTGGTACCAGCCAAACTTCTGAGAAGCCATTTCTGGTGCTGCCCAATCATTGCTCTGTCAGTGACCCCCAACCTTCCTCCTTCTGGTTCCTTCAGGGCTGGTGAAATGAAGCTGCCCCACTGCCTTTGCTTTCTTTCTGCAGCTGGGTAATTGCCAGAGACACTTTTTAAATCACTTCGGGGAGGTTTGATGAAACAAACTACATGGAAATCAAATTTCAAGTAACTGGTAGGAAATTGAAAAGAAAAATGTTTATGGAACAATTTCCTTTGCTTCCTCAAATGGTGGAAATTGTTACTGTCACTCATAAATTATTAATTTCAATTTGGCCTGTTCTCTCTTCAGGGTTGCAGGCTCTCAAGGAGCAGGATGGAGGCGTGCCCCAGAAGTGCTTTGGCTGGCTGGAGACAGGCAGCAATTCTCCCCAGCACCAGAAAGGGCTGCCTCCGCCTTTGGAGGAGGACAGGCCTCCCATGTCAGTGCTGAGGGGGCTCTTATCTGGGCACTCTGACATAGTCAGTCCTGTGGAAAGCAAAAGGCATATATTGGTGGGAAGAACACACTCAAGGTGGGAGCAGATGGGTTGTGGACCTGTAGTTACGGGAAATCCGCCTCTGGAGTGGTTAACTTGGTTGGGAGGTACCCAGCAGGAAGATAATTGCCTAAGTGAAAGTGTCCTGAGGACTCCTGTAATTATCATAGTTGTAGAATTACCGGACACAGAGCCAGGAGGAGCCCTGGAGAAGCAGACAGAGCCATGCTTCTCCCCAGAGCTGGGGCAGACAGAAGGACCCACAACCAGAAGTGGCTCTCCTGGTGTTACAGGAGAACAACCCCAGCAGGGAGGAGAATCACAAGCAGAACTGAGAGGAAGGGCAGAACATTGACAGGAAAATGGGAGCAAACCTAGGATTTTTTCTTAGAGGGCAAGAACCACAATTCCATAATCAAGTAAGTGGAAGTGTTTGGCCAGATGCCCATCCTCTTCAGTGATGGTGGCAGCTATTAGAAATAAAAAACGCAATATAGGACAAAATGGAGTGTAGGAGGGGAAATAGATAAGCATTGATTTTGAATTAGAAATTATGAAATATGGAAAATTGATATGAGAAGCTGCACTCATCGGTTCAAAATGCATGACTTGGTAAAGGCATGGCAGTGAGATGGCGATTGAAATGCTCTGTGAATAGCAAAAAAGAGTGGTTTTCTTCATAGAGATGACCAAACTCTTGAAAGGGCAGAAATGCAAGAAGTGTTTCTGGGCTGCCTTTGTGTCTGTATCACAAGAGGATGCTGAAAAACTCACCAACGTTTTCAAGCCCAAGGACGGTGTTAAATGGCAGGGAATGAGGCTGTGTGACACAGCGGGCAGGTCTGGAGAAGGGCGGTCGGGAGCATCCCTGGTAGATCTTGGGCCACTGGGGGTGCTGCAGCAGACCACAGGAATGAGAATGCAGCCGGTGAGCCTGCCTGTGAGCACCAGGGGTGGGCAAGGCCAGGGAAAAGTGATGCAGGAGTCAGTCGAAAGGAAGCTGGAGAATTAAGTCCAATCAATATGGTTTTATGGAAAACAGGTCTTGTCAGCCTTCATTTCATTCACAGAGGAGATTACATGTGTGGTTGATAAAAGTGACTGAATAGATGTGATATCCTTTAGCTTGGGGAATGTGCCTGGCTTAGTGCTGCATGGCTGATTAAAAATGAGCACTCAGCTGCGTCAGGGAGAAACAGGAGAGACAGACTGAGACTCGGCTAAGAGCTCAGACAGCAGCCGCTGATGGGGATCTGTCATTAAATCTGTGTTTCTCATAATGTTTTGTAGCAGGAGGCTTGAAGCAGTCAATATTTTCATCAATGATTCGAACATACATATTAAAAACTCATTCATAAAAAATTGTGGCGACAGAAAGAATTGAGAGATTGATTAATCCCATTGGGCTCTTGGCAGGTCTGGAGAGAGACTGGGATCACCCAGAAAACTGGACCCTTCCCCATAAGTGGGGTGTTACCGCCAAGTGCTTTGTCAAGAGGTCCCACAGGTCTGCAGATGGGGATCAGCGGAACATCTGTGGGGTGCTGTGAGAGCACGCAGGACCCTCTGTGCAGCTCTTGGGTGGGCTAAGAGACAGAGAGAGGAGGGCAGTGATTTCACCTCCGAGCACAGCACTGGCAGAGCCGACGTGCGTGCTGCATCCAGCCCGCCCGTGCAGACCAGAGGCCAGTCAGAGATGAGACAGATGGGGAAATGAGAGACTGGAGAGAACTCAAGACATCTGTCTTGATAAATAAGAAGTCTGTAGCTGACTTAATCATTCCACATAAGCACCTTCTTGTGGAGAAAACGCGTTGTGCTGGAAGGAGCTTTATCAAGCAGAGAAATACCCTAGTGGGTGGGCAGGGGAGGCACGTGCCCAGACTACCACAGAGAGCACTGTCTTCCTCAGGTTTCCATATGTCCTGGATCCTGAGGATGCATGAACTGAAGACAAGTGACCTGTCTTCATACGAGGGCTGAGTGGCTGTAATGGGATTGGTTATGACATGCTGGAGACCAGGCAGTCACAAGGATGCTTACCTGAACTTTTGTGTCCCTGGTTTCTTCTGCTCTGCTCAAAGCACCTTGCTTAAAAAGATCCTCACCCAGCAAAGCTTCCCCACTCATTGAGGAAACCCTGATGCCCCTTAAAGAAAAGATCTTTCACCACAAGATGAGGCCAAAGGCTTGTTGTTAGATTTTTCTCCAAGAGAAGACGATACCTTCTGCAATGATACCCACCAGTGAGTAGATGTGCAGCCTCTTTGTTCGCTTGTTGAAGGCAGTGGCAGCTGAGGAAGGAGCTGGTCTTGCTGCAGCAGAGCAGAGGGCTGCCCCTGTACCCAGAGTTTCTGCATGTGGGAACATGTCTCCAGAGCCTGCTGCAGCCCAGCTGCCACCAGAAACATCCATCGATAAAAAGCATTTGCCAGAGTCCAGCAAAACTTCATATTCCCATCACTGGATGTGGAATCAGTGAGAAAATGCCTCTGAAGCCAGGCTGCATCCCAAGGTGAAAGATTGGGTCAGGGATCCATCAGGTCAAAATCAATACCTGGAGAGAATGATCTGGATAGCTTAAGAGCAGCAGGACTTCTGGGACCAGCACAGCTCTCTGCAAGCTACTCGGCAACCTGCAGGTCCATCACATGAGACACCAGTTCAACTAACAGGAGGGCAGGAGAAACAGCCTGAGATATGCTGGGGGGAGCATGGTATGTGCCTCTGGAAACAGCTTTTCTCACAGCCAGGGTGATGCTGGAGAAGACCCATTTGAAGCAAAGTTTGAGCAAGGAGAAGGGTAGACCTCAAGGGTCTCATAATGGGACATCAGCTTAGATGCCCCTGTGCTCTGCTTGCTTTACCATGCACTGGCCTCCTGGGTAATCCCCTGCTCCCAGAGCCCTTCTGGACCAGCGTGGACCTCCAGCACAGTGAGCAGACACTGGTAGGTGTCCCTGACACCAGATAGACCACAACTATAGTCCATCAGGCCTTGCTGCATCCCAGCTCCTGCTTGTGCTCCTGGCCAGGAAGGTACAGGGAGCTTTCCATCTCTTGTGATTGGCACTGCTGGGCCAGTCCCAGGCTGGGTCAAGACCAAAATGGTTGTGGGCTGAGGAAATGAGCTTGTGATTGAAAACAGCTCCAGATGGAGACAACAAACAGAATTTCCCTGACAACCTGGAAAATGATCTCTCTCTTGCGGACAGAGCACGCTGGTGGTCTCTGTTCAGAGGGAATCAAATGCACTCACCAAATATTTGCAGAGAGCACCAGTATCAGAGCCCTCCCGGCAGCCTTATCTCTCACAGCAAACAACGAGCATGCAGAAAAATAGCCCTGCTGCAGCCTCTTTCAGACAGCAATGACCCCCCGTGGCCTTCATGGGCCCAGCTTTCCCAGCAAGGCTCCCCCTCTCCCTGTGGGGCAGCATCTCTGGCAACATCCTCTCTGGAGGTCTGCCCAGGGCTGTCTCTAAATTTTGCTCAACCTGCTCTAGCCATCTCCTCTGTCAGGAAAGATCTCCTTCCCCAACCCCTGGATCCTGTGAATGTGGCAGTGACACCCTTGGTGAGGATGACCTGTAGAAGCACGCTCCAGGTTGACTTGGACAAAGGCTACACACAAAAAAAAACCCTACACATTTAGGCACACTCAGTGCTTGTATCACCTCTTGTGACAGCACACTGATGGCCTGGAAGAGGTGTGTGGCCTTCAGCCAGCCACAGTCAGAAAGAAAGGTAAGGGCACCTGCCACGAAGGGAACTGCATGTGGTGCCTCTCCGTGGTCTGACAGAAAACGTGGATGGTCGAAAATTTCAGTTTGTTCTGCTGTCGTCGTTTAAACCAGGAAAATGGAGCCTCTAGAAGAAAGCAGCACAGCTGAACTCCTGAAGGACATCAGGCTGAGACAGAAGCCTGGAGCAGCTCAGCTGTGAAGAGAGGTTGGACAGCCTGGAGGTGCTTCTTTGGAGAAGGGACAAGCAAGAGGGGCACAATGATATGATAAATGATCTAGAAAAGAGCAATTGGCAGCATCTGTTCTCTCTGCCTCATAAGCCAAGTGGAACGGGGAGCAGCAGCTCCCACAGGGAGAGGCAACACCTTCTTGGAGGAGATGCTCATAGGGCTCTCCAGCATCAGAAGACACTTCAGCCTTGGAATTTGGTGAGACTGAAGCAGATCTGACGCATTTATGCAGATAACAAGATTATTCACATGCTGCTGAGCACAGCAGCAATTCTGGCAGAGACTCTTTGCCTGGTACCTTGGGAGGAAGCCAGTCTCAAGCTCTCAGAAACCAGAATTATCCCATACCTGCAACCTGGTGCTGCACCTTCTACTGCAGCAGCTGATGGTGTCCCCACCTCAGCTCTGGAGCTGATGAGGCCTGGCAGGTCCATGCTCTGACCCATGCAGTGACTGCAGACAGCACATTGGCCACCTGCAGACAGCACCTACACTGTGGCCAGGGCGAGAGGAGCCCTGCGTGCCATGGAGCACACTGAGCCTGCCTCTGGGTCTAGGCTAACACTAGCTTTTGTGTCAAAGACTCCATCCAGCTGGAGGGTTTGAGAGTAGAGACTTGGAAGTGAATGATGGGACTTGCTCCTTCAGCAGTGAGAAAGCCATGTGGCACCAGAGACGAGCCCTGAGTCTGCTTGCATCCCATCCAAAAGTGTTTCGGGGTTTGGTCCAGGCTGGCCAGGAGAAGCAGGAGGAGCGGGTCAGCAGCATCTCCTGAGCACTGGATCCCAAGCACCACAGCGGTTGCTCCTGGACTGTGAAAAACAAGTCAATAAACTCAAATTAAATTACAAAGCCATAACAAGCAGCGGGGTCAGTGGCTCCTCTCACTAGCTCTAGGCAGGTTAATGGAGGTTCCCCTCCCTGAGCCAGGCAGCAAGGAGACCTGCCACCAACCAGCACTGTCTTCTAGAAAGAAAGAGGACAGGCAAATCCAAGACACCACTGGCTGGAGCCCAGGGCATTGAAGTGCCCTTCTCAGGCTTCTGAAGAGCAGAGATGGCACTTGCAGGAGTGGGATGTTCAGAGCCTTGTCACACAGAGCAGGCTGGAGCTTGACAGCACCTACAGTCACCACCACCCCCTGCCAGGGCTGACCACGGCCAGGGCAGCCCAAAGGGCTCGGGCCACTCCAGAAGAGGGGATGGAGAGTGGTCGCTCTCCTGCTCCTTTCCCATCTCTTCCACAGAAACCAGAGAGACTCATGGCTAAAAAAACTTTCTTTTCTGAGAAAATGGCACTTTATTACTTCACCCAGACTGTCTTTGGCTTAAGGATTCATTTTTCTGGTCACCCAGGACAAAAATGTTTGTTCTCGCTCCTGACCAATCTCATTTTTCCCTGCTAGTGCTAAGCCCCCCAGCAGCAGTGGCCGGGTGGCCTCTGGTGATGTCTAATTCTCCAAGTTAGTCCGTGCCCGAGGTTATATCTGTGTGTGCTGATGTCCAGTTTGAGGAGTTCATGAGTCCAGCAGTCCAGCACTGGCCTCTGTCTGCACAGCCCCAGCTCCAAGGCAGGTTTTCCAACCAGGCTGGACCATGACGATGCAGAATTCTCCAGCCCCGGCTGTGACCCCTTTGTGGGACAGTCTGGACCGTTACTGTGTCCAGGCCCATGGAAGGAAACGGCCATTTCATCAGTCTGTCTGCCTGTTAAAACCTACCAGTTTACTGATCATTTCAGGATCCTTGGCCTCTCCATATGTTTCTTGGCCTCTCCCATATACATTTCTCCAGCTCCTTCCTTGCCTCCAGCCCAGCTCCACGTTCATCTTCAAAACCTCTGTTGACTATCAGTGCCATTTTTGTCCTCCTGTACTTTTCCCCTTTCTCACTCCTTCTGCTCCTCATCTCCCACGTAGTTCTAGCGCTGCATTTAGGCAATGCAATGTCAGCAACCATCCTGGTCACCAGTAAACCGCTGGAGGTAAACCCAGCAACACCGAAAGGTCATATGCTGGGCAACCTGCTTTTTCAGATGGTTTTATTTCACAGCTCAGTACCACCTAATGCATGTGTCGTCTTCTCCTCCCAGGTGTCACCTCATTGCCAGCTGCACAGTCAGGTACAGGCTGATGCATGGGCACAGGCAGAGGTACCTCACTGCCTGCCACCTAGCTTTGACACTCAGGCATTTTGCTTTCCTCTCCCTCTTTCAAGAGCAAGGAGTGGAGTTTGCTCCCAGGCTTGGGTCGAGTTTAGGCTGCACCCTACTGAAGTCCAAGCCCTGCCTGCATCACACCTCTGCCCCATGGACCTCCTGCACACCCCCCTCGGTGCCATGTGAATAATTCATCACATGCTTCAGTCCCCCTCCCTTTCTGTTCTCGAATTAGCCACGAGCAGATTGATGCTTTCTCGAGTGAATTTGTTACTTGGAGCTGTTCCTGTGAACAATTCTTGGGCTGTAGCTCCGCTGGAAGCAGTAAATAGCTACAAGCACGAATGAGGCTTTACTGGCCCCACCACGCTCGCTCCAGCTCCAGGTCTGCAGTGGAGGGTCATCATACCTTCCCTCCCATAGGATGCCACATCATCCTGCAGGGTGTGGAGTGGTGGGAGAGGATGTCCAGCCATCTTCTCAATGGTGATTCTCTTGCCTGAGAAGGGCCTAAACACAGCAGACATCACAAAAGATCTCGGGTAGTCTTATCACTGGTGAAGGGGCACTTCATCTTTTCCTCCCCATGCACCAAACAACAGCAGCTGCACCTTCTGCAAAAGTCTGGGGAAGAAGAACATCCACTTGCTCATCTGTCTCACCCGTGTCTTTTATCAGCAGGCGCTGCTGAGCACACCTGGGTCCCACGCAGCGGTGTCCTCCACAGCTGCAGAGTGGAGGTGCAGTTCCTCTGGAGAGCTGTGGACAGGAGGCTCCCAGGCTGTGTGCAGGCTGCTGCTGAGCACAATCTGTGACTAAGAACTCTCTGCTCCACCAGTGGGTGATAAAATTAATCTTTTCTTAATAAAACATGTTTTCTTCATGACTCACTAAAGGAGCAAAACCCATCATCATAATAATGCACTAACCTGTATATTTATTTCTGATATCTGACCTATCAGGCAACTGCTGAATTACTTCTCTAATTAGTTTTCCCCTTCATGAAGGATATGACCTTCCTCTCCAGAGAAAAACGTACAAATGAGAAACTATTTCTTGAAGGCAATACCATGAAAGCAGCAGTCATATCAAGGATAAACAGGGATACAAAGTTCTGCTATTATAGCAGCAATGAAAACATTTTCCTTCAAGATTTAACAAATTTTCTCCATTTCCAAAACGGGAAAATAAATAAATAAATAAAAAGGAATATGAATATAGTCTGCTCTTACTTCCACTCTGGGCAGTGTAACTGGTGTGGTCAACTTCTTTCACAAATGTGGTTATTAACTCCAAAGAAAGCCCCCAGATGGAATGCCCCACTCATATCTCCCTGAGATGGCTGCGACCATCCAGCCAGTTCCTTATCCTCTGAACAGTCCCCCATCAAATCCATGTCCCTCCAGTTTGGCCAGCAGGATATTATGGGAGACCGTGTCAAAAGCCCTACAGAAGTCCAGACAGATCACATCCATAGGTCACCCCTTCTCTACCAACATAGTCACCCTATCATAGAAGGCCACTAGGTTAGTCAGGCAGGACCTGCCCCTAGTAAAGCCATGCTGGCTGTCCTGAATCACCTCCCTGTCCTCCATGTGCCCAAGCATGGCATCTAGAAGGATCTGTTCCATGATCTTCCCAGGCACGGAGGTGAGGCTGAGAGGTCGGTAGTTCCCAGGGTCCTCCCTTCTACCCTATTTAAAAATGGGTGTGATGTTTCCTTTCTTCCCACGGGGACTTCACCTGACTGCCACGACTTTTCAAATGTCATGGAAAGTGGGTTGGCAACTGCAGCAGCCAGTTCCTTCAGGACTCTGGGATGTATTTCATCAGGTCCCATGGACTTGTAGATCTTGACGTTCCTTAGCTGATCACACACCCTGTCTTCACTTACAGTGAGGGGGACATTGTCACCTTGGTCTCCAACTTGTGGGCCATCAACATGTGAGGTAGGAGGAAAGGGGTTGACACTGAAGACTGTGGCAAAAAAGTCATTCAGAACTTCTACCTTCTCCTCCTCTGTTGATACAAGTTCTCCACTGTTGCTCATTGGAGGGGGTACGTTTTCTTTAACCTTCCTTGTCATGTGTCTCCCATGTCAGGAGCAAAGGCACTGAGAGATATGTCGCTGGGACAACCTACAGGGACCGCAGGAGATCAGGACCCTCTCCTACCTGGTAGCCATTGTACCAATGGTCCCAGGGCCCCTCCCAGCTTCCTCCAGCTCCTTTACTCCCCTGGCATCCCAGTACCACCCAGCTCAGCACCTCTTCTCACCCCTCTGCCCACATTGGGACAGGTCTCCACTGAAGGACCATGATCCCATGCATGAGAACAAGACCCAGAGAGCTGCCACATCACACTCCTCCTCCTGCCCATGCAGATTGCATGTCCTTGGGGCCTGCCAGGAGCAAGGGCTGGCAGGTATCTCCACACAACTCTCCAGAGACCAAAACACCAGTTGTGGGCTGGGCTGAGCACGGGGGACACGGACCAGGCATCTGGTACAGAAGCAGGAGCAGTGGGGTGAGCAGAGGGGCATCAGCAGCGTGATGGACAGCTGGGTGGGCAGCAGGGAGCAGAGGTGCAGAGGAGCCGGCCCCGCTCCTGTCCACGGAGCTCACCACATCTTCTGTGTTCACCAGCTCTGACGGTGCTCCTGAACAGCTTTTTATTAAGATGTAAATAAAGCTGTCTGTGCAACCTGGACACATGGTCGTTTGGATACCACCTTTGAACCTCTCTCCGTGAGGTGGCCTGGGAGCCTCAGTTACTATTGGGAAGATATCATGCGGATCAGAACATGTTCCAAGTGCTGTAATTGCCCAATAAAACCATGTTTCTTCACCATCCAGTTGAATTAGTGTCTGCAATATGTTTGAAAGCTTTATAGCCCAGTTAATTGTAAGGCAGTAACAGGAAGGGGCATTATGGCTTTAGAGAACACAAGTTGCATCTGTATTTAATGATATTAAACCATAAGACGTCTCCATTCGAATAAAGCGACGACTGCCGTAGTGCCTATAAAAGCGACGATCGCTGTGTTCAGCAGAGGTGCTGAGCCAGGCTGCAGCAGGAGCAGAGACACTGGTGCCTGGGGCAAGGACATCGTGCAGGTCCTGTTCCCAGAGCGTGCAGCTGAGAGCTCTCCTGGGTCATACTGCACCTCACGTCTGCCCCAGCAGCCTTTTTCACACACCAGCTCTTGTCCCACACTCTCCAAGCCAAAGGTATCCCACGTCCCCTTGGAGGGAAGAACCACCACCCCCATCCTGGTCACTAGACATCTCCCACCTTCCCTGCATGTTCTTGCCATCCCCCTGCCCACCCAGGGACCAGGCACCTGCCCATCCAGAGGCATCCTCTCATGGCCATGAGTGGGTGAAGACACTGTTCTGGGAGTGAAAACCAAGGCATGAGCATTCATGAGTGATATGTGCTTTTGCTTTCATTAGGAAGACACAGATTTGGGTCTGGGCAGGGTCCAGGATAGCAGAGCACTGAGACAGCCCATGGTGTTCCTCATGGGCTCAGCAGGGTCCTTGCTCAGTGCCAGCAGATGGTGCTACTTAGGAACCTCTTCTTTCTCCTTTCATGTTTCAGCCAAAGCCAGGAGGATCTGTGGTAACCCCTGGATGGATTAGGGATGAAGAAACTGGGGATCCTCCCATGTCCTGGATCCCTGCCCCAGGAAGTTCAGTTTACCAGGGAGTACAGCTCCTGATGACAAGGACAGCTCTAGTCAAGGGCAAGTGGGGCTGAAGCCCCACTGCTGCCCACCAAACAGGGCAATAGTGGCCGTGGTTGATAGAGGATGAGCTGTGGTTGCTCCACTGTGTCTTCACAGTCCATCCCACCCTTCTGTACATTCCTGAGGGTGTGCACTTACCTGTCCAGCCACTGTGCACCTCAACACTTGGACACACAGGGCAGGAGTGTATGGAAGCTTGCTAAAGACAGGTGGTGGCCATGGACAGAGGGCTACAGCCCCATGGCAAAGCAAAGAAGAGAAACCCAGGGACACAGAGAAGGTCCTAGCACTTCTTCCTTCCAAGGAAACAAAGAGCAATCCTGCTTCTTTAGAGACTCAACTGGCCTTTAGAGGCTCAACCGTCCCCAGAGGAAGCATGAGGGCATAGACAGCAGCAGGTTGCTGTGGTGGGATACCAGCTCCCAGAAACCCACACCCACTAGTGGTGGCTATGACAAGCCTGGCACAAATAATGAGCTTTCTTCCAACAGGGCTTCAACAAGCAGAAGACCAAGAGCCAAGAGCCAAGCTTGGGCCAGGAGCACTGACCAAGTGAAAACCCACAAGAGCACCAGCTTCTGCAGAGCAAGAGATTTGTCCCCTTTCTTTGGGGGGCAAAGAGGGAGTATTCCACACCTGCACAAATGGGTGACACGCAGGTGACAAGCCTGTGACTCCGCCAGTGTCTGTGTGTGCAAGGATGTCGGCTGTGGAGACTGATTGAACGCGCAGGTAAGGGAAGTGAGGTGCCAGTGAGTTCATTTCGAATTAGATATGCAATCAATGGAAAATTAATACAATTAAGTTTCAAATTGTCATTTAATAAAACAGGTTTCTGCAAGTGGAATATTAAGTGGGCATAAATGCTGAGAGGCTGCTGGGACCCGCTGCGTTCAGCCGGGGAGGCGCTTGTGCCGGGAACTCTGCACGCACACACCCCCTCCACCGCTGTAATTCCTTAGACAGACTCTAATTATATATTTATAGTTTACAGAAGTTTCAGCTAATTGCATGCTGCCTCTCCCAAGCCTGCTGCAAGGCCTCGCTCGCCGTTAATGGGGCGTTGGTTATTACCGAGTTACCCATGGCTGTGTTTCAGAGACTATTCAGTGGATCTGCTGAGGAGCACAAGCCTCAAATCTCCTCGCCTGACACGTTAACAGCATACAGGGATGTTTCCAGTTATAGCACAGCCAGAGAGTGGAATGCAAAAGGCCCCAGTTGCTGGTTTGTGTCATGGATCGGAGAGAAACTGCCCTGATTTTTCAAAATGATGTGTACAGGCTGAGCCTGGAGCCCAGCCGTGAGAGGACAATGATGGGACACACCACCGTCTGCTCCCCAAACTGCTATGTGACCCATCCCCAGGGGGTTTCCTTGAGTCGTGGGGTGAGCGCTGGTATTTGGGGTGAGTGGGCACCATGAAGGATGTCCAGGGGGACAGTGGAGGTGCACAGGGTCTTGTGGCTCCAGGGGGACAAGGACCACAGGGGCAAGCAAGAGAAGGGGACATGGAGGAACAGGTGCCACCCCAGCAGTCGCCCCACACCCCAGACTCACAGGGTTTGGCTCAGACCATCTCTCAGCCGGTGTCCCTACTGACCATGAAGCACTGTTGCAGTGGGGCACAGACCCAAGGCTCCCCAGTGGCTCCCCAGGACAAGATTGCCAGTGACACCAAATCTGTCAGATCCTTAATTGAGCTGTTGATGCGCCTTTTTTATCTCTGGTCTGACTCATCCTAGTGGCTGTTTCCACCATGGGCTCTTCTCTGTGTGCTCTCCTGCTCATCCCAATACCTGTCTCCTTCCAGCACCTTCTCCCAAAGCAATGAGTTCTGCGCTGCAGGCAGGTCACCTTAGCATCATGGAATCATAGGACAGGGAACTGCTGGAGAGGGCACAGCAAAGGGCTACAAAAATGATGAAGAAACTAGAACATCTCTCTGATAAAGAAAGGCTGAGGGACTTGGGTTTGTTTAGTTTGGAGAAGAGAAGACTGAGGCAGATCTGATCAACATCTATAGATACTTCAAGGGTGGGTGTCAGGAGGGTGGGGACAGGCTTTTTCCAGTGGTGCCCAGAGTGACAGGACAAGAGGGAATGGGCACAAACCAGAACATAAAATGTTCCATCTAAACATGAGGAGGAATTTTTTTCACTTTGAGGGTGCCACAG
Source organism: Jacana jacana (assembly GCA_013400555.1). Classification (NCBI taxonomy): domain Eukaryota; kingdom Metazoa; phylum Chordata; class Aves; order Charadriiformes; family Jacanidae; genus Jacana; species Jacana jacana. The sequence continues at coordinate 246,656 of VZTM01015697.1, read as the reverse complement.
CCTTGGAACAGGCTGCCCAGAGAGGTGGTGGAGTCTCCATCTCTGGAGACATTCAAAACCCACATGGATGTGTTCCTGTGCAACCTGCTTTGGGAGACCCTGCTTTGGCAGGAGGTTGGACTGGATGATCTCCAGAGGTCCCTTCCAACCCCATATCATTCTGTGATTCTGTCTGGGTTGGAAAATGATCTTTAATATCCATCAACCCAACACTGACAAACCCACCACTAACCCATGTCCCTCAGCACCACATCTGCCCAGCTTTTGAATACCTCCAGGGGTGGCAGCTCTGCCACTTCCCTGGGCAGCCTCTTCCAATGCTTAATAACCCTTTTGGTGAGGAAAATTTTTCATAATATCCATCCTAACCCTCCCCTGGCCCAACTTGAGGCCATTTCATCTCATCCTATTGCTTGTTACTTGGGAGAAGAGACTGACCTCCCCTGGCTACACCCTCCTTCCAGGGAGTTGTAGAGACCTTCCCTTTCTCTAGCCACGGCAGGACCTTAACCTCCCAGGATAAGGCAGGTTTCCCAGTCACCCCGCCCTTCCTGCAACTCTTTTCCAGTCATATTCCAGTTTGCCAACACCCATGCCCAAGTGGGGATGCCTCCCTCCGCTGGAGGATCCAGCGCCGATTCATTCGAGTCGAGCGTGGCCGTAATGGGCCAGTAGTGGACCTTGCATGAAGCTGGACCACTGCACGGCGAGGACATGGAGCAGGCATCGCCTGCTTGGAAAAACCGCAATATGGGATGTCACTCACACAGCCTGTGCCTGGCCCGGAGCTGGCAGGAAGGCACCTCGGAGCGTGTGTGAGTAGGAGAAGAAACCCACACGGGTCCTGGCAGAGGGGGATCAGCACCATAATGCATTCAGCGTTTCTGAGATAAGTGATTCAGAGCCCTGCCTGGAGCCTGCCTTGTGCATCACACACCCCCGGCCCCGGTGCCTGCTGCGGGACCCGGTGGCAGCGGGACCCAGGCCCTTGGCAGTTTCCAGAAGGGCAATAAAAATAGAAACTGGGACTCGGGAAAGCATCGCCGTGAGTTCATTGCACAAACCCCAAAAAGAGTTGCAGATAAACATATCATTAGCTTAAATAAAAATCAAATGCCTTCTAGAAAATGTTTTGAAATTTATCACGTAATTAAGCTATTAATTTAATGGTCTTTATCATTCGTGCTGGAAATTCACGTGGGTCCCCGTCTCACTCCCTTTACTGAAGAGCGAGCCCGTTATACGCAGTCATTATGCCTTTCCATAAACATCTGATGAACAATAACGGCGAGAAACGTAAAAATATTGCTTTTGTCCTTCGACTGGAGTGACCGTACGGAGCCGTGTTCTGCACTGGAGTCAGCACAGCCCCCTTAATAACAGCCCTTGCTGGTTTTACTGTTTACAGCCCAAACGCAGCCCTTTACTGGGGGGAGGTGAGAAGGATTGAATCCGCAGGGTATTTGCAATGATTTGTAAGAGAGCTGCTGTGCCCACGTTCCTCTGTGACTCGGGAGGAGCTATAATTACTCAGGATTCTGGACAGCCCTCTCACAAGATGTCAATTTCTGTGTGATCAGAGCGAGCGAGGTGGCTGGGGACACACACACACACACACACACACACACACACACACCGGTTCCTCAGGTTTGCAAGGTAAATATTTTACAAGGCGATGGAGCGAGGCCTCACCATGGAAGCTGAGTGGCTAGAGGGCCAGTAGTCGAGTGAGCGGCTTCGTTGGTGGCCAAGGCATCCTAGGCACAAGTGGTTTGTATGGTCACCTCATCCTGCTTGTGCTCACCAGGATGGGGTTTGGAGCCTTGGCCTTGGCCTTGGCCTTCCCTCACTTCAGCTGCCCCGTCTTTATTCTTACTCCTTGGCTATCGTGGAAATGTCCCTGATGCTGCACTGGTGAGGACGGGAGGCTTCGTCATGGTGGGTGGTCGCCATCACAAAGCAAGGCTGATGCATGTGCAGGATGCTCTGTGATGGCTCCCAGCCGTCAGCCAACAGGCTGGCTCTAGTTTCTGCCCGCAGCAGGCTCAGCTTGGGGTCCCACCAGGCTGCCAGACCCGGTGCTGGGGGCTGGCTGGGGTTCCCACATCTCTTCTGCCCCCTTGCCCCAGAAGGTCCTGTGCCCACTGTGGGGACATCGCTGTGCTGCCTTAACACCCTCCTCTCAGGTTGTATTTCACTGCAAGCCTGAAGCACGAAACTGGGAGCCTTCCCCAACAGGTTCCTATGGCAGCAGTGACCAAACCCACTACCTTCAGAAGCACTTGTAAAGTGACCTCTCAGAGACGTCCCTTAAACCACAGCTGTGTCTCAAAGGGGCTTTTCTCCATGGCCCAGAGCACCCCAGGCTCCAGGGCAGAGCAGCTTCCTCCAGGGGACAAGCGGTTCTGCACGGGGACCGGGCTGTACCCAATCCTTCCATTCTCTGGTTTGCACCAGGGGAGCCCCATGAAGCAGGGGAGGCAGAAGGGTCACCAAAATCACAGCAAAACGTGCCACCTCCTGTCCCCACTCCCAACAGAAACCCCTGGTTCTCCCCGGCAAAGAAGGCTCAGGAGCAGAAAATGGCCCGTCGGGAGTGGGCAGGAGGGCTCACAAAACCCGGGGATGAATGTCCCAGGGCTTGGACGTGTCTGGTTCAACCCAGCCAAGCATTAATAAAGCTCCTTCTGGGGCAGGGCACAGATTCAGACACAACACTGCCCCTTCAGCGCTGAGTCCCGGGCTGGTGTCGGCCCCCGCGGATTTATGGCTCCCTGCGCTCGTAAACGTCGGCGTGGCCGGTGATGGATGCAGGAGCTGGGAAGTGCTCACCCCCCCTCCTCACCCTCCCAACTTGGGGACACTTCTGCATTTTTGTTCTGGTCTTTTACAACAGCCATAAACCAGCTGCTGATTAGTGACGGGTCTTAAAACTTTAGGCAAAAGCTGTTGAAATCAGCTTTAAGTGCTAAGCTTCTCCGAAAGCAGAGCGGCTTAGCGCTTCCCTTTTGAGGTCACATCTGTGACGTGTGGCCCTCTGAGCCGTGGCCACCCCATCAGCAGGCCTGGGCAGCCCTCACAGCCCCCTGGGTCAGGGACAGGCCCTGGTGGCACAAAAGCAGATGTCCCCAAACAGGGCCATGCCTGTGACCCCCATATCGTCCGGCAAAGGGCAGAGCCCACACTCCTTTCAGACCTGGGGAGAGACGTCGGGGGCAGGACAGCGTGCAATAATGGCCATCACCACCTCTCCCAGCAGGGCAGCACCACCACTCTGGGCTGGCACAATCCCCATAGGCACTGGCCACTGTTTCCCTGCCCCGATCCAGTGGTCCCAGATGATGGGTGGCATCAACAAGAACAAGGGGTTCTCACAGGGTACCGGGAGGACCTCTCCATCAGGATCGTCCTCACTGCCCCAGGGACATGGCAGGACCGGTGGTGGCCGTTCTTTCTCACAAGTGGGCTACTCCCATCGCATTTCCTCATGAGCTGATTGAGCGCTGCTGAGCACAGAGGCAGTCTTTGTTTTCTGTTGACACAGAGCATGGCTTCGCTTTTGGGGATAGGAAATTGTCTTCTGGTGGCTCTGACTCCTCACCATTCCTGGTTGCTCCATCTTCCAGCCCCTAGGTGAGACGTCCATCCCAGTCTCCACTCAGCAGTGCTGACCTTTCCTGGCTGGCGGCGTGGGGATGAGCCCAGCCTTGGCCAGGCTACCACCACACCTTCAGACCTGCCTTGGCTTGGGCTCTCCTGCATCCTTGGCCCAGGCGGCTTTGCAGAATATATAGTCACTTTTCCCACATTCCCTTGTCAAAGGACAGCTGGCTGAATAGTTGGAAGGATGGATGGAGGGAGGGTTGGAGGGATGGATGGAAGGACCAATGGAGGGAGGGTTGGAGGGACTGCCTTCAACTTTTCTTCTCTGGCTAAAGAAAAAGTGTGACATTTTGTTCACATTTCCTTTAGATGAAAACCAGTCTTCAACCCACCTCTCTCACATTCCCAGTTCCCTTTCCCATTACACCCTGTGGCTGAGCTGACCCCAGGAAGGCGCCTGTGCTCAGACCTGGTGGGTCCCACCACTCCTGCCAGCAGGGAGGAGGCTCCGTTCCTGCAGGATCCTGCATGGACAATCTGTCCCACACCGGGGCTGGGCACGCTGCCTCCCTGTCTGCTGCTGCTCTCAGGAACAGAAGTTAGGGAAGATTTATCATAGCACTAAAGCTCAAATTGAGCACATTTGAAAGAAGAACAATTTATTCATCAAAAATACAGCTTCGTTTTATCTGCAATTATTCTCAAGTTAAGGCCTCATTCCGCAAGCAGTTGGCTGAATAAACAGCAACTTTTTATGTCTAAACCATGTCATTTTGACATTCCATCACAAAAACAAATGCAGGAGGATGTAGCCTACCCAGCAGACATTTGGGAAGTTCCCTGACCGTGTTTTCTTTGTGAAAGGGCTGCGACTGGGGAGGTAAAGTAGGAGCAGCTCACCCAGTCTTGCCCCTGACCACCATGGCATCATGTTGGGGACAGCAATCAAAACCAGCGTGGTTCATTGGTTATGACATTGAAAGAAAGGAAGCACCAAGAAAAAATGACAGTTGGCTGCAAAAACACAAACTGAAGGACCTCGCAGGCATGTCTTACCACCAGCAAGAGTCCCTGGGGAAAAAAGGGAAATTCAGGACTGCGGGAAGTTACTAAAATAGAGTATATTAGGTGCTCAGCAGCTAAACATCCTGAGGCAGAGGAACCACAGGACAACAGTAAAAGACCAGTATTACTGCATCAGGAGCACTTTAGTGTCCCGAAAATCAAAAAGGATTCCTATAAAAACGGGAATGAGGGTATGAGTGTAAAGGGAAAGCTCAAGCACACGGGGGTAGAACGAGAAAGACTAAGGAGCCAAGTGAGTTACAGCCAGGGACGAGCACAAAGGGCAACAGAAGAACTTCCAGAAACACCAAAATTTTAACAGAGAGGAAAGAGAGCCAGCACTCATGTCTTGTGATGGAGAAAAGAAGCAAAGAGTTTACACAGAGAAGTAAACAGTGCCTTCCTCACCGTGGTTTGCACCGTGTAAGGCTGCAATCAGTATCCGGGGTAATTATCATTAGCAAGGGGTCAGTGGCAGGAAGGAAACGGTGACAGGACACCCAGATAAGCTCAATGTATATGAGCATTCAGGAGTCAAGAAAAATTACCCTGGAAATTTTAAGCAATCTCTGGATGATTACCAGTAGTTTGTGACAAATTTTAAAAGCTGGAGAGATCACAGAGAGGCACAGAATTCTCTCTCTGAAAAAGAAATAGAGAGATGAAGAAGCTGGGGAGTTAGAGATCAGCCAGCCTGGCTTCAGTTTCTCGAAAACAATTTGGAACAATTATTGAATGATCCATTTGTAAACACCTGGAGGACAATAATGTGATAAAAATGAATAATAAAACCCAACCAATGTGGTTTTATTGAGAATGAATTGTGTCAGGGCCATCTGATTCCCCTCTTTGCCAGGGTAATTGGTCTAGAGGAGGGGGAGGTAGCAGAGGATGTGACACATCCCAGGCAAAGCCTCTCATGCTGTCCTGTACCAAGCAGAGCCATCCATGCTCTCCTGGGGTCCCTCCCGGGGCTGGCTGGGTGCCTTTCCTCTCCTGCAGCATGGCTGGTGGGCACATCAAATGTGGAGGGACCTTTGTGGGACCCTGAGTGGGTCCATAAAGCCACCAGGGACTCCCAATCCCCCGGCAAACACTCAGTGGTGACCATTCTCCCGGGGGAGGGTGACAGGAGCCACATGGGCAGCAGCAGTGCAGTGACAGCAAATCCTCCTGGGAGGTGCCAATGGAGATGCTTGCAAGGGCTGCGGTGGGAAACCCACTGGCAGCAAGACTGGGGGTGGGGTCACCCAGCACTGGACCTTCAGAGAGATGTGGCATGCAGGAAGGTGTCATGGAGAGTCCTGGGATGGCTGTGACCTGCCCTCCTGTCCCCTGCGCCCATCCCATCTCTCCTACCACCCATTCCCATCAGGAGGGCGGACAGCCTTCTCCAACCCCTTCAGAACATCCACAAACTTCAGCAATTCCTCTTGACTGGACATTCCCGGTGATGGGAATCGTGTGGCCTTGAGTAAAGCCTATTAAATATAGATCTATATACAGGCTCAGATCAAAAGGCTCTATTATTATTGTTTAATTATGGTTCCGGCACTAAATTAAGAATTCAGTTCCTCCTCCAGCCCCACTCTTGAGCCCCCAGCTTTTAAGCCAGGACCAGCAATAGCCTCAGCTCCGTCTCCCAGCTCAGCCCCGGGGCAGCCTCGGTGCTATGAGCTCCAGGGAGTCACCCTGCCGTGAAGAGGGGGAGATGCTGTCTGACAGAGCTCCCAGTTTAAACCAGTCCAACACAAACCAACAGGACTAGGGGAGAACTTGTAGAGTAGAGCTGATGGTTGGACTTGATGATCCCAAGGGTCTCTTCCAACCGAAATGATTCTATGATTCTATGATTCTAGGACCTGCCCCAGAGAGTAGAGGGGTGGTCCCCAGCCCCACCTCCTCATCTGGGCAGATGGTTTCCTCACAAACTCCTCTCTGGCCAGCCCCGACTGGCTGCAAGTGTTTGAATCCACCCTGCAACCTTATCTTCCCTCCACCTCTGCTGAGACCCAAGATAAAACCCCGTGCTCAGGACAAAACATGGCAGTAAAACCAAAATGAGACAATCTTTCAGTTCAGCCTTGTGCAAGCAGCCCCCCCTGCACCTGCAGAGGCTTCACAGCTTGGGCCGGGAGGAAGGTGTGATGCTGCAAAGTTTCTTGGACGGGGAGAGGGGCTGGGGGAGAAAAGAAAAGGAAAAAAAAAGGAAAAAAAAAACCTTTAAAAGGGTGGCTTTTATTTTTAGAAGTTTCAGCAGCCAAATTGTTGTCAGGCCGTCTGCTCTGCTGAGCAGCACACAGCGTTGGGCACAGCCAAGAAGAGTTTTCTCACAGAGCAAAATGTCATGATAAAAACAGGTTTAATCAGAATCCCAGCACCCTTTGCAGAAAAAATAATGCCAACTTTTGGACAACTTGTGTATTGTTTATCATCTTTCTTTGTTGCAGTGATCCAATAACAGGTGGAGAGATGTGGCACTGGGTCTGAACTGTGGTTTTCTTTGGAAACACGCCACGTTCCCCATCGATGCCCTCTGGTGATGCTGAGCACAGCACAAAGGAGGTCTGGGAGGTTAATTCTTCTCTTCTGTCTCACACCACCACCTTTCATTGCTGTCTACCCTCTGCAGCTGGAGATGCCTGCAGGAAAAAAAAACGTGGACTGTCTTCTTATTTCTCATTGTTTTCTGGTCTTGGATTTTTGCCCTACCTTTGCAGGGCTGAACAATCTCATTACAGACTCACAGAACTCCTGAGGTTGGAGGAACCTCTGGAGATGACCTAGTGCAACCCCCTGCTCAGGCAGGGTCGCCTGGAGAAGGCTGCTCAGGGCCATCACCTGGGGCGGTTTTGAATATTTCCAAGGATGGAGAGCACTCCTTCTCTCATGACAGGGTCCAACAGCTTAATCATCTTCACGGCTCTTGGTTGGACTTGGCCCAGCACACCAACGTCTGCCTTCTACAGGGGAGCCCACAACTGGGTGCAGTGACCCCAGATGCTGCCTCGCTTGTCTTTACAATAAAACTAGTTCTCCAGTAATTTCTTGCATCAGAAGGCCAGGCTGCAGGAGATGCTCCTGTCCTGGAGAGAAGCTTGTAGCCTCAGCTGTCCCTACAGTGAAGGTGACTGGCTGCCCAGGGAGGGTGCGGAGTCCCCTGCTCTGGAGACCTTCAAGCCCTGCCTGGATGCAGCCCTGAGTGATGTGCTCTGGGCAACCCTTCTTTAGTTGGATGGGATGATCTCTAGAGGTCTCTTCCAGCTCTGAGATTCCATGATACCTCTGTTCTGCCACCAGCATGGGGCCATGTTGGCACACTGCAGCATGAAGAGGGGACCCTTGAGCCTGGGAGATGGCAGCATCCTCTGCCTGAGCCAGCCCAAGGTGCCCCTGTGGGCACCAGGAGGGAGCGGGCACCAAGCACGGGCTGTGCAGCACCGGCAGCTGCCGCAGGGGCACACGGTGCCTGCGGATGTTCTGCCAAGCCTGTCCTTGACATTGACTTCCAGGCACATCCCACGGAGAATTTATTGCTTCAGAACCCTCATAAATGCCAAGTCTGTGTGTGATGGATGGGCTGGGAGCTCCTCCCAGGATGCTGCTCGCAACGGCTCCAGTGACTGTCCCTGGGAGTAGCAGTAAAATGCCATTGCCGTTCGGGTCAGGACCTGGCACATGGAGCAGGGCCCAGCCAGGGGCATTTTGGGGGTAGCCCCGCATCAACCAGGCACCCCAGGGCCAGAGCAGCATGTCCACGGGGCCAGGGCTGATAGACCCACCTTTGTGTTGCTGGGCCTCGGTCAACATGAACGAACACCCCCCCCTCCCAGCCTCCACCACGCGTGTTCCCTGATAAAGAGCCGTCACCCTGGGGTGAAGCACCCCTCACACACACACTCCCATGGTGGCACACACACTTCTCCTGTGCACAGGCCTATGTGTGCTCACACCTACACCCCACACACACCCACCTTCAGCCCATGCCCGTGAAGATACTGGTGGAGCTGACCGGTGAGGTGCTTGGGAGGAGCCCTTGGTCAGAGAGCTGCCATGTCCCCTGCGTCTGCACAGGGGTGGATCCAGGTGTCCCGAACCCACCTGGACCCTGCAGGAGCCCCACGTGCTGCTGGGTGGGAAGAGTAAGCAAAGAGTAGATGCAGCTGCCCAAGATCACCTGCCATTTCGCTGCCACCCGGTATCCCGACGTGAGGGATCCTTGGGGTCACTGCCAAGCCACTGCCATGCCACAACCACTGACTGGTGTGAAAGCAGAATTTTGGCCTCTGTGGGAGCTGAATGCACCTTCCCCCCACGCCCAGGCATCCAGGCAGTGCGGTGCTCAGGCTGGGGGACAGGGGACAGGAACATTTTGGCCGTTGCACAGCTGGAGCGCAGATAACTTGAGTTTTTAAGGAAAATTGAAGGGCCAGCAGTGCTGTGCGGGGGGAGTCCAGGTCAGGGGCTGCAGCAGGATGGATTCAATGCAGCAACCACTTCAAGAAGGGCCCGGCCCCTGGGCCAGGAGAGGGAGGCGGCCAAGAGGTGGTGGAACGGAAGGTGGGACAAGCCCCTCTGAGCGTGGATTCGCAGCCGGTCCTCGCTCCCCGAGACCCAGCAGCCTCGTTCAGTAAAACACCTCCAGCAGGGCCACCCGCCCGGCGGGGGTCACCCGGTGGGGACACCGGAGAGGGACCGGAGAGCACCGGCGGCTGTGCGGGACCCTGCCTGGCTGCAGAGAGGGGGGTGATGCGGGGAGCCGGGCAGCGTTGCCTCACCCCCACCACCGCCCCGGTACCGGCACCACCAGCACCACCGGTACCACCACCGCTACCAGCATCACCGGCATCGCCGGCACCACCACAACCAGTATCAACACCGAAACCAGCATCACCGGCAGCGGCGCGGCGGGCGGAGCTGCAGCGCCACCCAGCGGCGTCGAGGCGCTACTGCCGCCCCCATCTCCCTCCTCCCAGCACCCGGCACCCCCTGCACCCACGTCGGCACCCAGCACCCCCTGCACAGCACCAGNCCCCCCTGACTGCCCCTTCAATCCAGGCACCCAACTGGTCAGGAACGGCTGCCATCGCTGTGTTCTGCCCCAAAACCGTGTCCAAAGGCTGACTCAGGTGGGTGGTGTGATCCAAAAAGCTGCAGGAACATCTCCTGAAGATCACATCTGCATCGTGGTGGTCTGGCCATCCCTGCTCCCTGACACAGGAGCATTCACCTCTTGAGCAACCCCTTCCTCACCAGCCACGGGTCCTGGTACAGCTTTGGCTGCTGGTCATCCCCTGGATGAAGGAACCTGATCAGTAGAAGGGGGGGGCAGAAGACCTTCACAGGCACAAACTCTCATCCTGTGTTAGAGGTATAGTTCTGTTTCTGGGTAAGCAAATATTTCTGGTTCTGGGTAAGCAACACCAGTATGGTCCTCCCAAGATGCAGGGAAAATAGGTGCCACGGTGCTCTCTGGAGGGAAGGAGCCAAGAGCAATCCTACCCGAGGTGTGGTGATGACAACCCTGAACTTACCTCAGAGCAGGTTCATCTCTCACCTCCAGCCTCCTCTTTCACACCTTGAACTAGCTGCCTTGCATTTAAAAAAACCATAAACCATAAAGACAACTTTTTAGCAATGCAAAAAAAGGTTTAAATGCTTGGCATGACTCAGATCCTGTTTCCTTGTGCAGCTGTTTCTCTGGGGGTGAATTTGGTCTGTCCCCCAGCACCCAGGGGCTTCCTGGAGAAGTGACTCCGTTACCGTGGCATGCTGGGGGGTCCCTCCTGCTGCAGAGGAGCTCAGGACTTGGTTCAGCCCGTGAAGGTTCTTCTGCAGAGCTCCTCAAACCTTGCAGAGATGGGTTAACTCATCCTCCCAGCCAGACCCGAGTGCAAGAATTTGCAGGAGGGAGATGGAGTCACACCATTTCCCCGCCATGTTCCTTGTTAAAAGCGACCTCAGGTGCACCCCCAAGCCAGGCTGCAACGCATGGACACAATGGGTAGCAGCTTGCTTTTGGTTGCCCATAACCAGAGCTTGCAATAAGAACTCAGCAGCTCATTTCCACCAGGTGGTTTATCTGGGCCACGTTGGGGTGTTCTGGTGTAGCAATGGATGGGCAACCTCTGCTGCCCACAGGCAGCCAAGAAGCAAAGCCCTCCAGCCACCGCTGGGCTGGCAGGGGAGTAGGATGGGGAGACGGGCCAGCCACCCCCACAAGATGTGAGACCACTGCAGTGTCTGCTTCTGGAATATCCACAGCTCCAGAGACAAGAAAACGGGGGAAACCCCAAAGTCGTCAGTTGTGGTGGTAACGTCCCCTCTTTTGGGGGCAGAGCTGCCAAGCGGCTCTCGAGAGAAAAAATCCTCAGCAAGAGGAACAATCTTTGTTGGGTCTGTCTGAAAAGTCCTGCCTGGGTTTTGTCCAACTTTACCCTTTAGACTTGAAATTTTCTATCCCAGAGACTTTTTCTTTCCAAGTTTGAGTGCAAACTGTCCCAGCACTGAAGCTGGCACAGTCCAACCTCCCAGAGGTCTGCTCGGGGGGGGTGGGGGGGGTGACACGATGCCCTTTGTGGGAGCAGCAGATGAGCTTTCAGAGAGAGCTCACTTTTTCCAGCTGTATCAGCAGCTCTAATGAGAGAAAATGACTTTGTTTGGCCTGCATGAAGAAAAAAAAAAATATCAGTCACTCCAATGGAAAGCTGTCACACTGCCAGATTGTGGAACAGGGACTTGGAGTGTTGCCTTCTCCTGTCCCCAGGAAAATCTGCAGAAGCTTGTCTGGTGACGTTGAAAAACGAGTTCTCACACAGTCAGGGTGTGAGTTTTGGGGGTGGCTGCCAGCACTGCTGTCCCAGGCCTGGTGTCCTCCCTCTGCTCCCTGCGGGAGCATGGTCCAGAGCGATGGGGTGGACGGTCCTTTCCTGGACTCTCCCCTGTGTGCCCGGGGTGGCCATCGTGGCTACATGGCAGCAGGAACAGGACTCGGGAAGGGCAGAGCTGTGGGGGCCTCTGGCAGCTCCAGTGAGTTCCCCCTTGGTGAAGCATTAGATCAAGCTGTGACTTGAGTCCCTCCGAGGAAGGATGATTCCTTTGATACTTCCTCAGGAAAAGAATTAAGAAATCACACATAAAAATCCAACCAGAAGGAACTTGAGAAGGGCAAAATGAAGCTACACAACCACCAGAGTGAAAGATGGCATTCATCCCTGAAAAAAAACAGCACTTCTGGGCAGTAAAGTGTATCTAGAAGTGACAGCAGCCACGCAGCCTGTTTGTCACAAGCCATGTTCATCACCCAGGACGGGGAAAGCTGGGGGACATCAGGCTTCAGGGGAGGAGGGATGCCACCACCATCTGCACGCCCTGCTCCGTCTGGTGTCAGAACCTGGAGGTGGGCAGCAAGTGCTGCTGGGCGAGAAAGGGACAGTCACAACACCCCAGCTGTGCCCTGGCTTTCCGTGGGTCTGCAAAAGCAAACTGCAAAGCCCTCACCTGGAGAAAGTGGGGGGGATATGACAGTCCTGCCCCGCCGCCTCCCCCCCCAGCTTTGAGGCAGCAGAGAGCTGACTTGGAGGGCACAGCTACAGAGCAGGGGTGAAAAGTTCAGCAAGGGTCTGCAGCCCGTATGGTGAGTGAGGGTCCGCAGGTTTGGGGTGCAGCTCGGGGCTCCCCCCTAATGCCTGTGGGCAGTAGGGATGCAGGGATGGGTGAACTCTCTTTGAGCATCCCCTGGCCCCACGGTGCTGGGCTCAGAGACAGGGCATGGCCAGGGTGGCAGGGCAGAGACTGCAGGAGGGGACACGGCAGGGACACCAGGGAGCCTGGACAGAGCCGATGGAGAGGGAGAGCAGTGCCTGGCTGATCTGTCAGATGATGGATGGCTCTCACGCTGCCACCGGCTGGGGAGCCCACGCTGCAGCCAGCAGCCTCGGTCACTTTTCCCTTTTCCTCCTTAATTTGTCCCAGAAGGCCCTTGTTCTCCCCTTCTGGGGCTGTGCCTGGTAGTCAGGGCAGCCATGGTGCTGGTGGTGCTGGTGGTGCTGGTGGGAGGATGGGGAACTACAGGGCCCTCAAGCAACCCCCTCTCCAACTCCAGGACCTGGGAAGAGACTTGCTCTCAGCACAGGAGGCTGAGTCTGGAGAGGTGAAGTGACTCCAGGAAAGTCAACCTATTTTAAATTCTGAATTCTATTTTTTTTTTTTCTATTTTCAGCCTTCACAAGATCTTGTGCCTGGAGGGGAGCATCAGGCCCTTTCCCCAGGTGCTCTCCTTGGGTGCTGCTTCCTTGGGACAGGAGAGTAAGGGAAAAGCATGAAGTTTTTCTGTCCATGAAAAGGAGGAAGGCAGGAAAAGAACACAGAGAAAAATAAGGAAAACAGAAGAGCTTTTCCTCCTTCCCTATGGATATCGCTGGAGCATGGGGGGAGGAGGGGGGGGGGAGGAAGGAACATTTTTCCTTCCACTTTGTCCCCTGGAAGAGAACCCAAGTGCCACTCAGTGCTACCTGCTCTCAATCAAAGATATGGAAAGTTAAGGGGCAAAAGTAAGCGCTGCTTGGGAACAGGCTGCCCACGCTGGGCATCATTCCCTGAGCCCGACCAAAACCCACCTCCAGAGAGGAGCCACCCCTGGACAGTGGACACTAAGGCTCTGAGACCCAAAGGGGCTTTGCTGGGGCTGTACCAGCCCTCAAATTGATGAGATTTTGCTGCAAGACATCCCTGCTTCCCCAGGCACAGTAATTAACGGCATATTTTTAGAAAAATGAGCCACCACATTAATCAATAAGGAACAGCCAGGTTCTCAGGGGAAGGGGGGCTTCAGTTAATCTGCTACAGCCTTGAGAGCGCTGATTGTCCCAGGCCCAATCCTGGTTGCCCCCACATCGCTGCAGGGAGCCCTGTCCCACCATCGCAGCACGCTGGGCTCCTGCAGCCCCATCCAGGGAGGTTTCTTTGGCTCAATTTGGCGTGGGGAGCCTGGCTCCATGGGCTTGGCCAAGGGATGCTCTTTGCAGGCAAGGGCTCCTCAGTAGCATCACCCAGGAGGAAGACGGAAGGCTTGGGTTTGGGCTTGCTGGTGGCTCCAGGACACACCTCCCTGGATTCACATCTCAGCAGCGGCTCCTGATGGGGGCAACAGGGGCACAGCCAGCCCCCCACCAAACACTCCTGCCGTCCCTGCCCAGGGCTGGCCCCTTCTGCCTCCCGCCCATCTCCCAGGGATCCCCCACCGAGCAGCCCCTTCCCTCCAACCAGCCCTTCCTCTGCCCCGAAACGCTCCTCTCCCTCACCTTCCCCTCCCCGCGGCTTTCCTGGGAATGCTCCACCAGCAGGAGGCGTTTAAGTCATTTACAAAAGACTGAAATAGAGCTGGCTGCCTTCCAGGCACTCTGGCATCCAGGCTCCATAAACAGCCCACCCGCCAAGGGAGCCAGCTTGGAGAAAAGGCTTTTTATGTCCAGTCTCCAGGCCCCGCTCCCACCGAAACCTTCCGGCAGGATCCTTTCTCAGCTCTAAGTGCAGCAACATTTTTTTCAGGTATTCACTCACCTTCCTGTTCTCCCCAGGCACAATCCTGGACGTCTAACACCTCACACAAGCCACTTCTACCTGCAGATGGAAACACAGAGGCACCATCAGAAAAAAAAAGGAAAAAAGCCTGATGTGGGAAGTCTGGTGTGCCTTCCCCCGACTTGGATATTTCCTCAGGGGCCTTTCAGAGGCTATTTTTTTCAATAGCTTTGACCTTTAAGGAGACAGGAATTCTGCCAGGTATTTTCTTGAGGCAGCAGAGCCACACCAGACCTTCAGAAACTCAGAGAGAGAAGCAAGAGAACATGTAGGGCTACAATCAAGAGGACATTTAGGGCTACCAAGATGATGGAGGGAATGGAGCATCTCCCATAGGAGGAAAGACTGAGGGAGCTGGGTCTCTTCAGCTTGGAGAAGAGGAGACTGAGTGAGTCTCCCACCGCTGTGCTTCACTTGCAATAGTCCCTACTGCGACACGGGCCAGAGCCACTCCCAGGGAGGGTGACAGGGCTGCTTGGAAGGGTTAGAGCCAACCAACTCATCATCTAAATGCACCCTGCCCTAGAGCTGGGCGCTCCTGAGCACCACATGGGGGCTTGGAGTCCCAATCAGTGTGGATACTAGTAGGTCTGGGGGTCTCCCTGAAGAGTGCCATGGCAGGAGGTGAAGAAAATAACCTTCTACCAGATGATGAGCCGCCTGCAGTTGCAATCTGGGGAGCAACATCCCCACCTCCATCTTCTCCCAGGTTTTGCCAGCAGTTCTGAGGCAATCAGCTTCCCCTGACCTGTGCTGGGGAAGGGCTGCAGCTCCTGGCCACCCCACCACCTCCTGCTCCAAGGGGCACATTTGGATGCCAGCTGAGGGTCTGCACCATTCCACCCACCCCTGCCTGCTTGCTGGGGGGTGTCAATGTCCCTCCAGGGATGCTGGCTGAGGGTGGAAGCAGTCTGGTAGCGCTGGTGCTGAGCACGAGTCGGGTGCATGATCATCCTGAGAAACACCTGACAGAGGAGGGTCTGAATCAGCATTCTCCAAGGAAACCGCAGAGGACAGATGCTGAGAGCGCGGGGTGCCCAGTGCGGGCAGGGCTCCAGATCCAGCCAGGACCTACGCCAGCACTGGGCTGGAGGAAGACCATGGTGAGCAAGGCTGGTCTCCCTGTGTTCCCTGTGCCCTGCAGCCCCTGGGCCGTGCAGCCACATCTGCTTTGGCCAAAAGGCAGGAGGAGCGATTCTCATCGTTCTCCCACCCAGGTCTAGCAGTGGCTGCTGGTACTTGTTGCCATCTGTTATTTTTCCGGTGTCAAAAATGCCTCTGCCAAGCACTGGCCCATGAAATACGCACGCCCTGGCCTCTTGCCTCATGTCCAGCCTAACCCTACCCTGCTGCAGCTTGCAGCCATTCCCTCTCCTTCTATCGCTCATTGCCCGTGAGAAGAGACCAGCACCAACCTCTCTGCAATGCCCTTTCAAACAGTTGTAGAGAGGGATGAGGTCTCCCCTCAGCCTCCTCTTCCTCACACTAAACAGTCCCAGCTCCCTCAATGGCTCCTCCTAAGATTGATTCTCCCGGCCCTTCCCCAGCTCCGTGTCCCTCCTCTGCACTCGCTCCAGCCCCTCCAGATCTCTCTTGTGTTGAGGTGCCCAGAGCTGGACACCAGACAAGGGGTGGCCTCCCCAGTGCTGAGCTTCGGGCTCTTCCTCTCCATCCCACTCAGGACGCGGTTTTCCACCCCGGCAAAGCTGGCAGGGCGGGCTGCTGGCTGCTCCCCCCGTGCCTGGCCGCTGCTGCCTGCGCTGAGCGTCCCCGGGCACAAGATGTCACTGGGGAGCTGGGTTTGGGCAGGTCTGCACCAGCCCCGAGTCATCCCCCGGGAGCCACTGCAACCCCGGGGCAGGAGAAGCGGGCACGGAGAGGGGACAAGGTAACAGAGGAGGGGAGATGGTGGCGCAGAGGGGCTGTGAGCATGGAGGAGGGAGGTGTTTGTGATACCGGCTGCTGCGGAATGGGCCTGCACAAAGGAAAAGCAGTCCCTGCTCTCTGATCTCCGGGCCAAGAGCCAGGAGTGTCTCTGGCCAGAGGGTGCCAGGAGGTGCCGGGTGATCTCTGGGGCTCAGCACTGGGTGTGCCTGCCAGGAGCAGCACGGGCACTCGGCCCTGCCTGGGAGCCTCACAGAATCCCAGAATCTCAGGGATTGGAAGGGACCTTGAAAGCTCCTCCAGTCCAACCCCTGCTGGAGCAGGAACACCCAGAGCAGGTCACACAGGAACGCCTCCAGGCGGGTTTGGGATGTCTCCAGAGAAGGAGACTCCACCACCTCCCTGGGCAGCCCCTGCCAGGGTTCTCTCACCCTCACTGTGGAGAAGTTTTTCCTCATATTTAAGTGGAACCTCTTGCCCCTTGTCCTCCCAAGGCCCTGCCAACCCTCTCCAATGTGGAGCCACATGGGCCACAGCCCAACTGCTCCAACCCATGCCAAAGGGAGCCAATCTGCTGGTTCCAGCCACTGCAAGCGCCCCAGCACCCATGAACCCCGACTAAACAAGTAGGGATTCAGTTGAAACCCCCAAATTGTTCATGCACAGACCATGAGGAGCCAGCACAGGGGCTTGCAATGGCATCTCTCTCATGACAGGTTCCCTGGGTGGGTCTGAGGTACTCTCCCCAAGGGCCTCCAGCCTCTGTGGGCTGGACATGTCACAGCCAGCCCCAGGGTTTGCTTAAGAGGGGACAGGGAGCCTTTGGGGCCACCCTCTGACCCTCCAAGGCTGATCTAAGGGGTCAGGACCCCCTTGGTCCTGCAGGGTTGGCCCTGGGTGCTCCCTTACAGTGGGATGGGGACCACTTCAGGGCTCCCTTTGCGCCTCCACAGCTCTTCCCAGGGCTCCTCCGAGGGCACCGGGTCCCTTCGCCTCTCCCGGGGGTTGTCTTAAGGGCACGGGGCTCTCTTTGCTCCCCCTCTCTGTCCTCCCAAGCGCTGCTCCGAGAGGAACGACCTTCCTTCAGCCCCGCACCGGGGCTCCCCTCGGACCACTCCTGCCCCTCTATGCCCTCCCCGGTGCCCCTCGGAAGGGATATGCTCCCGTGGGTGGGTTGTCCCGAGTGGCTGGGAACCGGGAAGGCACGGGCGAGGGCGGCCCCC
>VZTM01015697.1:212696-228543 GCA_013400555.1 Jacana jacana | reverse complement strand
TGCGGGCCGTTGAGCTGCCGTTGTCCCGCAGCTGCTGCAGCTGTGCCAGCGGGTGCTGGGGCAGGCGCTGTTCGAGCGGCTGATGAAGATGACCTTCTACGGGCAGTTCGTGGCCGGGGAGGACCAGGAGGCCATCAAACCGCTCATCCGGCGGAACCAGGCCTTCGGCGTGGGGGCCGTGCTGGACTACAGCGTGGAGGAGGACCTGAGCGCCGAGGAGGCCGAGCGCAAGGAGCTGGAGTGAGTGCGGGGCGCGGCGGGGCCGTGCGGGGTCGGGGCGGGACTTACGCCGGGCGCGGGACTTGGCCGCTGTGCTATTGGCNCTGCACACACTGGGGTGCTGCCCTACCATACTACCCCCAAGGGGGCTGCCTCCCCCCCCTGCACACTGCCTGCTGCTTTCCCCTACAGAGAACAGGGAACAGTAGCCCCCCATTCCTCCTTTCTTCTGGGATGCTGCCCCCCTGTCCCCTTTGTCCATGCTGGGGTGCTTCCCCCATATCCCCCACACTGGGGTGCTTTCCCCCAGCATCCTACCCCCTCTGCCCCCCTCAAACCGGGGTGGTGGAAGCCCCTTCCCGCAGTGTGTTGTCCCGTCGTCCCCCCACTTTGTTCTGGGCATCATTCCCCACCTCCTGCCCTCTGCCAAGACAGGAGCTGCTGGTAACTTTCCACTCTTTGGCCTCCAGTTTGGGGCAGCCCCGCCGGCCTGATCGATGGGCCCTGGTGCACCACATGCTCACTGGGGAGGGCGGTGTGTCCACCCCACCCAGGACAAGGGTGGCCCTGCTGGAGGGTGCAGGCTGGGGGCGCAGGACAGGCTCCAACAGTCCCGTGTCCCCTTTGGCAGCCAGGGACACAGGCCAGCTGCTGCACAGTGTTAAAAATGCAGCGGAAATGGCTTATTTGGGGTGCAGGGGGGTGTTGGGCAGGTTCAGGGAGGCAGGTGCTGCTGCTGGACTCCTCCCAGCTGGCACTGGAAGCCTTATCTCTGCTCTCCACTCAGGCACCGCTTATCAGGGACCCCTGCTTGCTGCAGTGGGGGGACACTGCCCCAGCCTGTAGTCCTCTCTGGTGCCAAGGTCCTGCCCACCTGCGAGCAGCTCGGGGGGGGCTGCTGTGGGGGGAGGCAGGGCTGCCCCCAGCCCCTTGCAGCCTCAGCTGCCAACTGCGTTTCCTAAAGTATCTAAAAGCCTTCAAAACCCCCCACTTTGCAGCCTTGGGGGTGGGCAGCTCCCTTGAAGTTGGGGAGCAGCGGTGGTTTTTGGGCACCCGGCCACGGTCTGGGCGTGTTGCTCAGCATCCCCATGGGGCTGGGCTGGCATCGCTGCCCTCCTGGCTGTGCCCAGCATGTTCCTGTGGTTGCCCACTGAGGCTTTGGCAGGCAGGCTCTGCTCACGGGGTGGGGGGAGTGGGTTTGTGAGTGGTCAGGGCATGGCTGATCCCCACCACCCATCCCCGGAGCAGATTTGGGGTTTGCATGTGTTGGACCCCTTGCTATGAGGGTCGTTTCCACCCAAGAAAGGTCAGCAAAGCACCCCTGCACTGTCCCCTGCACCCCTCCGATGCCACCCTGCCTGAGCCCCAGGCTCCAACAAATGGGTGGGGAAGGGGGGAAATGCCATCCTGGAGGTGACACAGGGATGTCATGGAGGATGAAGCCCAGGGGAGGGGTGGGTGGCATCACAAGGGCTGTGCTGGGCTCTGGCCTCTGTCAAGTGTTGCTCTGGCTCCGTTCAGTGGAAAAAAGAAAGCCCAAATGACTGGTGCTCCTGCCAGGACGGGGCTGGGCTGGGTGGGGTTGAGAGGGGTGAGTGGTCCAGGGCTTGTAGCTGCTGGACTCTCCATCCTTCCCTCCCGTGAGCATTTCAGCTGCCAGCTGGGACACTGTGGGCTGTTGGAGCTACAAACCAGAGGCAGCAGCTGTGGTTTTTTGCCTTCTGGTGCCATCTGCTGTTGTTTTCCCCCCACTCCCACCCCAGACAGAGCCATGCTGGGCTTACCTGTGCAGGGTGTTCTGCTGGAGTGAGCTGGAGGTAGCAGCAGGGAAATGCCCTTTCCTCCCCAGCCATGGGCCCTGGCTGTTCCCTAGCACCAGTTTGCTGGCTGGGAGCAGCAACGAGCACAGGCAGGCACCGGCTTATCCTGGCTGCTGCAGGCTGGTCCCTGCCCTGCCCTGCCTGGGCTGGCATCCAGCGCCCTGCCAGCCTGTCCCAGGAGTCCTTGGCCATGTGCTGAAGGCTTCTGCCAGGTCACGGTGACGTGGCTGGAGGAAAGTGTCCTGCAGGCAGTAGAGCCTGGGTAGCACGTGGGCTGGGGGCTTCAGGATGGGTGGGAGGGGTGCTGAGGCCCCACCAGGGCTGAGCATGGACTTCAGCACCATGTGGAGTGAAAGAAGGAGCCCCCTCATAGTGGGGGTGGTTGTGGTCCCCTTGTAGCCTTGGGCATCCCAAGCCAGGAGATGGGTTGGGCTGTGCTAACACAGGGAAGGGCAGTCCTGCCCCTGAGCTCTGCCATGCAGCTCCTGGACTTTGCTTACTCTGCAGACTTCTTGCATAGACAGCCCATTCTTGCCCCAGTTTGGACTTACAATCCAGCCTGGCCAGTCAGCCTCCCAGAGCCACCTTCTATCCTTCTCCTGCTGCTCCCAGTGCCACTGTCACCTTTGCCCAGTGGTCTGCCTGTGGGTGCTGCAGGTCCCTGGGATGTTTTCTCTTTAGCTTGAAGATGTGCAAGCAGGTCCTGCCGTGGTGGTGGGCCAGTGTGTGCTGGCAACTCCTGAATAGGGCAGGTTGGAAAGGTTCTCCTCTGCCAAGAGCTGTGTTTTATTCCTGTCTGCAGGGTTTTAAGCATCACCCAGAGCTCCAGCCTGGGCTTGACACGACCATGAGTTTTCCCTTGGATGTGGCAATTCAGTGACAGCTTCTCCCTGCTGTTGCTGCATCCCCTTTGCCAGACCCATTTGCTGACAAGGTGCCGGTGTGCTGCGCTCGTGGCACCTCCCGGTAACCCCCAGTGCGAGATGGATTATTGCCTACTTATTTCTGACAAGGGGACCTTTGTGCTTCTCTGGACATGGTTTATTTGAGCCTGATCCAAAAAACCTCCTAAAAGCCCAGGTCTGCTGTGTCAGCTGGGTTGTCCTGCCCAGCAACCCGGCGGGTGGCATCGGGGGTCTCTAACCTCAGAGGGGCTGCTTTGGGCGAGTGCCATTCCCCAGGCCCTCGGCATGCCTCGCAGGTGGCTCCTTTCTGGTTACAGCCCACCAGAAGCATTTGGGCAGTGCCTGGAGACATGTCCTGCTCGGGGAGGCTTGCAGAAGGTGTATAAGCTGGGTGAAGCGGCACTTGTTGGTGTCAGAATAGCTTTGTTGGCGAAGACTCATTGCCAAGAGAGCGGGTGATACGCAGGCAGAGCTATTCCTTCAGCTGGAAGGAGCTTCCTTTGTTTTGCTGGACGCAGCCCAATGAAGTGAGCCCCGTGGCACTGCTTTGAATGCCCCCCTCGGGCAGGAAGGAAGGACTGGGTGCCATCATGCAGCAGGAATGCTGCTGGAGAGGGGGTGTTAGTCCTCGGGAACACAAAACATTTCCAATCCAAGGCTGCTCTCTGCTAACGGTTGTGTGTCTTCACCCTGGGTGGGTCAGGGGAGGCTTTGCTCCCTGCCACTAGTCCCCAGCACCCCAGGCCTTGGGTGTGAGGTGTGCTTTGGGGCTCAGAGCTGTGCTGTGGCTGGAACCTGCCCATGGGACAGGTCTCTCTACATGTCGTCAGTTCCAGCAGTGTGTCCCTGTGCCACACTGTCTGATCTGAGGGGATGTGCCAGCCACAGTGAGCTCTGCTATTGCATCCAGTCCCTGGGTATATGATGTCTCTTCCTTCCTTCCCTCCGCCCTCTGTACTCAGGGCCAGAAGACTTCCTGACCTGGCCTCAGAGGAGCACAGTCATGGAGCAGAGCCTGCCAGTGGTGGTGCCTGCTGCTCCCCCTGAGCTCTGGCTGTTCCTGCCCTGCTTCACACTGGGCTTTGCTGCACTTTGAGCAATGCAGGGCTGGTCCTGGCTCTGGGGACCATGAGGGAAGGGCTTGTCTCAGCTTGTTTATGCTTCCAGCAGCTCCTAATCCCTGTCACAGGGTTTCCGTTCAGGAGAACATGTTCTGGGGCCATACCACGTGCATCTCTGCTCTCTTGTGCCAGTCCTCTGACTCAGTGGACAGCTCTGCTCTTGGCTGGAAACGTACTTCCCTGCTGCTGGGCATGGGCATTTCTGGGACAGTGACTCCAAGGCAGGGATTCCCTGAAGGAGACGGCTCTGCTGTCACTTGGAGCTGCTCTCCGGGGGTGGGCAGTGTTCCTGGTGAGACCTCAAGTCTACGGGCTGGATTTAGGGTGTCAGCAAGAAGGCTACTTGAGCTCAAGGAGTGTCTCATGACTTGGCCTGTTTGCCTGAGCTGTCAGAGCCCTATTATCTCTGTGGCAAAGAGCTTGGGCTTGAAATTACACCCGAGGTCAGTGGGATTTGAAAGTGAGACCTTGTTTGTCAGCTAATGCCAAGGTGCAGAGGAGCGTTGGGCAGCTGAGCTGCAGCGAGGCGTCTCATGGCTTGATGCACCCTGGGTCGGAAGGAGCTCCTTGTTTCATGGTCTGGCTGCTGGTACCTGCACGGTGGGGAGGTGTTGGGTTGAGATTTGGTGCCCTCAGTGAGGACCATGGGCTGGCGTGGTTGGGGACAGAGCACCCAGTCCCACCAGGGCTGACCGTGTCCTTGCTATGGGGTGGGCTGGATGAGAGCATCTCTGGACCCTGGGTACAGAGCATCCTCTCTGTGCTGCCTACAGGTAAAGCTCACCTGGATGCTGAAACCCCATTGCCTTCCACAAGTTGGTTTGGGGCATCTGACCTGCCAGTGGAGCTCACACTGAGCAGCTTGATCCTTTGGCTGTGGGTTGGTGAGGGAAGAGCAGGGTCCGGCGCCAGGCTGGCAGCAGGGGAACCTCAGAGCTGCCCTGGCCACCAGTGTGGGGTTGTGGGGGGTTGCTGACCTGGCCCTTATCTTCCCTGTTTCTCTTCTTAGCTCCTGCACCTCTGCAGCCGAGAAGGAGATGGGAGGTGAGTGACCCAGCATCTCCCGCTGACAGGAGATAGCCTGAAGGTCCAGCTGATCTGGGGCACTGCGGGCATGGTGTTGGGAAAGGACCTAGCTCCCACAGCCTATAAACATGTGCTGGATGATAAACATCTCGGTTCTTGGCCAACCCTGCTTCTCTGCAAAGGCTCAGCCCCTGCTTGGGCAACAGAACAGGCTGAGCATGTTGCAGCCCTCAAGGGGCTCTTTTGAGGTCCAGGCCAGAGTCCCTGCAGGACCCATGGCAAGAGCTCAGCAGGGCTGCATGCCCCATCTCCATCCTCTTCCACCCCAGGAGCGGAGCAAAGGGAGAAGCAATACCGAGCCCACAGGGGGTTTGGGGATCGCCGTGGTGGGGTCATCAGCGCCCGCACGTATTTCTATGCTGATGAGGCCAAGTGTGACCAGCACATGGAGACTTTCCTCCACTGCATCGATGCCTCAGGTAAGTGCTCCACGTGTCCTGAGCAGCCCCGCTGTGCTTGGGGACTGCGAGGACCCTGCAGCCCACCATCATGTCTCGGGTACTTCCTCTCTTCCCGAGCACCCTGCCTGTCAGGCTAGCTCTGTCTTTGTGGGTCCATCCAGGTGGCAGCTCAAAGGACGGCTTCTCGGCCATCAAGCTGACAGCTCTGGGCAGACCTCAGTTCCTGGTGAGTGCCAGGGCTGCAGACAGGGTGAGGTTGGTCAGAGCCTGGGCTACAGATGTTGCATCTCAGGGGATGGGTGCTTTGGGGTGCTGGCTTGCTGCACCCTCCACTGATGGCAGAGAGGAAGGGGGCACCAACAGACTGTCCCCTGCATGCCCAGTGCCACCCTGGAGACCCTGCCTCAACTTTTGGGGACACATGAAGAGCTCAGAAGTTTAGAGGTCCCAGCATGAGGGTGTGGGGGTTCTGTGCTGCTGCTTGGCCAAGGTCCTGTTCTAAAGAGTCCGAGTCTGCCTCGGGCTGGATATGATCTTGCAAAGCCCTGGCATGACAGGAGGCTCCAAGCTGGCTGGACTCCAGCCTGGGTGTCTCACCTCAAGTCTGTCCCTGCAGCTGCAGTTCTCGGAGGTGCTGGTGAAGTGGCGGAGGTTCTTCCACCAAATGGCTGCAGAGCAGGGCCAGGCTGGGCGGGCGGCACTGGAGATGAAGCTGGAGGCAGAGAAGCTGCAGGTGAGGCGGGTGATGCCTCAGGAAGGAGGCTGCACTGCTGGGGGTGCGCTGCTGGATGTGGCTTTGGAGGTCCTGGAGCAGCGAGCCCCCTTGGCACTGATGCTTCTTCACGTGGCAGGAGGCCCTGGCCAAACTTGGCATTGCGACGAAGGCAGAGAGCCAGCACTGGTTCACGGGCGAGAACCTGGGTGTTAGCGGGTAAGCTGCCTGCGCCCTGGGAGGTGCTCCAGGATGGGATGCTGGGGACCTTGTCCCTGTTTCTGGAGTGGTGGGGCAGTAGCAAGGGGAGGTCTCCAGAGGCCACATGGCAACCAAGTGTAGAGGAGGTTCAGGTGGAGTTGACAAGATGAGTCGGAGTGACACATGCCATGCATGGTGGGGATCAGGAGCTGGTAGAGACCCCCCCTGCAAGACAGCAGTACAAACCCATCTCTCTGCTCCCAGCACTGTGGACCTGCTGGACTGGAACAGCCTGATTGACAGCCGCACCAAGCTCTCCAAGCTGCTGCTCGTCCCCAACATGCAGGTGGGTACCCATCTGTGCTACCTGCAGAGCAGCCCTACATGGAGGGCACTGGGAACCTGGGGGAGTGGGATGTAGGTCTGCTCTCCCAGGCCCTGCCCGGTGGCTGATGGTGGCGGTGGTGCCAACTGGCCCCTGTGCTGCCAGAGCCCAGCCATGCTGTGATCCATCCTGTGTGGCCACCGAGCTGGCAGGCTGTCCTGGCTGGTGGGAGCTTGGGTGAGCAGCAGCCCTGGAGATAGGCTTCCCCTGGGGAGTCTTTCAGTCTCCCAGGGCTGGCTGGGAGAGGGTGGTCACAGGGTCACAGCAGGGTCCCAAGAACTGTTCTTTCAGACCAGGCAGCTGGAGCCTCTGCTCTCACGCTTCACTGAGGAGGAGGATCTGCAGATGAAGCGGATGCTGCAGCGGATGGACACCCTTGCCAAGGTGGAAGGGATGCCAGGGCTGTGGGAGCTGGGCATGGGTGCTGCTGCAGAGGGGGAGACGTGTAGCAGGTAGCCCCGTCAACCTGACCTGCATGTCATTCACCCCCCAGAGAGCCACGGAGAAGGGTGTGAGGCTGATGGTGGATGCAGAGCAGAGCTACTTCCAGCCAGCCATCAGCCGCCTCACCCTGGAGATGCAGCGCCGCTTCAACAGGGATCGGGCGGTCATCTTCAACACCTACCAGTGCTACCTGAAGGTGAGGTCCAGCAGAAGGCTGGGCAGGAAGGACCTCCTGGAGCAGCTGGATAGAGACCTTGGCTCCTGAAGCCATGGTGATCTGATGGCACAATTCCAGGCCTGGCTGCCCGAAGGCACAGGGCAGACGTGGCACTGATGAAATGACCTTGTGCCATCTCTTCCATCTGGTCCCAGGAGGCTTATGACAATGTGACAGTGGATGTGGAGCTGTCGCGCCGCGAGGGATGGCATTTTGGCACCAAGCTGGTCCGTGGTGCCTACATGGAGCAGGAACGGGAGCGGGCAGCCCAGATTGGCTATGAGGATCCCATCAACCCCACCTATGAGAAGACCAATGAGATGTACCACAGGTAGAGGGAGAGTCATGCTCCTCTTGCCTGTCCCACTGGGCATGGGCTTGAGTGGCCTCATCATGTGGTGCTGCTACTACCCTGCAGGTGCCTGGACTACATCCTGGAGGAGATCAAGCACAGCCGGAAAGCCAGCGTGATGGTGGCATCTCACAATGAGGACACGGTGAAGTTCACCCTGCGCAGGTGAGTGCTGGGGGAGCGTGGGGACATGCCATGGTAGGGCTTGATGGATATGAGGGCCCAGCAGAGCTGCCATGAGATGAACTGTGGCTTGTCAGGCCCTCTCTGTTCACCCAGTGGGATCCTAGCTCCTGCCTGGTGCTCAGGGCTTTGGAGTTGGGCTGCGGCATAGGAGCTCACAATGGCTGCAGAGCTGCCCCCATAGCCCAGCACAGGGGCTGTTTTAAAAACAAAACCCTCAGGTTCTTTCATCCCAGCATCCACCTGGGATGAGGTTAGTGCCATGCTTTCATACTTGGAGATGATCTCCACTCCTTTGGTGGGATGCACTGCCCCTGGGTGTTCTGCTGTCCCTGCTCTTCCCTAACACAAGGCTTGGCTTGCAGGATGATGGAGCTTGGGATCCATCCTTCTGAGAAGAAGGTGTGCTTTGGGCAGCTGCTGGGCATGTGTGACCAGATCACCTTCCCCCTGGGTGAGTGCTGGGAACAGGGGGATTGGCAGATGTGCTTCTGTCCCACTTTGACTGCTGAGCCCCCCCTGAGGAGCTGTTGTGGGGTCTGAAAGACAGGTGGAGCTGGGCTATGGGTCTGCCCTGGTGAAGGCAGGGCCGGGCTGTCAGAGAGCAGGACTGGCTGAGGACAGGGCTTTGTTGTCTCTTCCCCAGCTGTGCGAGTACTGTGTCCCCTGTGCAGGGTTTGGGAAGTATGTAGAGGAGGGTGTGCATGGAGAATCCCATCTGTCTCCTGGAGGCCCCATGAGACAGTGATGGCTGGGCAAGGAGATTCCTGCTATGGACTCCGAGCTGAGATCGGGGTACTCCTAGATGTGGCAGCGAGAGGTCCTGGCCATAGCATACCCCTCTTGTACCTCCTTGGTCTGGGAGTGTTGCTTTGCTCTGCTGGAGGTGCACCCTGAGCCTTGGACTCTCCCCTAGTGAGGTGGCCACAGGCTCTTGCGTGACCTTGTCCTCTGCCACTGGCCCAGGCAGTGGAGCAGAGCTCCCAGGGGCATGAAGGAAGGGGACATGCAAGGGTGCAGGTAGCCCAGCACAGGTCAGGGATTGAGCCTGGTGTCCGGAGCGGGACCCCGGGGCCAGGAGCGGAGCAGGAGGAAGGTCGGGCAGATGTCCAGCCTTGGATGCTTCTCTGTCCAGGAGTTCCCCTCGCGAGCGGCGCTTGGCCGCCGGTCCGCAGCCTCCTCTGGTCATGCTGGAAAAATGTGTTAACTTGATGGTTCTGGTTGAACGCTTCTTGAATTGGCCTGGCCCCGGCTGCCGGCGTTCCCAGGGCTCATGGTGACCTCGTCCTGCTCCCCCCAGCACGTTCCCTGGCTCCCCATGCCCAGCTGGGGCAGGGACATGCTCCCCCTCCCCAGTGCTCACTGCACCCACCTCCCCACCCCCGGCACAGCCTGAGGGGCACGGGGGAGCTGGGGGCATGGGGGGCTGATTTCATACAGTCTTTCTTGGGTGGGTTTTTTTCTCCTTGCTTCCCCCCCCGCCCCCCTTCCCCACTCTCTTCTGCCCTCTCTTCTCTTTTTTCCAGACTTTTTCCTTTTCCCACCTCCCCTTTTTCCCCTGACCTCTTTCCCTCTTTCTTTGGTTTTATTTGCCCTCATTTTCACCTTGGTTTTTTTTGCCCTTTCCCCTGCTTTTTTCTGGGTTTTTGTTTTTTGGGTTTTTTCCTCTCTTGGTACCCCCCTGACCAGCCTCTCTGCCTCCAGGTCAGGCCGGCTTCCCCGTCTACAAGTACGTGCCCTACGGCCCCGTGCAGGAGGTGCTGCCCTACCTGTCCCGGCGGGCGCAGGAGAACAGGGGCTTCATGCAGAGGGCGAACCGGGAGCGGGACCTTCTCTGGAGAGAATTCAAGAGGCGGCTCCTCACAGGCAGCCTCTTCAGCCCCAGCCACTAACCCCAGCCATGGGCATCCAGCCTGGGGTCTCCCGTGCCTTCACCTGTAACCACTATTGCCGTTTCCCCTTCTAATTCTGCTGCTGTTTGCCCCCCCACCCTGCACCTTTTGCCCTGGGAGGGGATGTGCCCTTATTGCTGTTTGAACTGCATCTACCTTCTGGAAGTCACTACTGTAGGGTTGCCCCAGCTGGCACTGTCCTGAGGGATGTCCCCCATCATCTCCGAGGCTCTTGAGCTGTGCATGCCCTGGGCTGTCAAAGGGGCACGCTGACCCCCTGCCAGCCCTCCCCGCCTCAGTGAATGCTTGCCCAGGGTGTTCTCCTTGTGGGATTTCACAGGGAGATACGGCTACCTCCTTTGTGCCACAGATTTAGGTCCAGTGTGGGCTGGGTGCCTCAAGGAGGAGCTGGCCTTAGCCAGAAGGTCCTCTAGCCTCTCTCAGGGGCTTAGTCTCTTCCAACTCTGTGGAGGCAGATGCTGAAGTAGAGGCCACAGTGACAGGGGACAGGGTGAGTCCTGTCCCAGGACAGCCACTACCTGGCTGCTCACCAGCTTTGCACAGACCAGAGGGGGACAGGACCAGACTTCCCCCATCCCAAAGCTTCCCAGGGCTGTTCATCCTCGGGCCCACATCCTGTAGGGCAGGAGGAGCCAGGGGAGCTGGCTCACCCAGCTGGTCCCTGGTCCCCAGTCTGCACTGTGGGCTGGGGTGGTGGCCATGTGGGAGCACTGGGAGCTGGACCATGGCTCAGCTCTGCTCTACACTGGATTTGCAGAGAATGGTGTTGATTAAATCACAACTGTTCTTGCTCTCGTCTCTCTTTTGGAGTTCTTGGGCTCTGCTTCGCTGCCCTGGCCTCAAAGAGGGGATTCTCAGTATTCCTTAGTCTGGGAAAGGAGCAGAAGAGGAGCTGTACCCAGTGAGGCCAAACTCCTCCAAGCATAGGAATTTGGGAACAAGCTTTAGAGCTGTCTGTGATAGGGCTGGGGGGAATGGGGAGCCCTGGAGCCATCCCCCTACCTCCAGAGCGGAGGGTGGCAGCTGTGGGAGAGCCTCCCTCCACCCTGAGGTTTGCTTTTGGGGGACAAGCCTCTGCCAGGCTTTCTCTGCCTCAAATCGGGCAGCTTTGCTTTGTTTTGGACTCTGCAGAATCACAAGCATCTCTGGGTTTCCCTGCCATGGAGATGATGCAGCATCTCCTATTTCCACAAGGGTCAGTCCTCTTCTCTCCCTTCCTCTCCTCTTTCTCCCTTTCTGGTGAGCCCAAGCCAAAGGGCTCAAGTTCAGGTGTTCCAGAGATGTTCACTGCCAGCCTTTTCCCTGGCTGAGGCTGCCATGCCTTAAAAAATCCTGGAGGAGCAGGGAGTGTGGCTGGGGGATGGCACTGCTGGTGTTTAACAGCGATGCTGGTACCAGCAGCAAGTGTGTTTCTGGTATTTTGGGGAGGGGAGTGGGCGTGCTCCTGGCACTGGGCTGCCTTCCCTGGCCTGTACAGGATGCTGCAGCGATGACATGGACTGTGCTGCTGCCCCAGGACCTGGGTGCTGCTGGACCCAGGGCTGTCTGGGTGCAGGAGCAGCAGTCACCCTCCATAGGCTTCCACAAGGACCCTCAGGCACCTGCAGATGCTACAGCAGCTTCATCTACCTGTTCATGGACCTTCTTTTTTGGAGTTAACCCCTTCCCTGATCTTCTTTCCAAGAAAAGAAAGGAGGGGTGCAGCTCTAGGCAGCTCTGCAGCATGTCTCTGGGGGGATGTACTGCTGTTTGCAGGGGCTGGGGGTGGTGTCAGGGTGTAGAAATCCCCCAATTCTCTGGGTTCCCAGCAATCTTTACCTGTGTTCAGCCAGAAAGTGGCAACCGCTCCTTTAGTTTCTGGGAACACTGCCCCAGGCAAACCCTCCCTGTGTTGCAGGCTTTCCCCACCCCCCTCAGTCTTAGGTCTGGCTGCTGGAAGTTGCTTTCTGCTCATCCCGAAGGAAGAAGAGGTGTGAGATGGTGGCAAATGCACCAGCAGACCCCGCTGTGGTGCACTGGCTTGTGAGGCCGCTGGCTGGAGCAGCGGGGGGAGCTGCAAGGGGAAGGAAACCAGAAAGAGGAGGGGAAGGCTGAGGGGAGACCTCATTAACACTCACAAGGATCTGAAGGGTGGGTGGAAGGAGGATGGAGCCAGGCTCTTCTCAGTGGTTCCCAGTGACAGGACCAGGGGCAATGGGCACAAGCTGGAACACAGGAAGTTCCATTCCAAGATGAGGAAAAACCTCTTTGGGGTGAGGGTGGTAGAGCCCTGGCAGAGGCTGCCCAGGGAGGGTGTGGAGTCCCCTTCTCTGGAGACCTTCCAGCCCCACCTGGCTGCTGTCCTGGGTGATGTGCTCTGGGCAGCCCTGCTTTAGCAGGGGATTGGGACTGGGTGATCTATAGGGGTCCCTTCCAGCTCTGACACTTCCCTGATTCCTTGCAGCAACCAACTCTGCCACCTCCTGCCAAAAGTGCTGGGAGCAGCCCAAGGGGGCGCATCCACAGAGCAAAGTTTGGCCATGGCCCGAGGGGATGGTGACAAGCACCTCGTGTCATATGAGTCCCCGCTGCCCCCCCGGGCGCTCCTGCCCTCTCAGGCAGCTGCAGGGAGTTTTGAACTGTCAACAAAACAGTGTCTTTTTTTTTTTCCATAGTCGTTGTTTAGGAAATACTGTAGGTTTCTTTTCTCTGATATTTTCCAAAACACGGTGCAACAGGAGGCGAGCACCTGGAGTTGTTTCCAGCTGCAGTCTGAATCACTGAATCCCAGAACCACAGGGACTGGAAGAGACCTTGAAAGCTCCTCCAGTCCCATCCCCTGCTGGAGCAGGAACACCCAGAGCAGGTCACACAGGAACACCTCCAGGCGGGTTTGGGATGTCTCCAGAGAAGGAGACTCCACCACCTCCCTGGGCAGCCCCTGCCAGTGTTCCCTCACCCTCACCCTCACCCTGAAGAAGTTTTTCCTCGTATTGAAGTGGAACCTCCTCTGTTCCAGCTCCCACCCATTGCCCCTTGTCCTGTCATTGGGTGTCACTGAGAAGAGCCTGGCTCCATCCTCCTGACACTCACCCTTTCCACATTTATCAACATTCATGAGGTCACCCCTCAGTCTCCTCCAAGCTCAAGAGACCCAGCTCCCTCAGCCTTTCCTCCTATGGGAGATGCTCCACTCCCTTCATCATCTTGGTAGTCCTGCCCTGGACTCTCTCCAGCAGTTCCCAGTCCTTCTGGAACTGAGGAGCTGAGAAATGGACACAATAATGAACTGCAAATGGCATTGGACTGGAAAGCATGGAGCTGTGCTCGCAGCAGGACAGAGTGAGGACACCAGAAGGTGGCTTTGACCCAGCACCAGCCTGCCCAGACCCTGCCACCCCCCCTGAGCATCCAAAATCCTCCCTCTGCCTCCTCCCCGCAGCATCCTCAGCCTCTGGCTACCAACCAGCAGCATCTGCCAGGGGACTGGCTGGTCTCCCCAGCTCCAGCCCTGCCGCTGCCCTGGCACAGGTCAGATGTGGTGAGAACGGAGCAGCAGAGGATACGCCACCTGCCTGCGGTTATGGAGACAGACAGAGTGAGGCTGGAGCTCCAGGTGCATGCTGCTGCCAGGGAATGTGACCACCGAGCCCAGGTCCCTGCCTGACTTTGGAATTAGCCCCCTCCCCAGCCCTCTTTCCCAGGCAGAAAGGGATGCTGAGCTCAAGCCGGGGCTGAGTTATCCCGAGGGAACTCATTCTTCAACGCAGCTGGGTCGCCATGGTCTTGGCATTCCTGCCCTGGCTGTGGGAGCCCAGCAGGACCACCTGTGTGTTTCTGGGCACCCTCCAGACAGGTCCTGCGAGCAGGACAGGGTGAACTGGGAGACAGAATGTGGAGGAAGGGGGAGCTGGGCAAGGGATGCTGTTTGCTGGTGCTGCTGCCAAACGTGGAAGGGGACTGGGGGCATGTGGAAGGTGCTGGGGCTGCAGAGGAGAAAAGCAGGGCTACCTGATGGTCACTAGCCCATTTGAAAGCTCCAGTCTGAAGAGGAAAATTGGTGGGCTATACTGGGTAAGCCATCAGGCCTTTCCTCTGCACCAAGGATGCTGCCAGGGGCATGTCACCCACAATGTGCCCATACACCCATGGCACAGGGAATGGGGGAAAGGCAATCTCAGGCATGGTCACTGCCATCCAAGTCCCCGCCAGTGGCCTGACACCAGTGTCACTCCGTGGGAAGGAGGAACATGCTCAGCTTTGCCTTCCCAACTTGATGCCACAGAGGGTCCCGGCTGCTCCCTGCTGCAGCATCACTTGTGCAAAGGCCATGGGGCACCCGGACTCACTGCACCCTGCTGGACCAGGCACTGGGCCAGGATGTCACGAATCCAAAGTTCCAGGCTGTTGGTGGCTTCTGAGGCCGTCTCTGAAAGCCGATGCAAAGAACGTATGTTTGCAGGGGCCAGGCCTGTGGGTTTGAAGCCATCTGAGCACTTTGCACAAGCTACTGGGCGTCGGGAGCTCACTGAGATTCTCCCACACACATTTATTGGCATATAACTGCAAAACCAAAATAATTCCCACCAGCAAGACCACCAGAGACTTCCTCATTGGGAAGTCTCCTCAGACTTGTCTGCATGGGAGAGAAGCATCCCCTGCACATCAGCCCCAAGTACTGCAAACACAGGAGGACATTGGTGGCGAGAACCCACCAAACTCATTTACTCTTTGCCGAGTGAAGAGATCACAGGACTGGGAAGGTACTCGGGACACCACTAGGATTCCCTGATTCTCCCCAAGAAGGATGCTGTCCAAATCACGACTCCTGTGATGGAGGCTCCACATCCACAGGAATACCCTGGGGGTGTGGGGCTCAGACCCAGCTCTGCAGGAGATGCACTCTGAACACCCTTCCACAGCTCCTTGGGTGCCACCAGCACTTGGCAGAAGATGGATGCAGCCATATATCTGCATTTGTGCTACCACATGGGAGGTGCCCGAGGCATCCTCCATCCATGCTTTCACCAGACAGCAGTCAGATGCCCCTGGAACTCAGACAAGCTTGAGCCATCTCTTGCAGTGACCATTAAGGTGGAATGCCTGCTGGCTCAGGGTGGTGGCCAGGGAGGCCTGACCCATTCAGTATTGCTGTACTGTCAGGCTGAGGGGCTTATTGACCAGGCTGCCCCTCTGGGCTAGGGGTGTAGAGCACTGTGGGTGCTCAGTCTGTCCCCACAATTCCCAGCTGTGTCCTTATGGCAGGTTAACCAGTGGCTGCCCTGGAGCCCTTCTGTCCCTGTTCAGGGTCTTGGTCCCTTGGCCTGGCTATTGCAGGCACCACTTGGCTCCCAGCAGGTTGGGACACCTGGGACACACATGGAGGTGCCATGGCTCACCAAGGGTAGCTGGACCCTGGGACTGTCACACACCTGGGGTTGACAGACTGCCCCGTGTGGCAGACCCTGGGGCTGTTGAGCACATGGAGCTGCTGGATCCCCGAGTCAGCCAGACCCCGGGGCTGCCAGACCCCCAGGGACTCCTGGGCACCCGGAGCTGACAGACCGTGACAGCCAAACCCTGTGGCTCTTGGGTTCTCGTGACCCGAGAGCCACTGCAGCCAGACCCCGGGGCTGCCGGACTCCCGGGGACTCCCGGGGACCTGGAGCTGCCAGACCCCCGTGACAGCCAAACCCCCGTGCTGCCGGACCCCGGGGCCATCCAAACCGCGGAGCCACTGGACTCCCAGGACTCCCTGGCACCCGGGAGCTACTGGACCCCCGGGCTGAACTGGCAGCCAGGACTCCGCAGCCTTCCCCCGCGTCGGGAGATCCGCCCGGTTCCGCGGAGCTGCCTCCCAGCGAGAGACCTTCGGGGCCGTCGGGGTGGCGCTGCCCCACGGCTCGGGG
>VZTM01015697.1:193828-208707 GCA_013400555.1 Jacana jacana | reverse complement strand
GGGGGGGGGGCTGCTGGCAGCTCCCTCCCCGGCTCCAGGACAAGGCGGTCTGGCAGCCAGACGTGGTCCTGTGACTGCGCTGGGTTTTGAGCGAATACTTCCTCGCTGTCTCCTCCTTCTCTTCTGCATTTGTTACATATAAAAAGGAAAAGAGAACAGAAAAAAAACCACAAAACCCAAAAAAAAAAGGCAAAGCGCATTCCAGGCTGCGCCGCTGGACGAGCCCGGGGGAAGTTCTCCTTGACTGCAGCGCCCGCTCAGACCACTTCTCCATCACCGCTCCCCTCGGCGGGAGGGACCGGGTGCTGTGGGTCACCCTGGGGATGAGCAGGGCTCTCCTGCCAGGGCCGGGGGTGTCCCTGCAGTGTCACAACACAGGGAGCATGTTCCCCATGCTGGGGTTGCAGCATGGTGAGCCCCCAGCCATTTGCTGGGGGGAGTCATTAAAGAAGTGTGGGTGAGGTATCCCTGCTTAGTCCCCCCGTGTTCCTTCCCAGCAGGCAGTGGAGCATCTCTGGGGGGATCTGAGACCCCTCCTGGGGTGGCTGGGGTCAAACCTGTGCCAAAATACACTTTGGCTGCTGATCCCATGCACAGGGCTCCCTGGAGGTGGTGGCACTCCAGGACATCCAACAGCTCAGGGACACATCCCAGCCACTGGTAGCTGGACTCTTACCTGGGGAATGTCCCCTGGGACCTGGTGGTGCTCCAGCCGTCCTGGCAGGGTGGTGCCAGCCTGTCTCTGGGGGGCTGTCCCTGGGCCACCGAGCAGCACACCTGGGTTTTAGGTTGTGTAGAGTCACTGCTGGCCCTTGCTCACTGCAACACCCTCCTGAGCAGCAGGTCCAGCACCAAGGGGACACGCGGCGGGTGTCTGTCCCGGGAGCAGGCTGCTGTGCTCTTCGTGGGCAGAGCAGTTGGTTTTACCCAGGGACATTTAGAGGTTCCCCTTTTTTCTCAGCTTTTGGGGGTCTTTGGGTTTTATTTTTTTAATAATAATAATGTTTGGAAAAATTACTTCTGTTGTTTCATTGCTCCTGATTAAGGGGAGAAACTGGTCCTGTCCTCACTCCTGGCATTCACAGAATCTCAGAGGTTGGAAGGAACCTTGAAAGCTCCTCCAGTCCAATCCCCTGCCGGAGCAGGAACACCCAGAGCAGGTCACACAGGAGCCTCCAGGCGGGTTTGGGATGTCTCCAGAGAAGGAGACTCCACCACCTCCCTGGGCAGCCCCTGCCAGGGTTCCCTCACCATGAAGTTTTTCCTCATTGAAGTGGAACCTCCTCTGTTCCAGCTTGCACCCATTGCCCCTTGCCCCTCGTCCAGGACTGCCTCTGCTGGGGCATCTCACACTCATGCCAACAGCAGCCCCCCAGCAGATCTGTGCTCCCTGCATGGTGGAGGAAGAGCCAACAGCTCTCCTCACCCCAGCGGGGTGCAAGAACTGGAGCTGGGACCTCTCACCATCACAAGATCAGTGCTCCCAGCATTTTTTGGGGGAAGGACCAGCACTTTCTGAGGGTTGTAACCATTTGTGGTGGGTTTTTTCCCCTCTGCAGCTCCTCGGTGCTCGTGTGCTGCCCAGGATGGAGGCAACAAGGAAGCGAGTGTTTAACTGGTAAGCACTGGTGTTTTGCTTTGACGGACACTGCTCATCTGCCCATCCTTTGCTGAGCCCTTCTGGCATCACCACTGCTGTCATGGGCCACCCTGATGTGAACCAAAGTGAGGACCCCCATCCTGGGGATGCTGGGGACTGCTCTGCCTCCCTGCCGTGCTCAGAGCCAGCAGCGTGTGGATGGAATGGGTGCTCAGCCCCAGTGTTGGGGTGCTGGTCACAGAGCTCAGCCCTGGGACACCCCCTGACCCCACAATGATGCCCGGGGCTGCCCAACCCCTCCACAGGGAGCATCACCTCCACTCCCAGGCCGGGGGGTTTCTCTCCATGCTGGCCAGCTTTGGGTCTAAGGATTTGGGGAGAGCTGCTGTGGGACCCAAGGGGCAGCAAGGTGTCCCTCAGGGTGAAGCGTTGGGGACAGGGAAGGTCCAGCTGCAGGAGTGGGACCCAGAGCGGTTCCACAGGTGCTGCAGCAGTGTGAGGAGCCAAGCTGGAGCTGCCAGTGGAGGAGAAGCTGCCAGGACCAGGCGTGTGTCCACCACAGCTGGGCAGAGGCTGCTGGGGCAGGCAGGCTCTTCAGGCAGGGGCCACCAAGCCTGCAGGCAGGGTAGCCCCAGCTGAGCCACGCCAGGCATTCCAGCTCATACTGGGGTCCACAGTGAGCTGGAATGGATGCTCAGTGTGAAGCCCTGGGATCTCTCGTCCCCTGCACGGCCACCACAATGCTGGTGATCGTTCTGGGGTTCCTGTGCTACTCCCCGCAGCCTCAGCTGGCCGTGGGGCTCGCGTCGCCCCAGCCCCAGGAGAGCTGGAGGGAGCCACAGTGTCAACGACCACGTAACCAACTAACCCACCCTGCATGAGCCCTCATAACCGCCTGCTGCACGCCTTGGGTGCCCTGCATGGGGAACTGGACACAGCCCCTTCGGCACAGGAAGGGGGAAGGACAGTCTGCCGGGACAGCGGGGGGAGGACGACCCCACCAGCAAGCTGCCCCCATCTCCTCACCACCCCCCAACCTGCTCTAACCGTTAGACTCACTGCTCCTAACCTTTGTAATCTGTCTATTTTAGGGGTTTCTATAGTATCCATCACCGTAGGTCTAAGAACTCCCAGGTAAGGTGGATGGGCTGGGTGGGCTCCTCTCCGTCTCCCGGTGGCTACAGAGGCTTGTCCAGGGCCGGGTGGGATCTGCCTGCGCCTGCCTGCACCGCGGTGCTGCCTGTCCCACGTCCTGTACCCGCCCCACTCTGGGCATTGACCCCAGCACAAGGTCCCCTTGGCAGGAGAAGGGCTAGTGGCCTTCAGGGGCTGGTGGCCTGTGTGGAAGAGGCAGTGGTGGGGGTGGCAGTGACAGCACTGCGGTCTGTAAGGAGTGCAGGGACAGGGACCGTGCGTATGGCTGCCCGCAGCTCCCCACCCATGTCCCTATTCTCACCCAGAGCTGCTTCTGCTGGTGACACGGAGCTGAGCAAGGGACGCTGCCGCTTGCTGCAGCCAGTGACAGAGACGGGGCTGGGCTGGGTGGCAGGACCCTGGTGGCCACGGTGCTGTTGAGCTGGGTGGCAGGAGCCTGGTGGCCAGGATGGAGTGATGGTCCCATGGTGCAGTGTCACAGCTCAGCAGCACCTGGGGTACCACCACACCCCCCACTTCCCCTGCTCTGCGGGGCTGGGGAGATTTGGGGGAGCAGGGACGAGCCTGGTGGCACTCCCGCTCACGTCTGCTGTCTGTCCGTCCGTCCAGCCGTGTGCGAGGGAAACTTCACCTGCAAGGAGAACGAGGTGTGCGTCAGGCCCAGCGAGTGCCGCTGCCGCCACGGCTACTTTGGTGCCAACTGCGACACCAGTGAGTACCGAGGGGCACCTGCGTGTCTGTGGCGGGGTTCACCGGGGTGGCCCTGGGGTGTCTTTCCAAAGCAGAGCATCGGGGATGGGGCTGCAGATGCTTTTGCTCTGCCACTGCCTGTCCCCCTGGCTCTGTCCCCAGGGTATCGTCCCTGTGGAGGGGTCTCCTCTGAGATCTGCTGCACTGGGAGGATGGAGCGGGGGAAGAGGGAGGTGGGGGAGAACCGTGGTTGAGAAGTCCTGTTGGGACCGGGGGTCTCCACGGTGCCTGGTGGTGGGGTTGTCCCATGGGCGGTGCTGGGGCTGACAGCTTTGCCCACAGAGTGTCCCCGGCAGTTCTGGGGTCCCGATTGCAAGGAGATGTGCAGCTGCCACCCCAACGGGCAATGCGAGGACGTGACGGGCCAGTGCACCTGCAACCCCAACCGCTGGGGTCCCAAATGCGAGAACATCTGCCTCTGCAAGCACGGCAAGTGTGACCAGAAAACAGGCAAATGCACCTGCGAGCCCAACTGGTGGGGACCCCAGTGCTCCAGCTCCTGCTACTGTAGCCACAACTCCCAGTGCGACCAGCAGACTGGCAACTGCCTGTGCCAGCCTGGCTGGTGGGGCCGCGGCTGCAACAACCAGTGCTCCTGCAACAACTCTCCCTGTGAGCAGTTCACGGGGCGCTGCCAGTGCCGGGAGCGGACCTTCGGGCCCCGCTGTGACCGCTACTGCCAGTGCTACAAGGGCAAGTGCAACCAGGTGGACGGGACGTGCACGTGCGAGCCGGGCTACCGGGGCAAGTACTGCCGCGAGCCATGCCCGGCTGGCCTCTATGGCCAAGGCTGCAGGAGGCGGTGAGTGGCCAGACCCTGGTCCGGCAGCGTGGGCTCGAGTGGGAGGTGGCGGCAGGAGGTTTGGGGGATGCAGCTCCGCGTGATGGGTCCCTGTTGGCCCTCGCAGGTGCGGGCAGTGCAAGAGCCTGCAGCCCTGCACGGTGGCGGACGGGCGCTGCCTGACCTGCGAGGCCGGCTGGAATGGCACCAAGTGCGACCAGCCCTGCTCGCCCGGCTTCTACGGAGAGGGCTGCGAGAAGCTCTGTCCCCCCTGCAAGGACGGCCACACCTGCAACCACATCAATGGCAAGTGCTCCCACTGCAACCCGGGCTGGATTGGAGACCGGTGAGTGTGGCTGGGTGCGGAGTTGGGCCCCGGCGGAGCGATGCCCAGCCTCCCTGCCCAGGGACCAGGGGTGCCTGCAGGGGTTCTGCAGCTGGGAGGGGAGAAGAGGGACGGGCTGCACCCGCTGGCATGGCAATGGAACCGGGGGGAGCCCATGAGACCCCTGCCCCATGCCCCCAAGTAACGCTGGGTGCTGGTGGTGGGACTCAGCTCTTGCACTGGGATGCTTTCCCGCAGCCTCTTGTGCCCAGGGTTGGGGTCTGGGGCTTTGCAGCCCCTGCCAAGGGCTGACACCACCCGTCCCCAGGCAGGAGGGTCCCCGGGAGCCACAGGTGCCCCAGCCATCTGCTCTCATTCCTCCACAGGTGTGAAACCAAGTGCCGGAACGGGACGTACGGGGAGAACTGCGCCTTCGTCTGCAGTGACTGCGTCAATGGCCAGTGCCACTTCGAGACGGGCCAGTGCCTCTGCCACCCTGGCTCCCACGGCACCTAGTAAGTGAGCCACGGTGGGCACGCTCCAGGGTGTGCCCCGGGTAGGGGTGATGCTTGGGCACCACCTGCCCCCTTGGGTCCTATGCAGTTCCCCGTCTGGAGTTCCCTGTGGTGCAAGTGCTCACGGGCAATACTTGGGCTGGTTTTTGGAGCAGAAGGGAAAGGACATGCTCGTGGCACCAGTGGCAGCACAGGAACACTCCAAGGGAGAGATTTCACTTTAGGAAGTGCCTGTTTGGCACAAATAAACGCCATCGACAAAACAGTGGTTTGTTGGTTGGTGTTTTAAGTCCAGGCTGGAATTTCTAGCCAAAAAGAGAGAGAAAAGCCACATCCCAGAATAGCAAATAGTCTCACGGGCATGGCATCCGCAGGGTGCTCCCGCTGCAAGCTGCCACTGCAGCCAAAGTCTTCCTCACCCCCACCAGGAAGAGCCTCCTAGTCCTTCTCCCCTTTCCCCCCAACCAAGGAAGGGGCACAAGGGACCTCAACCCTCAGGCATCTCTCTCAGGTTTAGAAGCAGGGAGCATTTGGGATTTTGGTGTTTGGGGACTTCTCAGGCTGGTTGTGGTGTGGGCAGAGCTGTGGGCAGGGAGGCAGCCAGGCTGGGCACCGCTGCCAGCTGGGGTGCCCATCCTGGGCATCACTGCCACCATCATTAGCAAAGCCAGAGGTAAGAGGGTCCTGGTGCCCACCGGGGACATGTGGCAACGATTTTGGCACAGCACCAGAGTGAAGGAAATTGTTGTGAGGCCCTGGGGAAGCCATGGGGATGTGGGGTCCGGGGGTGCTTGGGGTGCAGCATGCCAGGGCCGTTGGCAGGGGCTGAGCTGTGCCCTGGGGTGCGGGCTGGGCAGGCTCGGGGACTTTCTCAGTGCTCGGGTGGATCCCTGTGGCTCTGTGCCAACTAGTGGCTTTGTCAGCAGCGTGTAATTTTGCTGAAAAAGGGGATGATTTCTGCAAGGAAGGCAGAAGGGATGTCCTCACCACGCAGGGGTGTCCCCTCAGCCCTGCGCTGGGAGGATGCTGAAGGAAAGGCTCCTGAAATGGTTGCGGAGGGCACAGAGCAGTTTGTCTCCTCTGCGTCAGGGGGAAAGGAATCACCGTCCTCCACTCTGCCTGGGGGAGACATGTGGGTCCCAGTGGTGGGGCAAGGGGGCTTGGGGCTGCTGGGGAAATATGCCAGCCCCGGTCCTGCAGCCTTGGCTTCTGGCAGCAGCCGCGGGGGCTCGGCGCGTGTCCCGCCACCACCCGGCACCCGGCGGGCCGAGGCTCAGCCAGGGCGGTGCTTTGCCAGTGGTGAGAGCGTGAAATGGGCTGAGCCACCCCCGGGCACGGCGCCCAGGGCTGGGGGGCAGCTGTGTCCCCCCGGGAGCAGGTCTGGGCTGGGGCCCACTGGCTCCTTACGGCTGCGGCGGCTCCAGCCCTCTCCAGCTGGCAGATGGTTTGGTGCCCAGCAGCACCGTAACCCGTTGGGTCCTGCACCGCCCTGCCTGCCCCACCACCGGGGGGGCAGCTCGGGTCGGTCCCACAGGAGCCCCCAGGTGCTTTTGGCGCGTGTCTGTCACGTGTTTTCTGTGCCCATGCCTTTGATGCTGACGGGTCAGTGCCAGTTCAGGCACAGCTCCATGCCCTCAGCAACACTGCCAGGGAGGTCATTTTACAGGGGGTGGGGATGCCCCGGGGCTGCTCAGTTGTTTTTCCTTCTCCGAGGCCAAAACAATACAAATTAAATCAACGTGGGCACTTTCCAAGCCGGTGGCTGCCAGGACTCTGCCCGGCTCGGGAGGGAGGGAGTCTGGGGGTGCCACAGCCGTGTCACCGCTGAGCTGAGCTGGAAACCGTGTGGGTGATGCCGGGTTTATGACCTTCTGTAATTGCTGTGCCTCACTGCAAAGCCCTGCACGGGGAGCAGCGAGGACATGCCAGCTCCTGCCAAGCCAAATCCCCCCAGCACCGGGTGAGCAACAGGCTCCTTCTCCCTGGGGGTGACAGAGTCCCCGGGGAAGCCAGTGTCAGAGCAGCCTGTAGAAGTGTCCCCTGCTTTTCCCTGAAGCTGGGGGGGTCTGGGAGGAGGTGGCAGCCAGGGTGGTGAGGGCTCTCACCCGGCCCTTTCCCTCCAGCTGTAACCTGACTTGCCCACCCGGCCGCTACGGAGCCAACTGCGCGGAAGCCTGCAGCTGCCATGACGGCGCCTGCGACCCGCTGACGGGCGCCTGCCACATGGGTGAGTGCTGGGGACACCGGCCAGGGCGCCAGGCTGTGCCGTGGGGCCTTCGCCGGGCTGAGCTGCTGGTCGTGTCTTGCAGAGGCCAACCAGAGGATGGGGGTCATCGGGGCGGGAGCCCTCCTGGCGCTGCTGCTCATCCTCCTCCTCTCCCTGCTCTGCTGCTGCTGCGTCTGCCGCAAGAAGGATGAGGCCCGGGGGTGAGTGCCGGGACTGGGTGGGCTCCCCAGGTTCTGCCACGGAGCCTGATCAGGGGGAGACCTGCAGGTCTGGGGACAGCTGGGTCATGGGTACCCAGTGCGGGGCTGGGACTGATGTGGGGGATGCAGGAACCGCTCTGGGACAGCGATGCTCTGGGGAAACTGAGGCACGGCAGCACTGCCTGCCTGGCACTGCGTGCCCTGTGGGTCCCACGGTGTGAACAGATCCCACTGCATCCTCACAGCAGGGGGGCTGATGGAGGGGCAAGTCCCTCCATGATGAGCTCTCTCTAGGGACCCCCTTCCCCCTTCTCCTCACCTTCATTTCTCTCTCTGTGAACCATCACTTCATGGAGACCCACCAAGTCCCTCCAGTCTCCGGGGCCTGGAGCTGCTCTGCAAAGGGAACCCTAAAATATAGTGAGGGCACCAAGTCACAGCCAGGACGCCCAAAGCAAACCCTGAGGCCATGGGGTGAGCCCTGGGGGAGGGTGGTGGGCTGCAGCCCTGTCAGCCATCCTGCACAGGGATGTTTGGGGAGGGTGAGGTCCATTCCTGCAGTGAGCTCAGAATGCTGGCAGCGTTTTGGCAGCACCAGGGGACATCCCACCATGGGGACAGGGATGGAGACAGTCCCATTGCAGGGGGAGGAAGCCTGGTGCTGCTCAGCAAGGGATGAGCAGGCTGTGGGAGCTCCTGCAGCTGCAGAGAAATCCTCCCCTTGTGCCAGTGGCCACTGCAGGGGGATTTTCTGGAAGCTTCCCCTTGCAGCTCTGCCAGCTCAACCCCAGCCCGGCACATCTGGCTTAGAGAGCCCGGGGCTGCGTGTAATTATCCCGCTGATAAAAGCACAAACACAGCCCCGTGTGATGAAGGATCACACAGGGAGGGGGGGCAGAAACAGCTCAGAAATAGTTTCCTCTCTGCTGGGGTGCCCAGACCCCCATGATGTCCCCAGGCAGCTGGGTCACCCCCGGTGCTGGCCCAGCAATGGGCCGTTGCCAGAGCACCCCGAGGGACCCCAGTGGTGGTGGTGATGGTGGGCACGTCACAGGTTGCCTTGCATCAACACACAAAGCCGCTCGCTCCTGCGGCTGCAGATAATTGCCCGAAACCTCAGCCCCAGGAGGCTTCAAAAACCAGAGAGCAAATAAAGAGAAGCCACGTGTTTGGTTTGGGGCTGAGATGATTTTTATGTTTTCCAAAGACTCGGGGTCTTGGCCCAGTGCTGCGGGTGTTTTGGGGCTGGGCTGCAAACAGCCATGGCCGGATCCATCCTTGCCACTGTCCCCAGCGCTGATCTGCATCCCGGCACGGAGCAAGCTGGTGCCCAGGGCTGGCAGTGGCCCTGCCAGATCCCCAACCCCTGTGCCCTGGCCACCACCCTGCCCCATTCTCTTTCCCAAAACTCCTTTGCATTCCCAGCATCCCTGAGCTCCTGACTCTCTCCATTGCCTTGTGAAGGCTGTCCCCACTGTGCGGTGGGAGCCGGTGCCACTCTGGATGGCACTGATGGAGCCATCCTCTTCTCCTGCAGCTCCAGCCAGGACCCAGCAGCAGCCAAGAAGCCCCCGAGACGCCTGTGTGGGCGTTTCAGTCGGATCGGCATGAAGCTCCCGCGCATCCCCCTGCGCCGCCAGAAGTTGCCCAAGGTCGTGGGTAAGGTGCTGGGCTTTGGGTTTGGGGACACAGAGCCCAACCCCAGGGGTGTTACTGCTGGCAGGGCAGCACACATGACTCGCAGCATCCTTTCCAGCCCCAAACCCAAGGCAGTGGGCGCAGCAGAGAGGTGACAGGGACACGTGGGTCATGTCCCAGTGCTTGGTGCAAGCTGCCTGGTGCGCAGGGGCTCAGCCCTTTCTTGGTCTGCAGCTTCTGGATCACAGAGCGTGTTGTTCTCCTTGGGGAGGGTGGGCGCCTGGTGCCTGGGGCTCAGCTGAGCTCTTCCGTGAGGCTTTTCGGTAGAGGAACAGTCCCCGTCGTGGCAGCAAAAACACCTCGTTTGCTGTTTTGGTCCCAATCCTGCCCCAGC
Organism: Jacana jacana; assembly: GCA_013400555.1. NCBI lineage: Eukaryota > Metazoa > Chordata > Aves > Charadriiformes > Jacanidae > Jacana > Jacana jacana. The sequence continues at coordinate 199,122 of VZTM01015697.1, read as the reverse complement.
CTTGCATGGGGCCAGAGCACCTGAGCTGCAGGCAGAGCCCACCCGGCTGCCAGATGTGCAGAGGCTCGGAGTGACCTCCTGGTGCTGCCCAGGCTCAGGCTGGGCTCGTAGGGGGGTGCTTGCACCCAGCAAAGCCCCTGACCCAGAGCTTTCAGGGGCATCAGAGACCCCCTGCAGCTGGGGAACACGGTACCCCACACACTCTGAAGCCTCCCTGTGCTAATCCCAGTGCAAGGAGCTGCTGGATAAATTTGGGGGGGGCAAAGGCAGCACTCCCCACCCTGTGCTGCCATCGGGCTCAGCCTCTTCCCCCCCCCTCCCCAAGCCCAGCATCTCCCCGGGTGGGCAGCACTGGTGGGATGCTCCAAGCACCCCAGCACACACGTGAGGCCAGCTCCCCTGTCCTGGGGCAGGATGTGGAGGTGGCCCCCCCGTCCCGGCACATCGTGCCCCAGCTTCAGCATCAAGGAAGAGGTGGGGGGTGACTCCTCGCGGCGTGGGGCACGGCAAAGCCCTGCCCTGGAGCAGGGAGCGCCGGGGCCGAAGAAACATTCCTGCTGCAAGGATAACAGAGGATAACAGAGACCATGTTTGTGGAAGGGGCTGGGCAGGACTCGGGGAGGACAGAGGGTGCCTGTGTGCAGCGAGGGCAGGGGGGCTCCGAGGGGGCTGCCTGCGCCTTCCCCCGGCGGCTGCTGGCACCCTCCCAGCTGCGCCGTGTAAACAGGGCGGCAGCAGCCCCAGGATGCAGAGGGAAGCTTGGGATGGTCTTGGGTCCTGGCAGGTCTGGGGCTGTTTCCAGAGCCTTCTCGTTTGGGCTGAGGGTTCTGCTTTGGGCTGAGGTGTAAAACGCTTTGGTGAGGGCTTGCCTCATGTTCGTGGTGTTATCCCATGCAGCACAGTGGAGCTGGTGCTGGCTTCAGCAGCTCCTGGCCCCTCTGGTGCATGATCTGAGGGTGCCTCCAGCCTCTGCTGAATCTGGGGATCCCCCTAACGAGGGACATCTGATGGGGTGCCTGTGGCAGCTGCATCCCTCTGATGCCTAGTGACCACGGTGCCACATGTGGTAGAACCTCCCCGGGTGGGGCAGCAGGTTTTGAAGCCCCAACAAAGCTCATCAAGTGCCTGGAGCCCTGGGTGCCCCACCTCAAAAGCTGCTTCACAGCCTCAGCACCAGCTTTGGATCCACAGCATCTCCCTGGGGATCGCACACAAGCTGGCAGCGTCCTGGAGTGACACCAGTGGCCGTGGGGCCAGGGCTTGGGCATTCCTGTGTGTGCAGTTCTCGGGGGGGTTGCTTGCCCAGGACATCAGTGGTAGCACCAAGGGTCTCGGTTGTGGGTTGCCCTGTGGATGCAGGACTAACCGGGGTTCTGCACCATGGGGTGTCCGCTCCTGCACCCCACCACCCTCTCTCTCTGAGCAGCAAAGCTCGACCAGCCCCAAGGGTGATGGTGACCATGGGGAGCTTGGGAAGAGCAGGAGAGAGCGGCCAGGAGGGCTTCCACTTCAGCCCGGTCTTGAGGCTGACCGGCCGCTGTGCAAGCAGGGCTGGGGTCAGCAGCCGGTGCTGGGGCTCCAGCAGATTTAGGGGAGAAGCAGTAGGAGAGGACCCGTGGTGAGCACCCGCATTTCTCCCAGCTCCGTCAGCTGTGACCGAGCAGCTGGGGGGTGTTAAATCCCAGGGGAGCACACGGGAGCCCCCCAAGCCCTGCTCTGGGTGCACTGCACATCCTCTTTTGTCCTTCAGCCGTAGCCCAGGTCTCATCTGAGCCCCAGGGACGCCTCGTGGCCCTGAGTCCCAGCCACTCGTCACACCCCCCTCTCAGGAAACGTTTCCCTTCATCCGCTTCCAGCCGGCTGCTTCTAATTTTCCCTTTTTGGTTTTTATTACAAGGAAAGCCATGTTGAAACTGCCGTTTCCCCCTCTCAGGGCCGTTTGCTCTTTAAATACTGCTGGATTTTTTTTTGTTGGCTTTTTGTGTTTTTAGCCTCCCTTTCTTCAAGAAGCCAAACCGGGCAGGGGCCAGCGCGCCTCGCTGCCGTCGCCTCGGTGACCCTCATGTCTGAAGCCAGGTTCCCTAATAAAGAATTAACGCTCCAGTGGGCATCCTGGTAACAGCTAGAGTTAATTTATAGCAAAATCAGGGATGTGGAGCGAGAACCAAGCAGTTGGAGCAGGAGATTGCAGTGCCCTGCATGGCTGGGGTGTGCGGGCAGAGGCTGGGAATACGTGGAAATATCAAGGTACGGTTGCTGTGCAAGGGACCCAGCCTGGGACCAGGGACAGCTTTGTCCTGCCCCAGGGGACAAAGGCCAGCAAGCAGGGGATGGGGACGAGCATCTGGTGCTGCCTGGCTCCCGGGGAGGCTCCCGGCTGGGTGGTGCCACTGTCCTGTGGGTACCCATAGACAATGCTGAAGGCACCTGAGGGAGCCCCACGTGGTGGGTTGGGACAGGAACCTAGCCAGCAAAAAGCTTTAAAAAGTGATCCCTCAGAGAAACCCAGTCCCTCCTGGCCCAGACAGCCATCACTGCTCAGATTTTCATTAGGTTTTTATTTTTTAACCATTGAAATCGAAACTATTTTTAAAAGTGAGGTTTTCCTCTCTGGTGGCTTTATTCTTCCACCCAGCTTCTCTGCGGGCTGCCCCCAGGGCAGAGCGGGCAGTGACAGGGAGAGGGGAGATGCTCCTTCTTGGCTTCAGGATGAGAGAAACCGGCAAAGGAATTGAAAAGTGGCAGAACTGGGGAAAAAACCAGCCCTGTGCATCTCCCTGCCGTGGGCATCACTCCATCTTACCCCCTTGTGCAGAAGCAGGAAGGGGATGGTTGAAGTGCCAGGACTTTCGTTGCAGGGTCTCCGAGCCAGGTCGTGCAGCTCATGGGTGACTGCTGGGATGCTGGCTGGGTCCTCGTGGGACTCGGAGCTTTGGGTGGCTCATCCCTCTGCCAGACACATCCTCCATCTGGGCAGTTGGAGACCTGGCATGGAGAGTGGGGACAGATGGGCACCTCCCATCTTGCACGGGCTCTGGTCTGCAGCCACTTGTCCCCAAGCATGGGGGATGCTAGTCACTACCGTTGCTGGTTGATGGGACCTGGTGGGCATGCACAGCAAGAGCTGTCCCCGTGCCTGGGATGCCACTGGTGTCCATCCCCAAAACCCACCAGCAGGTTGGGCAGAGGGAAGCAGTACAGCATCCACCCACGGGAGCTAGGAAGGTCCATCAGGATGGGTACTGACAGCAGTTCCTTGCCCTCGTAGTGGCCCACCATGACCTGGAGAACACCCTGAACTGCAGCTTCATTGAGCCGCCCTCCGTGGTGGAGCAGCCCTCCCCATCCTGGTCGTCCCGTGGCTCCTTCTCCTCCTTTGACACCACGGATGAGGGGCCAGTGTACTGTGTCCCCCACGAAGGTGAGCAGGGGGACTGGGGGCTTCTCCAGGCGACTATGGGGCCATTGCCAGTGGAGAGATGTCACCCTTGCGCAGTGGGGACTTGTGTGCCCTGGGAAGGGATACAGGTGCTGATGTTTTCAGAGCTCCCTCCTCTGGGGTTTGCTGCTCCTGGATTTAAGGGTCCTCTCGTGCTGGGGACCTTGGGGAGGGCATGGGGGGACCTTGGGGGACATACCAAGGTGGGGGGCAGGACGGGGGATGGATGGGCCGAGTGGGATGCTGTCCCACAGTACTGCGGGAGCATCTTGGTCCTTCTCCCAGGGCACATCCTCGCCTTACACCCAGTGCTCTCCTCCCACAGAGAGCATGGGCGACAGCAGGGACAGGGGGACACCCGCCAGCCCTGGGGACAAGCTGGTGGCCTCGTCTGGTGGGGAGGAAGCAGGCGAATACACCGTCCTGAAGGAGACAGGCTCTGTCCGAGCCTTCCCAGCCGACAGCAGCGAAACGCCCCTGCTCAAGTCCTCGGACAGCGAGCGCTCCTCCTGTGGCTCGGGCTCGGCCGGCGCCGCGCTCTACGCCCGGGTTGCCCGTCTCTCCAAACAGTCCAAGGAGGAGGAGGATGCCACCACGGAGCCCCGCAGCCCTGGGAAGCCACCATCCCCAGAGAGGACCAAGCCCCGTCCCCCAGACCCAGCCACGAAGCCCAAAGTCTCCTGGATCCACAGCAGGTACAACTCCAGCCAGTCTAACTCGCTGCCGGCACCCAGCCGGTCCCCGGAGCGAGCAGCCGCCCGGTCCAGCAGCCCCGAGCAAGGTCAAGGCTTGGCCAAGAGGAAGAGGAGCCCAAGCGAGACGTCGGCCAGCGTGCAGGGCAGAGCGGAGGAGAAGGGAGGTACGCGGGGCAAGGAGAAAGCGCAGAAGCAGCTGAAAGAGCCCGGCGCCCCTGAGGGCAAAGTCGGCCTCGCTGGGGAGCCCCAGTCCCCCTCCAAGCCCAAGCAGAGGAGCAAAGGCAGCTCAGAGCCGGCGGAGAGCATCAACGGAGCAGTGCAGAACGCCTTCCGAAAGATGGGCACCTTCCAGCCGGAGCGGCGGGTCGGGGACAACCGGGATGCTCCTCGCAGCCCCGGGGCCAGCAAAGCCCGCTCGGAGCCCCTCCACCCCCACCTGGCCTCCGAGCTGGCCGCCCAGCTGAAGGAAAAGACTCAGAGCCTCAACAAGGGGGACGGGAGCAGCCGGGTGAACGGGGTGGGTGCCCAGCGGGAGAAGCCCACCCCTCCGCAGAAAGCCAAGCGCTCGGCAGCTGCCAGTGGCCAGAAGAGCAGCAAGCCCTTGCTGCCCACCTCTCCCCACCTGCAAAAACTGATCCCTGGGGCGGCCGAGCCAGCGGCCGGGGAGCCCAAGCGGGTGGAGAAGCCAAGCGCTGGCGGCGGCCAGGACCAGGCTCTCCCCAGTGAGCAAGTGGCCAAGAAAACTCCCATTAAAAAGCCTCCCAGGAAGAAGAGCCGAGAAGCCAGCCTGGAGCCCCCCCGAGCAGCCACCGTGCCCGCTCAAGCGGTGCAGTGACCAGGAGCCGGGCACCAGCCCCGCGCCGGCTGGCCACGTGCCGGGAGGACGGACGTTTGCTGGCATGGCCAGCAGACGTGGACACATGGACTGGGCAGGGGGCACTGGAAGAGCCTTGAGCCTCTGTTTCCTCCCCTCTCTCCCTCCCTCTTTCTCATCCCCCTTCTTGCCTTTAGCCACCCTCTGCCCCAGGACCTGGTCCTCCCCACGCGTGCCTTGCTGCCGGCTCCCCGCCTGGGTCTGGCAGCCGAACCCTCCCCACCCAGGGCAGGACCACAGGGAGCCGGCCCGGCTGCCATCCCGGGGGGGATCCCTGTGTGGCATA
>VZTM01015697.1:181528-193068 GCA_013400555.1 Jacana jacana | reverse complement strand
TGCTGCAGCTGCTCCTACGTGCTCACTTGACAGCAGAGACCAGTCCTAGGGACAAGATCTCCTTATCCCCCGCCCCCCCCAGTATCCAGCATCCCCCTCCAGCCTGGCAAGAGCCCCAAGGGGTGCAGACCAGTCTTGTGGTCAGACCTCATCCAGCGTAGCCAGGATTGGACCCTGTGGCTCAAGAGAGCTCTGGCCACTGGGCAAAGGGGCTTCACCCCTGGCTGGGTGCTCAGGGTGCTGGGACACAAATGAGGGGGCTGTGGGGGGCTGGCAGTGGGATGCAGAGCTCTGACCCCACCTGTCTAACCCCCCCACGCCAAGGAGTTACCAGGAGCATTGGGGCTCTCCCCAGAGCCCTGGCACGGTGCTGCCGTGTGGCAAGGCTGCAACAAGCCCAGAGGGGCACTGAGATGGGGTTTGTCTCACACAGCTTCTGCTCGGGCTTCCTGAGCAGTTGGGTGGGCAGTTTGCCTGCACCCTGCCCAGACCCCTCCATCCCTGTGTGAGATTTGCCTCTGCCTGCTCTGCCCACATGCTGCCTGCGCTGTGTGGTGGCCTGGCTCTGCTCCGCAGTGGGCAGAGGGGCTCTGGGTCCTTTGGGGCAGTGGCTCTGCCCCTGCCAGGCTCCTTCAGCCTCAGCCAGAGCCTGTGGGGCTGCAGCACCCATCCCTCTGGAGGGGCTGCGGGGAGAAATGAAGAGAGGGCTCACTGGTGCCCGCTGGTGAGCCATCCTGAGCTCTGCCCACGGTGAGGGACAATGGTCCAAGTGAAGAAGACCAGTCCAAAAGGCCAGGTGCGGGGCAGTCTCAGAGGTGATGGAGGCAGACGGGTGGACACCAGAATGGGATGAGGCCACCTCATCCCAGCCCAGCACTGGAAGGGGATGGAGCTCCAGCATGCTCCCTGGCGCCGCTCGGCATCACAGAGCTGGAGACAGCACAGGATCTGTGACTGACTGGAGGACCAACATCTTGTGGCAAAAAGGTGTAGAACAAAGGGATGGGACATCACAAAACCTGTCAGTGGTTCTTGCCTTCCAGCATGCCTTCGCTCTCCCTCCCCTCTCTGCTGGGTTTTATTTGGAAAGATGAAAGACGATGGCTGAAAATACTCCTGGGACATCACACAGCACAGTAACAGGGGGGGATGAAATACCTCGATGTCACCAAAGCCAAAATAGACAAAATCAATAGAAAAATGGGTGCACTGAATCTGTGAGACCTGGGGTGGCATTGAAGTCCCTCTCCCTCCACCACAGGAGAAACACAAGAGGCTTCCAGGATGCTCAGACAGGTCTGGGAGAAGGAAAGGAGTCTAATCCAGGCAAGAAAAGTGAAAAGTAAATGCAATTGAAGAAGTTCTGTCAGCCATCACGCAGTCCTGCGTAACCCCTTGCACGTCAGTGTGTGTGGGGAACCAGCCGTGGCGCTCACGATGGTGACCCAGCAAGGGGAATTCGGGAACAGCCCCAGCCTCTGCTCGGGGCACTCTCACCCCCGCAGGCAGCAAAGCTGAGGCTGGTGTCCCGGGGAGATGGGACACTGTAAGTTCACCCCAGTCCACCCTGGGAGAGCAGAACTTCACCCAGGCATGAGCCCAGCTCTGACCACAGTCCCAGGCAGACAGAGGAGAGCCTGGGAGTGAGCAGCCTACAGGTAAATGCAAAACCCCCATCTCAGACACCCATCTGCCTCCTGGCAGGTCCTTGGAAACTGCAGCACAACCAGGCAGTGATGCACCACATCAGGGCCACCGTGGCATTGTCTGGCTGAGTCTTGGGAACCTCCAAGGATGTAGATCTCCCAGCTCCTGGTGGCTGTCCCAGGGCTGCACCACTCTCCCAGGGAAGACTTTTCTTCTGGGCTCCAACCTGTACATCCCAAACTGCAGTCAGTGGCTGTTGTCCCCCATCGTATCATCTGGCGCCACCAAGCAGGATTCAATGCCATCATCTTAGTTGTTGGCTGGTCNTGGTCTCAGCCCCTCTTCACCTCCTCGTGGCTGGGCTGTTGAGGTGAAGCCCAGCCCCTCCACTTCTCCTGGCACAATGTGTGCCAGCTCCATGATCACGTGCAGAAACCTTTGACCCCAAGGGAAAACCAGCTGGACCCAACCACAGAAGCAAGTCGTAATGAGGAGCCAAACCAGGTCTCCTGCTCGCTTGAGATGGGGCAGAAGCCACTTTCTCTTGAAGTCACCTTCAGGAGCCACCATCCCTGAAGCCACCTGCCCTGAGAGATAGGTCAGAGGTTTTTGGTGACAGTGCTTGACTAAGCACATTGCACGGGCTCCCATGGCTGAGGAGGAACAGTGGATGAATCTGGCAGAAGGTGCTGAGATGGCGCAGGACCTGCCCTCCTCTCCACCAGAACCCTGGCCAGGGGAAGCAGAGGAGCATGATGACACTGGTGGCCTATCTTCTCCTCCACCCACACTGTGATGCGAGTCATCACATTTCACCCCCATTTCCCAGACTGGGGGAAGAGCCACTGGGTTGGACAACGGCACATCTGTTTTGGCTCAGCCAGCGAGCAGCGATAAAAGCGAGCCCGTTGCCAACAATTCATCTCCTATTTCAGGCCCTACCGAAAATAAACTCGGAAGGGAAACTCCAATGAGAGAAAAAAGAACAGGCATGAGACAAGGGGGTCCCAAAACTACATGGGAAATTTCCCTCTCAGCGCTCAGTGCAGGGAGGGACAGCAGTGCCAGGGGTGCGTTGTGCTGGAGGAGGGGTTGTGAGGGACTGGGGGAGCCCCACCAGTGACACAGCACAAGACAGGGTGAAGGGGCAGAGGTATGAACACATACTCAGCCTACTCTGCATGAAGGGTAGCATGGATGCATGCTACACACAGGGAAACTCCTCTTTTACCCCCAAATGTGGAGGTAATGGTCCCTGCTTGCCTTCCCTGGGACTCTCAGCTCCAGGCATGGCCAGACCAGTGGAACTGGAATGTCCCCCAGCCATGCCTGTGCCATCCTCATGCATCCAGCATCCAGGTGGCACAGGGCTTGCTCCCACAGACTGGGACCCCAAAGAGGAGCAGCCACCACAACGCCACCAAAATAATTTCACATCAGCCATCAGCGACCTCATCAATGTCCCCAGAGGACTCTGGTGGCATTTGGGTCACAATACATAGCAGCCTTTTTGGAGGCATCATCTCCTGCTTGCCTGACCACCCTCTCCCACCAGCTCTTCTCCCGTGGCAGGGCTCAGCTGCGGCCAGCCCCAAGCAGGAAGGAGCCCACCGTGGCACGAGCACGGTCACCATGGTCCCCTGGGACGCCCAGCCCTGGCATCAGCCCCAGCAGGGAGGAGGAAGCCATGGCCAGTGCTCTGGGGTCCCCAGGGTCCCCACGAGTGGGGGCTGTGGCTCCAGCACCCCATGAGCGCAAACACCTTGAACCAGAACCTGCAGCTTTCCCTTGGGAGCACAGAGCCTTTGGGGGTTGTTTGCAGCCTCTCCCCCAGGGAGGGCTGCGGGGGGGCAGGCTTGTCACTGCAGCCTTTCCCTGCCTGAGGGGTGACGAGGACAGGACATTGATAGGAACAGATATTCCAGGAGTGTGTGTGTGTGTATAACTGTATATAAACACACACACATACACACACGCACAAATATATAAATAGATACAAAATATTTACACTCTGATACACTGCAGGAGAATTATGTTTTTATATATATACTTATTTTCATGTATATATACACAGATTCTCTCTTCTATGTCCCCCTGGTGTATATATTATATATACTTATAACTTCATAAGTATATAATTATAGATATATGCACTGATGTATTTTTATATGCACTGATGTATTTTTTATTCCTATTTATTTTAATGCATGCATATGCATATATATGTGTTTATACACACACTTATACACTTACATATTTCCAGGAGCTCCAGGAGCTGAAGGCAATGATGGCCAGCCTGGGCTGAGCCTGTCCCCAGCCCACAGCACCCAGGTGCCAGCCCTGCCACTGCCAGGTGCCACCCAGGCACCTCCCCACACTGTGCCCAAGTCTTTGTGCCCTGGAATCCCACAAACTGGGTGACTCCCCCAGGACCTGAGGTGCAGGGAGCCACGGGGGCAGGGGTTCCCCCAGCACAGACACACTGGGGGAGCGGGGCAGCAGGACCCTCACCTCCCTCCAGCATCCTGAGCCCAGCAGCAGCTCCTGGCTCCATGAGCACAACCTGGCATCTCCCTAAAACCATTTTGTCCCCACCAAGGGCCACCCAGGAGCTGGACAAAAGGCCATGGTCACAGCCCTCTGTCCCGTCCTCTGCTGAGCACGTCACCTGGGCCAAGCACAAGGGTGGGCTTCACACCAGAGACGTGTCCCTTGGGTCTCCAGCCCCCCAACCCTCCAGCCCAAAGGATGTGCTGCACGTGGATGGGCCATTCAGGGGGAAAGAAGCAGTCCAGGGTGGCCTGGGGGGGTTCTGCAGCAGAAGCCCCCCCTCAGCAGGCATCAGGCGTGCGTGTGTAGCACCTCTCCAGGCATCCCAGCGAGCAGACCCAGTTTGGCTCCACGTTAAGGCTCTCCACTGTGCAGTGTCACTGAAGGGTTCGCCTGTGACACGGGGCACAGGCTCGCCCCCGGCTGCAGTGAACTGCGCAGAGCAAAGGGACAAGGCTCCACAGCTTGTTTCCAGCACGTGAAGAGAGGTCTCAGAGGGGTCCCCAGAGCCTGCACCTTCAGCCCAGCCTCGGGGAGCTCTGTCCAGAACCATTTTAGTGAAAAAAAAAACAAACTATTTTTTGCATTATGGAAAGCCCAGGCATGCTGGAACCCAAGCACTTTGAGCAGGAGAGGAGGAATAGCTGGGCAGAGGAAAGGCAGGGGTACCCTCCCCGCCGCTGACGGAGAGACCCCCGCGCCGGGGCTGGCTCGGCCGCGCAGCGGGACGCGCCTGGCCGTGTTTAGTCTGAGTGGGGGCACAAATCACAGCGCGGTGTCATCGCTCGGCGAGGGTCTGGATCTCATTAGGAGCCCCAGGACGGGGCTGGGCTGCTGCTGGGGGCTGGCCGTGCTCCCCGCGCCGAGCTGGGCAGGACGCGGGGCGACGGGACGGGGCTGGGGCGGGACAAAGCCCTTCGTGGCAGCTGAGGAGCAGCCGCCAGCTCAGGGGACGGGGGTTGGTCCCCCTGGGTTGTTAGGACACCCTGAAAATAGCCTTCGGGGAGTGTGACCTGACTCTGTCCCCTGCCAGTGTGGGGACTGGTGGGGCATGGCAAGATGGACCCACCCTGGGGAGTCCTTACCCTCACAAGTTTGGGTCGCCCCAAAAATCAGGCTGCTGTCATCGAGGGGCACCGCTGGCCAGGAACCGGGCCGAGAGAGGGGGCTGGCTGCAGAGCTGGCTGCTTCCTCTGCAACTCACTGCACCCCTTCCAGACCCTGCAGCCCACTGCACCTCCTGCATCCCTTGCATCCCACTGCACCTCCTGCATCCTTTGCATCCTGCTGCATCCCTTGTACCCTTTGCACCCCTGCACTCCTTGCAACCCTGTGGCCCCTCTACATAACTCCCAGCCAAGCCCACATGATTCTCTCTCCCTTTGTCTCCCTCCCAGGCCTGGAGCACCATGCCATGACCCAAAGCACTGTGCCATCACCCAAAGCACTGTGCCATCACCCAAGGCAGACACAACAGCCAGCTGGGAGCCCTCCAGCAGTTGGGGGGGGGTCATGGCTCCCAGTGCTTGCCCAGAGCCAGCCAGGGTTTGGTCACACAGGCAGGACCATGGTGTCCATGGGGCGCTATAGACCCATCACCTTGTGTCAAACAGCTCTTCTGACAACCTCCCTGCTCTGCAGGGAGTGGACACACAAGCAGCTCCTGGGCTGCTCAGTCACAACTAACACAAGTTCACCCTGGCTGAGCATCCACATGTCCTCTTGGTGAAGGATGTGCAGTCAGGACACACGTGAGCAGCATCTCCTCTGAGACCCCATGGATGCTCAGCCCAAACAAGCAAAGACTGGCCTTGTTCTCTGACATGTTTCCCACCACACGTGCTCCTGACAGGTCAAACCTCGCTGTTCCAGCTCGGCAGCCGGTCAGGAAGGGAGCACGGAGGTTTCATCCAGCACCACCGGGAGCCAGCGACCACCTCAATCCAGATCTTATTTTAGCTGCAGCTCAGGGGTGAAATTCCTGTTCAGAAATTCAGCTCCAGAGGCCAGAGTGGGGGAAACGCATTTACTGCACTGTGTTTAAATTGGAATAAATCTGGTGAGCCTGAGGCTGTGAGGTTCCCTCGCCCAGGGGACAAGAGTGTACAAGACTGAGGTCAGACAAAGTAGCCCAAAAAAGGAGGGGAGGGACGGGCAGCAAAGCCACCATGGTGGGAGAGCACATGCCCAGCGTGGTATGGGTTTGGGGAACTGGTGCTGCAGCCCCTTCCCCAGGGGTGCAGGGGGCTGGTGGGTCCATGGTCCAGTTTTTAGAGGGTCCAAGATGGAGCTGGAGGAGACTCGGGGAAACCACCCAAACCAAACCGGGTAAGGAGAGCAGGATCGAGCCTGGAGGAGAGGAGCCACCCCAGACCCAGCCCTGCAGTTCCTGGGTTTGCTGGTCCTGGGGCACCTTGGCTCAGGTACCATCGGGGGACCAACCAAGAGCACCCTGACCTGGGCAGAGCTGCTGTGGAGTCACCAGCTTCAGCATGGCCAACCCCATTCACTGTGGAGAGCAGAGCCACCAGGGGGGTGCTCACCAGCTCCCAGCCGAGCTCCACGTGATGCTGCCTTGTCCCCTGCCCCACGGGAAAAGCTGTGAAGCCACATTTGGTGCAAAAGCCATGGCACATCAGCCTCCGTCGGTGCCGGCTGCTGCCCGGTGAAACCACGGTCACCGCAGGCTGAGTGTCCATGGTGGAGCTCCTGACTCAGAGCCATGGTGACATGGGGGGTCTCCTGTGGGGACACTGGAGCTCGGGCAGCCATCTCCTGTGGCTGGGTTTGCACTCTCCGTTTCTCCAGAGAATTCCTCCAGTCACAAAAGGGAGCTATCGTGCTCCATGCACGTGGGTACCCTGCTCCCACCGCCATTTCTGCTCAACTCGGGGCCCAGAAAGGCCATAAAAATGCTTTTTTCCAGCTTTTCTGAGCATGCAAACCTGCCCCTTGGGGAAAGGTAATATCCAGTCACCCCTGGCCTAAACATGCAGCAGACAGCTTTGGAAATCTCTCCATCCTGGAGATGTCTTCCTGCGGGGGAGTGCAAGAGGCCTAAACCCCATGGGCAACCCACTGCTTGTGGGAGAGGAGAGTGGTCTCGGAGGGAAACAGAGTCCCCTTGGCTCCCTGGATGTCCCCTCTCATCCCAGGCTGGGGCATAGTCTACATCCCACAAAGCGTGCTCGTGCCTCTGCTTCCCACCACACACCTCTTCACCAGCAGCATGAGAGAAGCCCCACGGATGGTTTTAGAAGCAGCAGCAGGATGGGATCAGAGTCTGGCCTCCTCTGTGCTGTGGCAAGGAGCACTTTGCTCTCCTGGAGCAGAGCCCCATGGCTGTGGGCACCCAAATGTGGCCTTGTCCTGCTCAGCCGGGTGCACCACTCCATGCGCATGGGCTGGTGGTAGTGGAATGGGAGGATGTGGAGGGACCATCTGCAGGTCCCATTGGAATTCCCCCAGCCCCCCTCTCCCAGACGAGCCTCATGGTGGGGATGGCAGGGTGGGGAAGGAAAGAAGGAGCTTTCTCACTCCTTTTGTCCCTCCGTAGCTCCATCCAGGCCAGCTTAAGGCTCTTCCCGGTCATCACAAGCCAACTGTGGGGCTGCTTCTGCTCTCTAGGTCCAGCCTCTGAAGTCTCCTCCTGGCTGCTAGCCAGGGGGCTAAATCCTGGGAAGCCTGGGAAGTGCCCATGCCTTCTCCACCCATGCTGTGCCACCTAAGCTGCTTGTGGTACCACTGCTGCCACCATCGCCTGGTCAGGGAGCCCCTTACCCCAACTTAAGCTCCCAACCAGGAATCTCCTGTACATCCTGACACATCACAGTGTGCTCCCTGTCTGCACTGCCTGGGGCACACCGAGCATGGCACACCCCCAGGTCACCTGTGTCCTCTAGCCCCAGTCCCCATGCACGCCACCCACTTCTCCCATGGTCCCAGACCCAGCCTGGGGCTGCAGATTGTCCCCAGTGTGAGACCCAGCTGGAGTTCAGCCCATTGAGCTTCTTCCCTCAGCCTGAAGACTCCGATGTGGCACTCCTGCAGATCCCAGCAAGAGCCCCGTCCCCCACCTCCCTCCACTCACCACCACCACAAGCTTGCCCTGAAGCACTGCTGCCGTCCCACCCCGCACCAGCCGAGCAGGGAGCCTGCACAAGCCCTACACCCCCACCGGGGCCAGCGATCCTCACGGCGGGCACGCCAGCTCAGATGCCTGCACCCAACAAAAAGGTGCCCAAAAGCCCAGCCCTCGCAGCCCCAGTTAGTGGCGCCCGCAGCTCCCGCAGTTCCCCAGCCTGCCGGGCTAATGAGAAGTGCATGGGACCCACATCTGGTAGCGATTGAGGTGGGAGCAGTGCCGGGAAGGGGAGGAAGCGCAGATTTCCTGCAGCACAAAGGAAGGGAGAGGAATGTCGGCGGTGGAGCGGCGGCTCCGGGGTCCCCCCTCCCTCGGCTGGCTCGGCCGCAGCGCCCGCCCCAGGGCTGCGAAGGCACCGCATCGTTCCTGGCTCCTCTCCCGGCGCTGCTGGAGCTTGTCCCCACGGGAACCTGCTCCCCGGACTGAGCCCCCCTGTCCCCGGCCGCGTCCCCGTTCCACTCGCAGGGCTGCACAGGCTCCCTGCTGCTGCGGGACACGGCTCCCGCAGCCGTGACAGACCTCCAAGCTGCACGCGTGGCCTCTCCCTCCAGACTGGTGCCGCTCAGGGGCAAGGTCAAGACCCTGCTGCTCGGGGACCAGGGTCAAAGCAGCCCTCCCTGCCCTCAGACACCATCAAGCTTCACCTCCCCCTGGAAACGGCTTTGGGAAGCGAGCAGAAGCCCCAGTGAGGAGGGGAGGGCGGCAAGGCGGAGGCAGGTGCTGTGCCATGAGGATGGGGATGTGACACTTGGACAGGGAAAGGGCAGGCTGCATTCGGGTCCCCAGCAGGGCAGGCAGCCATGAACCCTGTCGGGGCCAGCCAGCAGTGCCCGTTCCCGCACTGGTACCAGCCAGCAGTATCCATTCCCACGCTGGTACCAGCCAGCAGTGCCCGTTCCTGCACTGGTACCAGGTGAGATCTTGGCCCCTCCATCCCTGAGCACCCACTGTCGCCAAAGCAATTTTGGGTTGTGGTGCCAAGCGGAACCCCCTGAGACAGCAAAACCCTCGGGTTCAGGTGACACCAGGGAAGGACATTCGGCAACGGCTGCATCGAGCCCCCGTGGTGGAGGATGGCACAACATTGGGGATGGTCTTTTGCACCCCCCCAGCCAGAGCCGAGCGGCACAGCTAACAGCTTCTGACTCAAAGCCCCTGGTTTGCCTTCCCCAGCGGCTCGGCTGGGCTCTGCACCACAGCTCGGCCTCCAGCAGCTCCAGCGGGGCAAAAACCTCGTGGTGGTTCCCAGGGATGGGGTTCAAAGTACTGGCCGTTTCATGGGGACATTGCTGCTACACTGGGAGAAGAGGAGGCAGGGGACAGGCAGGACAGAGGGACATGGCAGGGTTCACTGAGCAAGGCAGGGGTCTGAGGAGCCCAGCAGCAGAGGGACCTGCAGCCAGCCCACCCAGAGCCTCTCCAGGAGCCGGGATTTGATGAAGGGAGTGACACACGAGGAAAGGCTGAGGGAGCAGGGTCTCTTGAGCTTGGAGAAGAGGAGACTGAGGGGTGACCTCATGAATGTTGATAAATCTGGAAAGGGTGAGTGTCAGGAGGATGGAGCCCGGCTCTTCTCGGTGACATCCAGTGACAGGACAAGGGGCAATGGGTGGGAGCTGGAACAGAGGAGGTTCCACTTCAATAGGAGGAAAAACTTCTCCACAGTGAGGGTGAGGGAACCCTGGCAGGGGCTGCCCAGGGAGGTGGTGGAGTCTCCTTCTCTGGAGACATCCCAAACCCGCCTGGAGGCTCCTGTGTGACCTGCTCTGGGTGTTCCTGCTCCAGCAGGGGGTTGGACTGGAGGAGCTTTCAAGGTCCCTTCCCGTCCCTGAAACTCTAGGATTCTGTGATTTGGGGATCCTTGGATGGAAATCTGAGGCAACCACCTGGGAGATAAAAAAAGTGATTGAGGGAGGTTTTAGGGGTGCCCAGTTTCCCTGGGGGTGCTCCATGTTCTTCCCCAGTGCGGGCACTTCTCCTGCCTCTGAGCAGGCAGCACAGCTTTGAAGTCATGTTAAAAGCGACACTTTGGGGGCAGTTTGAGTACATTTCAGTAGATGTTTCATTTTGCTAATCCAAGCCAGGACCTCCTGCCTGTGTGCTGCTGAACTGAATCTGCAGCTCAGCCTGCGCTGGAGTCTCAGCTCATCACCCTCACCGGGCCAGAGCACAGCCACGCCAGAGGCACCTTTGCACCACCGAATGGTCAGGGTTGGATGGGATCTGAGATCACCCAATCCAGCCACACATACACAAACCCCCTGCAATCTCAGGCACTGGAGCATGCCCTGAAGTGACACATCTACACACTGCTTAAATCCCTCCAGCAATGGTGGCTCCACCACCTCCCTGGGCAGCCTTTGCCACCCTCACAGGGAAGAAGTTCCTCGTCATGCTGAGATGGAACATCTTATGTCCCAGTTTGTGCCCGTTCCCTCTTGTCCTGTCCCTGGGCACCACTGGAAAAAGCCTGTCTCCATCCTCCTGACACCCCCCCTTGAACAACCCTAAAGGTGTTGATCCCCCTCAGCCTTCTCTTCTCCGGACCGAACAGCCCCGAGTCCCCCAGCCGTCCCTCAGCACAGAGGTGCTCCAGGCCCCCCAGCAGCTCTGCTGGCCCCCCCCAGCACTTCCCAGTCCCGGGAAGGGGCGGGGCCGTGGGAAGGGCGGGGCCGTGGGGAGGGGAGGGGCCTCAGAAGGGGAGGGGCAGGGCCGCGGGAGGGGCAGGGCCGCGGGAGGGCAGAGGCCATAGGGAAGGGCAAAGAGAAAAAGAAGTCTATTTATTCTGAAACAGTTCTTTAAAGATGTGCAGTGAAGCATTTCAGTGACTGTTTCAATTTCACATGGAATGAAGTGTTAGAATGTAGTAGATGGGCAAAGGTGCAAATATATTTTGATTATAAAAGGTTCCGGCTCATTATTTTGACCGTTCCAGTAAAATGTTGCACCTGTTTTTAACGGTGCCGAGGAGTATAAATGTACAAAACTACTTCAATCAAAATTACCTGTAACTACAACCTGCAAAAAATTTACAATAAAAAAATCAGCCCACCTGGGTCTCCAGGTATTTTTTTTTCTTCCTAGTCCCTTTGAAGGTTAATTCTCAGAAAGCACACAGCATCTTCAGTGACCACAAGGAGCAGAATTTTAAAAGCTATCTTCCATTTTTCACATAACTACCTTTGAGTAAAAAGTTCAA
>VZTM01015697.1:171364-181438 GCA_013400555.1 Jacana jacana | reverse complement strand
TGGGGAAGGAGGTAGTGGGGGCATGGGGGCAGGCTGGAGGCACTGGGAGGGAGGCAGTGGGCACGCTGGGGGCAGGCCCAGGGCACTGGGAGGGGGAGGCAGTGGGGGCACTGGGGACAGGCCCAGGGTACTGTTGGAGAGGTAGTGGGGGGCACTGGGGGCAGGCCCGAGGCACAAGGAGGTGGCAGTGTGGGGGACGGTGGTGGGGACACTGAGGGGGGCAGGTGGCAGGGGGGGACATGGCGGTGCAGCGCCCTGACCTGCAGCCCATCCCTGTCCCTCGCAGGCCTGAAGCAGGAGCTGTTCCACCGGCACAAGGAGGCCCAGCAGTGCTGCCGCCCCCACAACCTGCCGCTCCTCCGTGCCGCCCAGCAGCGGGAGATGGAGGTGAGGGGGTCCCAACCCTGCCCGGCACTGGGGCTGTGTCCCTTACCCAGAGCTCCTGTGCTGCGGGAGCTTCCCAGTATCTCCAGAGGGTTTAGCTAGTCGAGTTCCCTGCCCACCCCGATGAACTTGGGAGCCATCAGCCACCCTGTCAGGTCTGGCCAGCAGAGGCTGAGCATCCCCGCTCTGAATTGGGGGTCCCCTCCTCATGTGCTGCCCTTTGTCTGCCCCATAAGAATGGGGGGCCCAGGCTCTTGCCATCCAGGATGGCTGCAATCCGGGCATGGTCTGGGAACCATGGAAGTTCAGGAGGCCTCCCCTTCCCTTGAGAGTGATCTTCTCCACGATGCTCTAACGAGTCCCCTCTCTGAGATGGGCTGGAGCAGGTATGTGAAATCTGCCGTTATGTCATAGCAAGTAGGAAGCAAAGACTACTCCGAAAAATCACGTTTTACTTACCAGCACTGGTAAGGAGAACCACCTTGAGGTGGCCAAGCACGGAAATAGCTTCTGTGAGTGTCAACATGAGCAGTAGGCTCAGTCCCAAAGGCCTTATCTCTACTGTGGTGATAAGATACGGGCAGCTTTATAAGGTAAAGGAAATGGCAAGTAGCTGGTTATATTTATTAATCAAGGGAGTTTAAGTGCACACGGGAAGTTACTTTACTCCAGGCAGGGCAAACAGAGCTGTTCAAACACAGGCTCTGTCCTGACCTTTGCCTGTGACAAGCACAGCGTTGGCACTCGCTCTCGGATCCTTTGTCTTAGTGTTTCCACATCCCTCGTTTCCTGTCAAGGTGATTAAAGCCAGGCAGGGCCTCTGTGAGCCATCCTGGTCACTTCTGTCTCTGAGGAACCTAGACTTGCAGCAGTAAGCCATTACTGCTTCCTTTACAGCATTTCTGTTGTTGTCTTCCCTTGTAGGGCATATACATGTCATTTCTCCTTGTCTTCCGTGATGTGCAGCTTCTTCCTACGTCCTCCTCCCTTCCCTCTGCGTTTCCCCTGCTTTCCTCTGCCAGGTGTGACTGGAGTTACTCCTTCCCTCTTTGTGCCCCGCTGTTCCCGCTGCAGAGCGGTTTGGGAGATCAGTCACCTCCGTGACTGAGGTGTGTGTCTCATGGGAGCTGCCCTCTGCAGTTGCGGGTGTGGAAGAGCAGCTCCCATGAGACAGCCTGGGAATGGGCTTCCCTGAGGGGTAATACACGGTGTGGTTTTCAGATCTTTGGCTTCCTAGGGGCTTCTAGGAACCTGTAGCTTTTAAAAGAGCTTTGCCCGTCCTACAGGGTCACTAGCCACCAGAGCTGAAGCAAAAGCTTGTGCTTAAACCTTTTCTCCAGGGTTTTAGTGCTTTTCTGCAGTCAGGTGCCAACCCCAGATAGTCTGTAGGCACTTAAGTCTATTTTTATCAAGCCCCAAGGAAGTCATTCCTCCAGCACAGTAAGTGCAGGAGATGATGGTGGAGGAGTCTGTCTCCTCCTGAAGTGGCCAAGAAGAAGGAAAGTCTTTGGGGAACAAGGGACTTGAGTCTTTTTTATCTTCTACAAAGAACATGAACCTCTAGACTGAAGAACGCGTGAGGACAGAGCTTTCTTAGGTTCTTTAGCATCCCAAAGGAGACAATTTTAGTCCCTCTGCAGTACCTTCTATTGAAGCTTAAGTTGTCTTGAGTTCACTCACGTTGGCTCTAACCCCGTGCTGCCCCAGGTGTTTCTGGGGAGCAGCTGATGGTCAGTTATCGTGGTGGATCCCAGTGCTCCTTAACAGCGTGTAGTCCTGCAAAGCTTTCCCAAGCCTGTGGAGGTAATTAAAAACTGTGAGATGCTAATTGACTGCCACCCATCCCAGACAGGCTGCAGGAGGCAGCTCCTGCTCCACATAAGTGATAGTTGCTGTTGGTTTGGGTCAGGCCTTGTGCAGACTAGCACGGCCGTGCTGTGGGCAAACCTCAGCTCTTTTCCAGAGTCTTCAGGACTGAGGCCTCTGTCATTCAAACTCCTGATGTTCCCCAGGACCCGTAGCAGCTCATGGGCTTTTGGCTTCTGCCCTTGGGCCACACCAACCCCATGGATGGCTACAGGCTTGGGGCAGTGTGGCTGGAGCTGCCTGGCAGAAAAGGACCTGGGGGTGCTGGTCAAGAAGCGGCTGAACATGAGCCAGCAGTGTGCCCAGGTGGCCAAGAAGGCCAAGGGCATCCTGGCCTGCATAAGGAATAGTGTGACCAGCAGAAGTAGGGAGGGGATTGTTTCCCTGGNGGACTGGGCTGCCCAGGGAGGGGGTGGAGTCCCCATCCCTGACTGTGTTTCAGAGTGGATGAGCTGTGGTGTTGGGGGATCTGGTGTAGGGGAGACCTTTGTAAAGTGGGGCTGATGGTTGGACTCTGCCAACCAAAATGAATCTATGAATCTGCCCAGGTCTTGTAAACCACCAGCTACTGGTGTAGGAAATCCCAGGGGTTGTGACTTCTCCCTGGCTGTGCAGTGGGGGTAACGTGCCCCTGTGAGTGTTTCAGCTCAGTGCCTGCCTCTGGTTGCTGTGCTGCGAAGGGGCAGAGCTGCACAAGTGAGATGTCAGAACTGTGCCCTTTATTTATTGGAGGAGAAGGGCCCTTTCTTTGTATTTAGATTGGACTTGATCCTTCCTCGTTTCCCCTGTGTCCTGCTCGGTGCAGCCTGGTGAGGTTGTGTTCCTTTGCCTCTGCACACACGTGGCTGTTTGTCTGAGCTGGTTTCTCCTGCCCTGCAGTCCTGCTCTCTTCTCCCCTCTCCAGCAGTCCCAGAGGTTGAGGTTTCCTCCAGAGCAGACGAGCAGTGTCTTTCTGCAGCCAGCAGAGCACAGGAGTGCTCCCAGAGCATCCCTACCACTCCTGATGGCCAGCAGCCCTGTGACAGGGCCAGCAGCCCTGTGACAGAGCCAGCAGCCCTGTGACAGAGCCAGCAGCCCTGTGACAGAGCCAGCAGCCCTGTGACAGAGCCGCTGAGCTCCATCTTTCCTTCAGAGGAGAACGCAGAGGTTTCTGCTGAGCTTCAGGCAGATGCTGGCAGGGAAGGGCAGGCTGTGTTCTCCTGCCTGGGGCTCTTTGCAAGGTCCTCATTTGATAACAAGTCAGCCCAGAATAGAGCCCCAGCACGCTGCAGTCTCACATGAGAGGCTGCCATGTGATGGTGTTGATAGGGAATAAACAGGCTTTCCAGTTGCAGAGTTAGGATTTGGAGGAGTTTGGCTCCTTTGGTGAATACAGGGGCGCTGAGTGTTACACATGGCTCCAGCTCTGTGTGTTAGTGTCCGAGGAAGATGGAGGCTTAGGAAGGTGTCTGAGCTGGCACCTTGGTGAGCTTCGGTGGCCTGTGCTGCTTCTCCTCCAAGTCTTTGATCGGCCTTACCAGCCCTGGGAGGGGGATTCTTGGACTGCTGACTTCCCTGGTGCCGCTGGTGTGCTCAGCCAGAGCCGGCTGCTGGGAGGTTGGCTCCTCAGGAGAACTCCTTCAGATGTTGATCTGTTGCTCCTGGTCTTTCCCAGTCTCCAAGCACACAGAAAACAGGCTGGTCCCAGCTCTTTGCCTGCTCGGTGGGGTGGCAGCTCGCCATTGGGCCTGGCGGTGGAGGCGGTGAGATCTGGGGGGTGCTTTGCTGCCTGGGGATCTCAGCAGAGCAGGAGCACTTCAGAACCTGGCTGCCCTTTGGTTTCAGTAGAAGACAGAGATGAAAACAAGATAGGAAGAAGGCAGATGTTCTGTTTTTAATGTTTTTCCCTGTTGACTCTTGCCTCTTTCAGGCTGTGGAGCAACGGATTCGAGAAGAGCAGCGAATGATGGATGAGAAAATCGTCTTAGAGCTGGACCAAAAGGTGATAGACCAACAGAGCACGCTGGAGAAGGCTGGGGTGTCTGGCTTCTACATCACCACCAACCCACAGGTGGGTGTCTAGGCAGTGTGTGTAACATCTGACACTACTCTGTGTTAATATCTTTATCTAAAAGAAAAAAACCTCTTGCTTTTCATGAGTTCTGAATCAGCAGGTCAGAAAGAACAACCTGTCCTTGGCTCATCCGCCGATGGGCTGTGTGCCCGGGGCAGAACCCAGCACCAGGCTCACAGCAGAGGAGCAGACACCCGTAATGGGGCCACATCCCCGGCCTTCTGTGATATTTTTGCCAGTGTGGGGGGAAGAGACGCTGTGCCAGCAGCCTGCAGCCCCCTGGCTCTTGAACAGGGCTGGATCCTACTGAAATAAGCGGCTGTACAAATTGCCCTCAGGAATTCTTTTTGTTGGGCACCTCCTTAGTTTGTGCACGTGATTTCCTGCAGGTGAGGGTTCTGGGCTGGGATTAAGAACGTTGTTCTTGGTTTCCCCAGTGCATCTGCTCTTCACACGTGTGAGCAGTCGCCTGGGCTTCTCTCCCTTGTCTTTAACGCCACCACGGGAGTGGAAACAGAGCTCGTGCTGCCCCACGGGTTTGCAGGGGCTGCAGGAACGGGCTGTTCAACCCTGCCTTTTCAGCTGAGTAAATGTCACTTTGGTAAAGACCCTGCTAGGGAGAACAGACAGCTTCAACTGACTCGGGTTTAACAGGCAGTGCCCAAAGCCTACCTGGCTCCTGGTTGTGGTGCCTTGAACAAGCCTCTTGTTCTTCCTCATCTGCGTCACGAACAGTCTGTTCTCTCCCTCCCCACCCCTGCCTTGTGTGTGATTTCTGGGAGTAAGAACCCTGAACGAGGTTCCTCTTTGCTGGGGTTTGTTTGTGTTTGCCTTTATGGTTGCTGGCAAGGTCTGGGTAGCCCGGACCTGGGCTTAGTACCTGGGGTTGCCACTGTGGCACGAGGAATCGCTGCCGGAATCAGTGTCCCCTGTGGTTCCCATCAGCTGCCGTCTCTCCTCTCAGGAAATGCCAGCTTATGCAATTGACACAAAAACCTGGGTTTGTACCAATATTTCCCCAAGGCAGGGTCTGCAAACCCGGGTCACAGAAGGAGGGTCTCAATCAGCTCCCTCCCCAGGGCGTCTCTGCGCTCGCCATAACCCAAGAATGAGCAGGTGACAAGAAAGCCATGGGCTGAGGGTGGTGGCTGCAGGAGATGGGTCTCTGCTGGAACCTGGTCAGGGAGAAGGGAATTTCTGGAGGGGATGAAATGGGGGGGAAGTGGATCACTGGGAGAGCAGCGTGTTGTGCTCAGAGAGCACCCAAAGCGGTCCCTCCGGTGCTGGAGAAGGGTGGGGGGTGATGAAGATGCTGCTGATGGAAGGGGGCTGTGGTGCCACTCCTGGGGGCTGCTCCAGGAGGGGAAACCTGCAGAACTGGCTGGTCCGCTGCATTTGTGGCCAAGAAGAAAGGACCTTTCTGGATCCTCAATGAGTCGTGAAGCCCTGGGGGTGCCGGGCAGGAGCAGTTGGTAGCAGATCCCTGGAGCTGCTGCTGCCCCGCATTGTACAGAAACGCCTCACAGAGGTGAGGGCTTGCTTTTGTATTGGCATGGGGTTTTTTCTTGTGGCTCCTGAAGATTGTAGCTCCTGAGTGGGTGGTACCAACCAGCCCCTCCTGCTTCCCGCAGCATCTGTTCCTCTCTCTCCCTTCGCAGGAGCTGACTCTGCAGATGAATTTACTGGAACTGATTCGGAAGCTGCAGCAGAAGGAGTCCGAGTCAGAGAGAGCCTTTTCCTGAAGGAGCGAGTCTCCTCTCTGCTTTCCAGAGTTTTCTTCCCTCTGAACTCTCTGTTGCTGTTGGTGTGTTTGTGTTGTGCCGTGTCAGGAAGAAGGTACTGGCTGCAGGGGACAGAGCTGAGGCCCGTAGATAACGGCAGAGCGGAGCCGGGGGGCAGGGGCTGCGGGGGGACCAGAAGACACGTGTGGCACATCTCCCTGGGGCGGGCAACAACAGAGGGCATTCACCTGCCATGGCAGGGGCCATGAGGCCATTCTGAGTGGAGGGAGACTGAACCCAGCCCAGCCATAGGTGGGTGCCCCCCGTGTTGAGGTGAATCAAGCTGAGCAACCTGGTCTCCAACTTGCAATCTCCCCCTCGGAGGAGGAGGAGCGAGTTTCTGTCAGGGGAGGGGAGAGGAGTGAACTCTCCCTCTGGTGCTGCCACGCCACGGGAGGTGCTTGGCAGCTGGGAGAAGAAATGTCCAAGGCTTCTCTACAAGAAGATGCTTCTGCACGTGTTGAGGCAGAAACAGACCCTTCCCCAGAGAACCTGCAGGCAGATGTTGGCATCAGCTCAGCTAAAGGAGGGCTTCAGGCCTTGGCCAGGCGCTGCTGGACAGTGATGTTCATGGTGTTCCCACCTGGCCTGGAGGCTGGAGAGCTTTTGCTTTGTCACTTTAAGCCGGATCCCAAAGGGAGAGAAATAAAGTGCTCTGTCCTGCCCTCTGGGGCTGCAGCTTTCCAAATGTCAATTACACTTGTCCCATCCCTGCTTGATGAGCCTGGGCTTTGGGGTGCATTAGCTTAAAGCTGAGGGGGGACCTTGAGTGTTTGTGAGACCTTTCAGGGCTGAGCTGGTGACCAGCCCCAGGCCTCCATGTGCAGCAGGAGTTGGGGCAGTTGCTGGAAACTTGGTAAAAGATGGATTCAGGCATGCAAGAAATGTGCTGGTGTGAAGCAGGATGGTGCTGGGAGGGCTGGGGAGCAGTTCTGCTCCTCATGGGTGGAGTTCAAGTTGGAGAAGCTGCTGGGGGTGGCTCAATGACGTGGGCCATCATGTGCCAAAGGGCTTCTGTTACACCTGGGATGCTGGCTGCTAAGGTGACTTCTGGCAAAGTGTGGTTGTGGGAGACCTCTCCTTCATGTAACTGTTGCTCTGGGCTGCACCCCTCCTTGCTGCAGCAATCCCTCAGGAGATGGTGCTGTTCATTCCCAAGCCTGGGAAGAGGCTGGGTCCCCCTGGTGCCATGGGCCCTAAAGCTCACCCGAGAGCAAATGGCTGGAGAACCTGCTGAGGTATGGAACCCCGCAGAGGTGCTGGAAGAGGTTGTGGGTGCCTTTTCCTAGGGAGAGATGCTCATGGAGGGGTTGCCCACTGCTGCTGATCAGCAGCCACAAAGACCAAGGTGGCTTTTGCAAGTTCAGGGCTGAGACCCCCTCCTTTTGCCATCGCAGGTGAGTGTTTCCTCCCCACAGGAGTCTGCTTCTGTGGTCCACCAGCTGGAGAAAAGAGGTGCTGTGCTTGCTGGGTCTCCACCTCCTGCATGAATATTCCCGGCTGGAAAGTGGGCTGATGTGTGACGCGGGAGCTGCACCATTGCAGGATCCCCAGGAACCACCTTGAGCTGTGTTGGCCCTTGGCCCTCCTGTCTGGAGACACCTCATCCTGCCCCTGAGGACACATCCAGACGTGGCAGTCTCTGGTGCTGAGCAGTGACAAAGGCATCCCTGCTCCTCTGTGGGTGGCCAGAGCTATTAGCAAGAACATTGCTCCTCAGGGTGAGGATGAGCAGGGCAGGGATGAATGATGGGGCAAGACAGGAGGGTGCTGGGAGGGTGCTGGGGACAGTGCTGCCCCCCAGTTGAAGCCCCTTCTTTGACACGAGCTCTCTGGCTCCGCTGGCGCAGCGGTAAAGCTGATGGTGCAGCTGGAGGAGCTGGGGGGCAGCTCATGGAGCTGCTGGGGGTTCCCTGCCCTGTGCCACCAAGAGTGCAGCATACCTTGGTGCAGAGCCTCCTGTGAGCCAGGAGAGAGGGTCCCTGCCATCTCCAGCACCGGCTGGTGCTGGGGAGCGAGAGCTGCTCTGGCACTGCCATGACAACGGCAGCTCTCGGCTGTCTCACTCCCACCATCCGCTGGGGACAGGCCTGCCAGGCAGCCCATCTGAGCTGGTGTTCGTGCTTGTGGCCAGGCTGTGTGTCAGGAGGGGTCCCCACCCCAGGTGGAGAGCAGCAGGGTGGGCACAAGAGCCTAATTAGTGGGAAAGGGTCTTTACAGGGACCAGGGTGCCCAGGGCAGCTCCTCATCAGGGGTGTCAGTGCAGGGGAGCTGCCTCAGCTCTGTCCCCCCCAAGCACCAGTGGCTGGTTCCGTGCTGAGGGTACGCAGATACTTCTCCAGGCAAGTGCCTTTGTGTCACTGGAGGTGACATGTGCCTCCAGCCCTGGCTGTGCCTGGGCCACCATGGCTGTGTTACTGCTGGGGTCAGGCCCAGTGTGAGTGGTCCAAAGGAGCTGGGAGCGCTGTGAAGGATTACTGGGGTTTGCCTCAGCCCCCCGGTGGTTGGGGACCCCTTTGGTGGCAGCTCAGGTGGCTTCAGCCACCCACAGAGCTGGACCTTGAGCTCCTGCCCAAGTCTCCTTGTGTGCCAGAAGCAACATGGAGAGGGGGTGCATGAGAGGATGGAGTTCCCTGTCCTGGTGTGAGGTGACCAGAGGGACAGCTACAGCTCTGTGCCAGCCCTGCGTTCACCCACGAGCTGGAGGAAGGTGAAGGATGGCTGGTAGGAAGGGACAAACCCTGTTTCCCGCTTCCTTGTTGTACTCTTGAGTTGATGAGGGGGACAGCAAGGTCCACTCCACGCAGGGAGGTCGATGCAGCGTGGCTAGGGGTGAATTTGGGCAGGGGGGAGCCCCTGGTGTTCCAGGGTGTGTTCCAAGTTGACCATTACCATCAGGAGTGACGTTTGTGCTGAAGACTGATGGGTCCATGGAAACGTCAGCTTTAGTGATCAGTAGCCACCAGAAAATCGAATGGGACTTGAGGAAGGGAGCAGAGAAATAGAAAAAGTCTTCTCTGACATCTCTGGTGCACCCAAACACGGGTCCCTTCATCCCGAGGTGCAGCAGAGCTGGAACAGACTCCACAAAGGTCCTGGGGACACCAGAGGTCTGGACCACATTCCAGCCAAGCTGGACTCCTCTGTCTGAAAATGAGGTGCCCAAGAGGGGACAGTGTAGACCTAAAACTACAGGTGACATGGAAAGGGACCTCAGTCTCTTTAAACAGAAGAGCTGGAGCGTTACGTGAAGCCCGTGGAAGGCAGGTTTAGGTGGAGCAGGTGACTGCTGAATCCTTGCCACAAAAGGCTGGAGAAGCAGAAGGTTTATGTTGGCTCAAGAGGAGGTGAGAAGCTTCTGGAAAAGAAATGCTTTCCAACTTAGAGTGGAGACAGGTGATTCCACTTCACTGAGCTGCAGGGCCTTGGAGCCCGGTGGAAGCTCGGGGTTTGTGCTCTTGCCCTGGGCAGCAGGACCATGAGCTGGATGGGACTGTCCGAGAGCTCCCTTCCCAGTGCTGCCCCTCCAGCCGCTTACTCCTGCCCCTCCGCTCCCTCATTGCAAACACCTGGGTGCAGAGGAGGTCCCTGTCCTCCAGGCAGCAGCTCCAGAGGGCAGGGGCAGATTCCTCCTTGGAGCAGCTAAGGAGAGGAGCGGGGTCTCAGACCTTCACCCCACCCAGAGCCACGTCCAGCGGACGAGCTCTGGGATAACTGGTCCCTCACGTGTGGCTTAGGCTGCAGCGCCCGTCCCAGCGCATCCCAGTGCTCGTCCCAGCGCCCGTCTCAGCACATCCCCCCCGCACGGGGCTGCAGCGACGAGCCCGAAGGGACCCACCGCGACGATCTCGCGGCGCGTCCAAAATTCGTCAGCCTTTCCGCGGGCTGCTCCCCCGGGACCCCCAAACCCCCGCTCCCGGCTCCGCTGCTGGCCCGGGGCTCGGAGCTGCCGGACCCCCGGGCACTCCCCGCAGCCGCCGCGCTGAGCCC
>VZTM01015697.1:147960-171201 GCA_013400555.1 Jacana jacana | reverse complement strand
GGTGCCAACAAGGCCTGTTGTCCCCAAGGGCCAGCACCGTGCTGCCAGCTTGTGGTGGCCTTTCCAGGACCTTTTTGGCTCCGAGGCAGATGGACCCAGGGGGCCGGGCTGCATCAAGTGGCACCACCTTGAGCAGGACCCGAGGTGGCCGGGGGCGTGCAGGGGGACCGGGGTGCGGGGGAAGGCATCCTGGCGGGGGGAGGAGGGTGGCTGAAAGGGGAGAGCATCTCTGACATGACAGACCACGACCACGAGCAGCCACGAAGCAGCACCCCAAGGTCCCCTGGGCTGCATCGTCCTGCTCTCCCAGTGGCAGCTGCCAGCCGGGGCTGGTCACCAGGCACTGGATGTGTTTCCTGGTCTGCCTGGGGACGCCCACGTCCTCGCTGGAGCTGCTCTGGACTTCCTGCTGCACTCCTCCACACCACGCCTGGGCTTTCCCTGGCAAAGCCATGAGATGCTGGGAGCAGGGAGATACTGCATGTCCCCTTGGTGAGCTCCTGGCACACCAGGGAGGTCAGGTAGACGCTGAATGAGGCGGAGAGAAAGCAGGAAAGGAACCTTCAGCAGGGCCTGAGCAGCCTGGTTTGGGCTCCATCCTAAAAGGAAAAGCCTGGGAGATGCTGCCTTAGGGCTGCTGTGGTTTTCCTCCCGCCTGGTACACCAGCATGGGTCTCTGTGTGGGGTAGATGGCTGTCCTGTGCCACCACTCTGGAGGACACACTCTGGTGGTGAGCCCCACACCAGCTGAGGCACGAGGGACAACTTGAATGTGCCCTGGTTCCCACCACCCGGTACCTCCCTGCAGGAGGGAACATTCACACCTTCCTGCCCCTCTGCCAGGTCTCCGGGCCGCTCTGTTTGCTGCTGTGGACCCCTCACCCTGCCGGAGGGCAGGGCCTGCAGCCTCCAGGATGGCAAGATGGCTGCCTCGCTCCACCGACCTGGCCCGCTTCTGCCAGAAACTCAACCGCGTGAAGACCTTGGAGGACGACATGATGGAGACATCCTTCAACAGATGCCTTTCCACCGTTGACTTGACGCTGCTGGGCATTGGGGGCATGGTGGGCTCTGGGCTGTACGTCCTCACAGGCACTGTGGCCAAGGAGATCGCTGGCCCTGCCGTCATTGTCTCCTTCGTCATCGCGGGCTTTGCCTCGCTCCTGGCTGCTCTCTGCTATGCCGAGTTTGGAGCCCGGGTACCCAAGACGGGCTCTGCCTACATGTTCACCTACGTGTCTGTGGGAGAGATCTGGGCCTTCCTCATCGGCTGGAACGTGCTGCTGGAGTACATGATCGGGGGAGCCGCAGTGGCCAGGGCCTGGAGCGGCTACCTGGACTCCATCTTCAACCACAAGATAAAGAACTTCACCGAGACCCATGTGGGTGCCTGGCAGGTGCCGTTCCTGGCCCATTACCCCGACTTTCTGGCAGCCGCCATCCTGCTGGTAGCCACCGCCTTCATCTCCTTCGGGGCCAAAGTGTCCTCCTGGCTCAACCACATCTTCTCAGCCATCAGCATGGGTGTCATCCTCTTCATTCTCATCATGGGCTTCATCCTCGTGCAGCCCAAGAACTGGAGTGCCCAGGAGGGTGGCTTCGCCCCGTATGGACTGTCGGGCATCATGGCCGGCACGGCCACCTGCTTCTACGCCTTCGTGGGCTTCGACGTCATTGCGGCCTCCAGTGAAGAGGCCAGGAACCCACAGCGGGCTGTCCCCAGGGCCATCGCTTTCTCCTTGGGGCTGGCCACGGGGGCCTACATCCTGGTGTCGGTGGTGCTGACGCTGATGGTGCCCTGGCACACGCTGGACCCCGATTCTGCGCTGGCGGATGCATTTTACAGGAGGGGCTATGCCTGGGCAGGGTTCCTGGTGGCTGCTGGCTCCATCTGCGGTGAGTACTGGGAGCACTGGGGGGAGCTGCCCACCCGACTTGCGATGAGGGCTGGGAACTGGGGCGGTGTGGGTCTGACATGGTCCTCCTCCTTCTGCCTATCCCTCAGCAATGAACACGGTCCTGCTGAGCAACCTCTTCTCCCTGCCGCGCATCGTCTACGCCATGGCTGAGGACGGGCTCTTCTTCCAGGTCTTCTCCCAAGTGCATCCCCGCACGCAGGTGCCTGTTGTCGGCATCGTCGTCTTCGGGCTGCTCATGGCCCTGTTGGCCCTCGTCTTTGACCTCGAGGCGCTGGTGCAGTTCCTGTCCATCGGCACACTGCTGGCCTACACTTTTGTGGCTGCAAGCATCATTGTCCTGCGCTTCCAGCAGCAGAAGGTGGATGCCCCTCCACCAGCAGCCGGTGGCCAGCCCAGCCCTGAGCCCCGTGAGGGTCCATCCGCTGGCGAGCTGAAGGAGTACGAGTCCTTCTCCGACAAGCTCCAGCTGGTGGACAGGGGCAAGAGCAAAGAGCACCGGGAGCCAGGGCAGCTGAAAGCAGCTTTCGAGCCCTACCTGGAGTTCCTCAGCGACTTCTACCCAGGTGAGGTGGTCACGGTGGCTGTGGTGACCCTGATGGTGTCTGCCATCTGCCTCTGCTCCATCTTGGTGTTCGGCAACACCCACCTCCACCTGCCCACCTGGAGCTACTCCCTGCTGCTGGTCCTCTTCAGCCTGGGCTTCCTGCTCAGCCTTCTCCTCATCTGGGCACATGAGCAGCAGCACAGCACCCAGACCTTCCAGGTACGCAGGGCCCTGGGCAGGATTCACCCTTCTGCTGAGCTCGGCGGGGTGGGAGCAGCTCTGATGGAGCCATGGGAGGCCCTGGTCACCCTGATGTGGTGACAGCACCACAGCTGCCCCAGGAGAAGGAGGAAGAGGGTGCCAGCAAGAAATGGGATTGGGGAGGTGCTGGTGCCTGTGGTGTCACTTGCTCTGCAAGGTCACCAGTGCCTGGGAGGGGTCAGGACATCCCCAGAAGCTCGATGTCCATCCCACAGGATTGCTCCTGCCCACCCTGTGCTGCCTCCTCCACATCCCCACAGCCCCCTGATTCACTCCTGCCCACCCCACCTGCCTTTGGTCTGCCCTCAGGTGACACAGCAGAGCTCTTCTCCTCATCCTCCCAACCACTTCTGTGCCTCTCCTGCCCCTTCCTCCCTGGTTTCCAGCCTGTCTGGGCCCCAGTATGGAGCAGCAGCACGGATGGTAACACCAATGCCACCACCACCTCCCTGCCGTGCCCCCTGCTCCTCCTTCTCCAGCAAGAACCACTTTGGCTCTGGATTGCACTGGGGGCACATGTGGTCCTTGTGACAGTGCCTCTGGGCTGTTCCCAGAGCCCGTGCCCACCTGGAGAGCAGCTCCTGACCATCGTTCCTTTTGGCTGCCTTTTCTCCCCCCACCTAAAAAAACCCAAAACCAAGTCTTTTTCAGACAGGCCGGGGTGAAAATCGCTTTGTGCTCCGGGTTCAGCAGTGCTGGCTGTTGTCTCTGTGGTTTTAAGGGTGGTCTCATAGAATCATAGAATCCTTTGGTTGGAAAAGACCCTTGGGATCATCGAGTCCAACCATCAGCCCCACTCTACAAAGTTCTCCCCTACACCAGATCTCCCAACACCACATCTCATCCACTCTGAAACACAGTCAGGGATGGGGACTCCACCCCCTCCCTGGGCAGCCCAGTCCAGGCTCTGACCACTAGGTCTCGTGCCCCCCCGGCTCTGTTTCTCCCACAGATCCCCCTGGTGCCACTCTCCCCGGCGCTGAGCATCCTCCTCAATATCTACCTGATGCTGAAGCTCAGCTACATGACGTGGCTCCGCTTTGCCGTCTGGCTGCTCTTAGGTGAGTGCTGCCCTGCGCCACGGGAAGGCCACGCCTGCTTGGGGGCAGAGGGGAATCGGGCCCGCTTTGGTCCCGGCCGGCAGCTCCGGCTGCTGTTCTCCCCCGACCATGGGTTTATAAAGCTCATGGTGCCCCTTTCCGCCTCCCATTCCCCTTTGGAGAAACAAGCCACGGCCTCCCAGTGTCTCCCTGACCACCTCTGGTTCCCAGGGTGTTACGGCTTCTTCCTCTTGAGGTTTGTGTCCTCCTTCAAGCCCTGGACCGGAGCCACCCCCTGCTCCCAGGGCAGCTCCCTGGGGCCTGAGGGGACCTTCCCAGGGTGGATTTTCCCCTCCCCGGGGACTGTTTGCTCTTAACACGCTGAGGGATCCTCTCCCACCTGCAAAGCAGCTGGTTTAAGCCCATTCCCCTGGTGCCGTGGCTCGTGCTGCTCTGACGGGATGTCACCACATCCTCGTCAGCGGCTGCCCCCGGTGTCCCCGCTGCAGGTCTGCTCGTGTACTTCGGCTACGGCATCTGGCACAGCAAGGAGAACCTGCGGGAGCCCCGGCCACAGCGGGTCAGTGCCCGCTACGTGGTGTTTCCCAGTGGCAGCCTGGAGGAGAGGGTGCAGGCCGTCCAGCCCAGCTCCCAGCCCACCACCGGGCTGCCAGACACCGACACTGAAGATGGCAAGAGATGACATCCCGGGGGACGGGGGCACCTGGCTGTGGCAGCATCTGACCCCCTCCCCGTGGCAAGGCCAGAGACCCCCTTTTCCTCCTCCCAGTCCCCTCGGCAGCAGAGCCACCCAGGCTGCCCTGGGCTCGTGGCTCCACCTGGAGATGCCGAGGATGCTCACCCTTCCCCAGCAGCTCCCCCAGCGCTGGGGAGAGGACGGGGGGAGGACAACACCACCTCCCTCCCTCCCTCCCCATCACCAGCACTCAGGAACTGGGTCTCAGCCCCAAGCCTGCCCTGCTCCCGAGGAGCCATATCCTCACTACCTTCCCCTGAGCACATCCAGGGCTGTGCAGCAGAGCTCCTTTCTGCTGGCCCCTCCGTGCAGCTGGGGGTGCAGAGGGTCCCTGAGGACTGGGACTGTGTTGCCCTTCCTGGGTCTCATCCTGCTCGCAGCCCACTTGCAGGAGGAGGCAGGGGACAAATGTTCTTCCCCACCAGCATCCCAGCCATCTCTCTCCCCAGGGCTATGCTCCTAAATGGCTGGGGCTGAAGGGAGGCCACAGGAGGAGGAGCTGGGGACATGGGGTAGAGGAAGGACATGGCCAGAGCGAGTGGCTGGGTAGGGAGCTGGGGAAGCTGGTGTGGGCTAGCATGGCAGCACTGCTGGAAGCCCCATCTGGAAGGTCCTGCCATGGTCCTGCTGGCACCTCTTGCACCAGCCTTGTGCTGAGTGAGTGCTCAGGACCCCACATTTGTTGTCTTGTTCCCAGAGACCCCCAACAGCATCCCTGGGGCTGGGCTGCCCGGAGCCAGTCCCCCCGCATCCCTTGCACCCCCTAGCACACAGTGCTGCCCCTGCCCCGCCGTGGGGGGCTCAGCCCCCTGTGACACCCCTCCTGGGCTCTCGGTGGCTTGGGGTGGGCTCCACGGGCGCTTTTTGGTGTTGTCCCCTCCCTGGTGGGCATCCCCGTGCCCTGGGACTCACCCCATCAGCTGTGGTGTCCTGGGGAGGCTTTGCAGCAGCCACCCCTGGCTGGTTTGCCCCGGGGCAGCCTGAGGTGGGAGGGCAGGGGGGGGTTAGCACGGTTTGGAAGAAATACCACGGGAGAACCGTGGAGCACGAGACTGAGGGACTGTGCCCCCAGCTCTGCCGGGACACGGTGTCATCTGCATCCTGCCAGGAGCTGGGCACTGCGGGCAAGCTAGTGCCACTGCTTCTGGCTGGCCAGTGCCTGGGAGGGTCCCAGAGGGGCCACAGGGGGTCTCTGCAGGCTGCGCCGGCTCCCGGTGACCCCCGCTGTCTGCCAGTGCTGCTCCGTGTCCCCCGTCCCCGCCGCTGCCGGAGCAGCACGTCCCTGCTGTGCTGTGGCCCCGCTTGGCACCTCCGTCTAGTGGCTTGTGAGCAACGGGCTGACCCGGCCACCCTCATAAACACTGGTTCTGTCACGGCTCTGATCGTTTGTGCTCATGTGTTTCCCCCCCGCCAAGAGCCCACGGAGGGAAGATGCTCTCACACACACACCCCCAGTGCTCAGGAAAACACCCCAAAACCCTCGGGGAAGGGCATGGGGAGGTGAGCGGCAGGGGGACACGGGCGCTGTGCAGGGTGACCGGCTGGGGCACCCCGTGACCCAGGGCAAGTAACAGGAATTAAAGTGTGAGTCACTTGAGAGCAGCCCCTTCTGCACTGCTGACCCCCTTCCTGGGACAAAACCAGGTCATTTGTTGTTAAAATAATATTCCAGAGGTGTGTGGGGTGGCGGGCGGGCTCGACTCTACCCATCAACAGCTTTTAAACCCCTACAAATCCTTTGTCAGCAGGAAAAAAGTGAGTGGAGAGAACCCAAGTGGGGAGTAGTCAAGTCGGGGAGGGCAGGAACAGCCCGACGGAGCAGAAGGGGCTGAGGTTTGGGCTCTTTTGGGGGCCTTTTTAAACTGGCAAAGACCTACACATTGTCAAACGGGGCTGGTAGCCACCGACCCCCCAGCTGTTTGAAACTGTCCCCTTGTACAAGTGCAGTGAAACCGCTGCTGGGCTGTGCCGAAAGCAGCGGGCCTGGGTACGGGGACCCCCCCGGCACCGGCCCAGGGGAGGCAGGGGGTGACGGAGACAGGGCTGGCAGGGAATTAAAGGATTGGAGAGTAATTAGCGGCAGCCTGGGAGGCGAGCCTGGCCTCCCGAGCACCGGGGGGGGGGAGTTCTAAATAGGATTACAAAGTGGGTCAGTTCACCTGCGCCACACGCCAGCCTGTCCACAGAACCATAGACTCTTTGGTTGGCAGAGACCCTTGGGGTCATCCAGTCCAACCATTAGCCCCACTCTACAAAGGTCTCCCCTACACCAGATCCCCCAACACCACAGCTCATCCACTCTGAAACACAGTCAGGAATGGGGACTCCACCCCCTCCCTGGGCAGCCCAGTCCAGGCTCTGACCACGCTTGCTGGGAAGAATTCTTGCCTCATGGCCAGCCTAACCCTACCCTGCTGCAGCTTGCAGCCATTCCCTCTCCTTCTATCGCTCATTGCCCGTGAGAAGAGACCAGCACCAACCTCTCTACGGTGTCCTTTCAAGCAGTTGTAGAGTGATGAGGTCTCTCCTCAGCCTCCTCTTCCTCACAGTAAACAGTCTCAGCTCTCTCAATGGCTCCTAATAAGATTTATTCTCCAGGCCCTTCCCCAGCTCCATGTCCCTCCTCTGCACTCACAGCCCCATGCCCTGTGCAGACACACAACAGCTATGCACGGACTGTAAATTGTCCCTGCTGGGGCAGCACCATGGCAGGAGGGTTTGTCAGCAGCCACCGCCCCGAGGGAGCCCTCCTGCAGCACTCCACTCCGGAAAACTGTATCCCTAGGAAGGAAAAAAGACAAACCCCAAGCCCCAAATCCAAGCCAAAGCCCATCAGAGGTGCTGTAAGACGGAGCCTGTGGCTGTTGGGGAACCCTAGCACCTCCTGTCCCTGCTCCTGGCACCCAGGAGGGTTTAAAACAAAGCCCCTCCACAGCTCACACAGCCCCGCTGCCTTCTGCACTGCTGCCATTGCACCCCTTGGCCAGGGCAGGAACTATTAAAAATTACCCCAAACTACCAAACCCACCCTATTTTCTGGTGGCACGTGTGTGACCGTCCCAGCTGGAGTGCAAGCTCCATCTGACAGGGCAGCCCCGCGGGATGGAGACCAGCAGCGGCACGGCCGGGCCGCAGCAGCCTGCGAGGGCTTTGGTGGCCATGGGGCAGGAGCATCTGTCACACGCACTCCCATCCGGCCCAGAGGGCTGGTGTCACCCCGGGTGGCAATCCCCAGTGGCGCCCTGGGAGCAGGCTGGGTGCCGGCAGTGAGGCTGCCAGACTGGGAGGAACTGGGAGGGGAGTTATCACCGGTTTGCGGAGAGTTCCCCCAAAGCGGGTGCGAGGAAGGAGCAGACACTCGGAGGGGTAACATGGTGGGATTTGTACCGGGGAGGAACTCGGTGCTGGGGATCCTGCCCACCATGGCATCAGCGGCAGAGACACGGAACGGGGCTGTGTCCCTCCACCCCCAGTACAGCCCGGGCAGGGGGAGTTCCCTGGCCAAAGGGGACCGAGCTGGAGGTGGTCACACAGGCCGGGTGCCATCGCCCACCCAGTGCCATGACCTGGGTGAGCTCCTGTGGAGACTGTCCCTGCCCTGGGCGGGGATCCCAGCAGCCAGATACAACGCGCAGCCCCTGACAGGGTGGCACAATTCACAGAATCACAGAGTTTCAGGGACAGGAAGAGACCTTGAAAACTCCTCCAGTCCATCCCCTGCTGGAGCAGGAACACCCAGAGCAGGTCACACAGGAACGCCTCCAGCTGGGTTTGGGATGTCTCCAGAGAAGGAGACTCCACCACCTCCCTGGGCAGCCCCTGCCAGGGTTCCCTCACCCTCACCATGAAGAAGTTTTTCCTCATATTTCAGTGGAACCTCCTCTGTTCCAGCTTGCACCCATTGCCCCTTGTCCTGTCATTGGACGTCACTGAGAAGAGCCTGGCTCCATCCTCCTGACACTCACCCTTTACAGATTTATAAACATTAATAAGGTCACCCCTCAGTCTCCTCTTCTCCAAGCTCAAGAGACCCAGCTCCCTCAGCCTTTCCTCCTGTGGGAGATGCTCCACTCCCTTCATCATCTTGGTAGCCCTGCCCTGGACTCTCTACAGCAGTTCCCTGTCCTTCTGGAACTGAGGGGCCCAGCACTGGACACAATACACCCCTTTCCATATTTATCAAGATGAAACACCTGAGCCCCCGCTGTGCGCAGTGGAGCTAATGGGGAGCCCCCAGCGCTGGTGCCTGGGAGGGAGCAGCTCCATGTCCTCGTTAAATCTCTTCCCAGCCTCCCCGTTTCTAAATCATCCCTCCCCCAGCCCCCGGCGCTGAAGCTGCACAGAGGAGCTGCTGAAGCTGCACAGAGGAGCTGCTGAAGCTGCACAGAGGAGCTGCAGGGCTCGTTCCAGGCGGGCTGTAAGTAATCCCCTCATTATCCCCGCCATCGCCACCCTCCCTCCTGCACGTACAGCCCGAGGATGAGGTAAGCGCTGTGCTTCATCCCCCGGGCGCCAGCAACGCTGTACCCGCTCCTTCCCCGGCTGGGGAACGGCGAGGCAGCTTACAAGATGGCATGAACCCTGGGTCCTGTCAGCCCCTTTTCCCCCCAGACCTGCCGGTGGCCAGGCCAGCAGCAGAGGGCTGCCCAAAGCTCCGCAGAAGCCTCTGTGTGCATCCTTCAGATGCATTCTGGGT
The DNA here is from genome assembly GCA_013400555.1 of Jacana jacana. Classification (NCBI taxonomy): domain Eukaryota; kingdom Metazoa; phylum Chordata; class Aves; order Charadriiformes; family Jacanidae; genus Jacana; species Jacana jacana. Next base: position 161,984 of record VZTM01015697.1, on the reverse strand, counting down.
CTCAGCAACCCCTGCAACCAGGCTGCTTCTGGCTCTCCCCTGCCTGCCCAGGCAGTGCTGACCTTTTCTAGAGAGCTGTATAAGCTTATGTGTGAGGGACGTGGTCTCATCCCTACAGCAGAGGCTTCTTCCTGACAGCAGACAGGCCACTCTCCAGTCAGGCAACCACAAAAGAAGAACAAATCTCCACGTGCGCAGGAGACACAGCAAAAAGCAACAGACCCAACCTGTCACAAAGGAGATTTAGGCAAGAGCCTAGGAATGCTTCCTCATGGTGTGACAGCTTCTCTGAGGGGGCACCAACCACCCATCAGTGATGCTGTGGGGAATGGGCTGCAGTAGATGCTCCTTCTCCAGAGCCAGGATGGCTGGTTCCTCATGGTCCCACCTGCCCAGGCTTCCCTCCTGAAACTGGAAATGCCTTAGGGCAGCACCGAGCACTGTGGGTCCTGACCCTTGCAGGGACAAGAGCCTCAGCACCTCTGTGCACAGCAGCACAGCTCCACACGAGTGGGCGAGAAGCTCAACATGACCCACCACCGTGCACTGACAGCCCAGTGACCCCCAGAACTGAGGGGCCCAGAACTGGACACCATATTCCAGATGGGGTCTCACCAGGGCAGGGTAGAGGGGGAGGAGAACCTCTCTCCACCTACTGACCACCCCCCTTCTGATACACCCCAGGATGCCATTGGCCTTCTTGGCCATGAGGGCACAGTGCTGGCTCATGGTCATCCTGCTGCCCACCAGGACCCCCAGGTCCCTTTCCCCTACACTGCTCTCCAACAGGTCAGTTCCCAACCCATACTGGTACCTGGGGTTGTTCTTGCCCGAATTCCAGATTCTACACTTGTCCTTGTTCTAGTTCATTCCATTTCTCCCCACCCAACTCTCCAGCCTGTCCAGGTCTCGCTGGATGCCAGCACGGCCTTCTGGCCGGTCAGCCACTCCTCCCAGTTCGGTGTCATCAGCAAACTGGCTGCCAGTGCACTCTGTTCCCTCATCCAAGTCATTGATGAATATATTGAACCCTCTGGGCGTTGGCTCCTTTGGCAGCAGCTGCCAAAAGACACCAAATCCCTACAGTTTCACACACACAACCTCCCATGGACCTGCCCCCCCTCTCCCCGCAGCCTGCCGGCGGGGGCAATCCTGCCCACAAGGTCCATTGAGCTGGAAACACCCAGCTCCAGTGACCAGTGAATCGATAGGTGCCATGGCAGGGGCAAGCAGATCCTCTCCGGTTACACCAGCCAGGGAACACAAACGAACTGGGTGCCCAAGAATTCTTTACCTGCCTTACTTTTTAATAAGATTGGACTTGGCATCTCTGCTATGGAGAGCACGAGGGAGGCTGGCACAGAGGGCCTGACAGAAACCGTACCTGGTGACCACATACTGTCACCAGTATGCAGGTGTAAGCACCTGCACCCACTCCATCCCTAGGGATGCTTCTGTGTTCAGTGCACACATTTTCCACCCGGAGACTGAGGAGGTGCCAGGAGGGTTCTGGAACTTCCAGAACCAGCCCCGATGGCCAGAGGTGGCAGCATGCAGCAGAGCTGTGCCAACGGTGAGAGCGGGCAGGCGGGAGGCAGCCCGAGGCAGAGGTGTCACTCATCAGGGCAGTCTGCAGGTTTAGAGGACAGACCCCGCCAGGTCAATCCTAACTGCAAAGAGTCGTTGTCTAACAAAGAGCCGAACCCTCCTCTTCTGCCGAGAGCCACCACCAAGTGCCCTCCCCCTGGCAGGCAGGTTTGCCAGGGAAATGACAGACAGAGGTGGGCAAGGGGATTTAGGGTGAGGCTAAACAGAGGGAACCGCCCAGCTCCTCTGGAAGGAGCCTGGCAGAAGCCACCTTGAATTCTGGCCACTGCCTACTCAGAGAGGTGTCACCTCTGCCTGGATGTCCCCAGAGCTCACCCGCTGGTGTGTCACAGAAAGAGGACACCAAAGCCAGCGTGCGGTGAGACGCCTGGGGACAGACCAGGCTGGAGCCACGAATAAAGCCAAGATTGATGCAAGCCAAAGCCATCAATGAGCACACCAACCCCAGAAGCAAAAGAGGCTCATGTGTTCTGGGAATCACACACCACTTTGGGCAGGGTACAAACCTCAGCCTTTGACTGGCTTTTCCTCTATGACTTTGTGTTTCCACAAGGTCTGAGAAGAAGATTTGGGAAAAGTGTTTTCACAGCATCACACAGCTCTGTGAGATCCTTGTCCACAGGGATGTCCCAGAGGGCAAACTCACCACAGGTAAGTAAGCACAGGGTATGATTTACAGTCCCTTGGAAAATATAGTGCAACCTATCCTGTGCTCTCTCAACACACACACACATCTGATGAGGTTGGGAGCTGCGGGGCTGTGTATGCACCCTAGGGGTAGGTATGACAGTCAGCAAGCACCAAGTGATGTTGCAGGACCACAGAAATCAAAGGAAGGGATGGGTTTTCACACAAGCTCCTCACTGCACTGCCAAAAGATAGAGAGCTAACATGGCTAAAGGTGGAAAACACCATGTCAAAACCAAACAAAGACCTGCAGGGGAAGTCAGGACAACAGCAGGAGGAACTGTAGCCCAGAAGAATGGTCTACAGCATGAGGGGCTCAAACAGCTCTAAATGAGGAGGTACAAGGGACAGGCACCGAATGACAGAGCGAACTCCAACACTTCAGGGATCACCAGGTCTCTCTTTAACAGACTTCTGGACTGTTAGTAGCAAAGGGTCATGAAGAAGAAGACCCATCTGATTAAACGCTGGTGACTGTAAGGCAACTGATTCCTCTGAGCTCAACATCAGAGTATCTCTGTGCAGTCCACGGTGATAACAGAGCTAGGGTGCAAGTCAGCAGACTCCTACACTTTGGTGTGTTAATTCTACTTAAATACCATTGATTAAGCCTCCACCATCATGAACAGATCTTGTATAATCATCTCAGACATAGTCACCAGCACTGTATATGAAGCATAGAATGGTTTGGGTTGGAAGGGACCTTAAAGATCATGAGTTCCAAGCCCCTGCCCTGGGCAGGGACACCTCCCACCAGACCAAGTGGCTCACAGCTCCATCCAGCCTGGCCTTGAACCCCTCCAGGCATGGGGCAGCCACAGCTTCCCAGCAAGACAAATCCCTCCCCAGTAAACAACTGAGTAATTGTTTTCCCTTTTTAGACATGTAAAGTAGTTGCTAGCTGATTGATCCCAGGGGCACTAGTGGCTACTGCTCTGAGACAGAGCCCCTGATCCAGCAGGGGGGATGTCTTGTGTGACACAAGTATGTCACATGCAAAGCCTGGGATTCAGGATGTTCTGCTCCCTGCAGGCAGGAGACCCCAGGGGCTGCCGTGGGCTGTGCCCACCACTGCAAAACGGGAGAAAATGTGCAGTGAGAGCTGTGTGACTCGCCCGACCTTGAGCTCTTCCAGCACGTTGTTGGCCTTGAGAGGGCCCTCCAAGGCAGCAGCTCCACTCTCCCCAAAGCCGTTGTAGGGAACATCCAGTACTTGTTTGCCTGTGACGTGACACAAACACAGCACTGAAAATCTCCCTGGCAGACGATACAGCCCTGGAGAAACACCCTTCCTGGGGACCGGTGTCCTTCCTGCTCCCCAAAGCACAGCCGGGGCTTGCACCAACGCCGGGGGCACACACGATCTCCCTTGTACAGGAGGTGGAACGGAATTACCTCAGTGGCTCCTCGAGGCTGCAAGAACTGCTTCTTGTTTTAATGAGAAACTATTTTCTTTTAGTGCAGTAATAACTGGATATGGAATACAATGATTTCTGTATTGATTTATGAATCAGAAGTGAAATGAAACAATTCAGAACATTCATTATAGTAATTCTGACCCTAAAAAGGGAAAGAACTAGAAATAGAGAAACGAGAACCTATGCAACACCTCCATCGACAAGAGGTGACCTGACTGTCTGGGTTCCAAGGCCGATACGATCCCAGCTGGACGGGCAAGGGCCCAAGGCAAACAGCACACCACGGCACTCGGGCTCGTCTGAACAGATAAACCCTCATGAGAGTTCTCAGAATCTCAGAATGGCTGAGAACATTTCCTGCCCCCACCCCTCTGGCCAGGGCAGCTGCCCCCCGGATTTGGAAAGGGTTCCAGCTGATTTCAAGTTCCTTCAGTCCAATGTTTGCTGCTATTGCCATTCCAAGAATTTCACCCACGAAAAACTACATGAAGCCCAACAGTTTAAGAGTTAGAAGGAACCTTGGGTTAGTTTAGGTATTTCTCTGCAGGTGGATCACCTCTGTACCACCTCTAGGCAGGCAATTAACTACACCAAACTGATTTCTTTTCCACCACACCACGATCTATGACTCTATGACTCTATGATTTAGCAGCAGCTGCTGGGGAATAACAGGGTCTGTGTCCCCTGAGCACAGGCTGCAAACACAGCAGAGGAAGGGCAGAGCCGACCACCGAATCACAGCGCCGGGGTCTGCCCCTCACGCACCGAGACCCGGTCGCACAGGCTCAGTCTCCAGCCTGATGGGAGCCTGGAAGCTGACACCCAGCAACCAGGTACCTTCTGCTCCCTCACCCTTCCCCAGCGCTGGCCTCCAGCCAGCTGCAGCCTGCAGGGTTGTGCTGCTGGCACAGAAGCCGGCTCTGCTCTCTTTAATCCCTCCCAGAGCTCCTGCACCACCAGAAACTGACTGGGTCTCCTCGGCGAGCGTTCTGCAAGCTTCCAGTGAGGCAGGGGAGAAATGAGGTTGTCAACCAGCACAGAAGAAAAGGAAGTCATGGTCGTGCTTGAAGACCAGCAGACTGGGAGAGCTGTCTGACTGCAAAGGCAGCAGGAGAGCAGGACAGGGGTGGTGAGAGGAGCAGCCATTGCAGCCTTCAAAAGGAAGAACGAGGCAAAAAGCAGGACAGATCTAGGAAGGAACCAAGTGGATGGCTGCTGTGTTCCAGGTAGCCAAAACAGATGAGGAATGTGGTTGCTCCTCTCCTGGGAGCCAGAAAACTCCAGTGAAGATGTAGAGGATCTTCATGAAGGAGGCTATAGCAGATGAGATGTGCTGTGCCAGCCTGGCCTTGAACCCCTCCGCGGACAGAGCCTAACACCTAATCCTAGGACAGAGCCTAACACCTAAGCTGGTGGATTTTTCATGAAAGACACATCCAGGAGAGCCTGTGACCTTACAGACAGCATGGGAGAGGAAAAAGTCAGTATCTCTCTTTTTGAGTGTGTACCCATCACTGACTGTGTTGGAGGCAGAGGGATTTGGAGGTAGGGTGAGACCAGGAGCAGGGAGATTAGTGACTCTTCAGGCTGGAGATGGTAGCAGAACCCATGGCTGGGTTGGCCAAGGCCAGCTGTAGATGGAGAAGCTGAAGTATGTGCCAGTGAGGTGCAAAAAGGAGATGACCTTCAAGGTTGAAAAATGAGGGATTAGCAATGACACCATGAAGAGTGTTCTGCAGATGTGGACAGCCAGGAGGAAAGGATGGGGGTTTCAGCCCAGCACAGCTACTTGAAAGGCCATTGCAGAGAGGTTGGTGCTGGTCTCTTCTCACAGGCAATCAGTGAGAGAAGGAGAGGGAATGGCTGCAAGCTGCAGCAGGGTAGGGTTAGGCTGGCCATGAGGCAAGAATTCTTCCCAGCAAGAGTGGTCAGAGCCTGGACTGGGCTGCCCAGGGAGGGGGTGGAGTCCCCATTCCTGACTGTGTTTCAGCGTGGATGAGCTGTGGTGTTGGGGGGATCTGGTGTAGGGGAGAACTTTGTAGAGTGGGGCTGATGGTTGGACTCCATGATCCTAAGGGTCTTTTGCAACCTGAATGATTCTATGATTCTAAGTGGGGAAACCAGTATGGACTAAGGCCCAGAGAGCAATAAATAGGTTTCATCACTTCACACGGCATCACAGGAGCAGTGTGACAGTAAGGATGTAACGATTAAATAGCAGCATCCTTAGAAATCAAGAGTCAAAGAAAACACAACATGCAGGGACACACAAGGGCAGGGAAACGACAAAGGCAAAGCCATTAGCAGAGGGAGTCTCCAGCCCACAGGCTGTCAAGGGTGGCAAAGTATCGGGGAAGGAAGCAGAACCGCCCGCCCGTTCTATCACGCTCTCGCCCTGGTACCTGCAATCAGCGCTGGGCGACGGGAAGCTCGACTGAGGAACTGCTGGCACACTCCCTTCTGATGGAGTTGTTCTGCCCTTATTAAGCCTCTTACACAGCTGTGAAGGCTGAAATAATGATCAAGAAAAAAAGGAAATGATAGTCCAGTGAAAGGAGGGTCATCAGAACATGGGGAGTAGGAAGAACAGGGGAAAAACAGAAGACATAAAGTTTGCAATGCTGTAAGACAGAGAATGAAGCTCAATGAATGATGGATGAAGCTCAATGAATGACACTGGTTTTGCCTACAAGGAGCCAAAAATAGGTTTGGGGAAACTGAAAATATTAACCAACCCTGCTCTCCTACGGTCTGAGGCACTAACTCCTTAAGCCATGTTGCTAATTGCTGCAGCACCCCTCTCTGTGCACGGAGCAGAGACAGCACTTTACCTGCTTTGTCACCAAACATGTTGTAACTCAGATCCAGAATTTCCTCTTTGCTCTTTGCAAATTCATTTCCTGAGAGCTGGAGAGACACAATTGCAGTATTTTCTAGAAGCATTGCAGAAAAGGCTTTAGCTCCTTCAACACCTAACTTGTTATCAGATAAATCAACAGCTGGGGGAAGAAAAAACACTATCAGCTCATCAAATCACATCACACCAGCACCTCACCTCTGCGCTGCAACGGCAGAACTACTGCCAGACTTGGAAAATGAGAACAAGGGACCCGGGCGAACACAGTGTCTTAGCAGGAACCACAGACCTTTGTTTTGGATCCCACCCCTGTCCCCAGGATATGCTCCTTCATATTTCGCCACATGAATGTGGGACATGAGACAAAAGTGCTCCTTGTACAGCTCTGCTTCCCACTCCAGGCACAAGCTACACTCAGGTAAGTGACACAGGGTTTCTTGGTTCCTCAGCATGGCTGGAAAGAAACCCACGTAGGCACAGAGAGACAGCAAAGCTACATGTAAAACTGGGATGGATGCAAAGACACCGAGACCCAAATCTGAAAGCAAGAACTTCTCTGCCCACCTGCACACAGGATGGGCTTTCCAGCACAGAGGTAACGGAACCCTAAACCTCCAATACTGAATCCAAACCACTAGAGAACAAAAAGAAGGAAATCCCGTGTTAACAGGGGTTTCACAGCACCAAACCTGTCCCCTTCATCCATGGTGATGTCCTGACAAAGCTGAGGGGTGGCCTTCGTTACAGGAGTTGTGTTCCCAGCTGTCTAAACTGGCCTGGTTCTTTCTGGATAAAATACACCCTCCAGTGCAGCATCAAGCATGAACCTGGCAATTTCCTGGCAGGGACCTGAGGATTCAGCCACTGAAATGGGAGGTTAATGCAAGTGCTGTGACACTGAGACGTGACAGGGGCTCCAGACAGACCCCTCCTGGGTCCCTGCTTCGCACTCCTCACACAGAAGCAGAGGACAGGGCCTCCTGGGCTGTCTCTGCATGTAACACCCTCGTGTTTGGCAGGGCTTCTTAGAGCTTTGGGGTACATGCTGCACAACCAGCTGGTCCCACCAAACTGCCTTCACTGTGCCTTGGCTCTGCCAGAGCGCAGGACCCGCCTGTAATCCACAGCCCAGACACCCTGTCCATGTAAAACCAGGAGGCACCACTCAAATTATGAAAGGCAGGAACATCCCTGGAAAAGCAGAGACTAAACATATGATCTCCAGACTCAACACTGCCTGACTGAGACTGAAACCCAGGCTCTGCATCTGCTCCCTGCATCTGCAGTACCTGCAGCCTAACGCCACAGAGGGGGCACACACATGGGGTGTCCCAGTGCAGAGCAAGGTGTGTGCTGCTGCTCACACACAGCCACGCAGATCCACCCACGATGGGCTTCTCTTACACTCAGATGTCCCATTTCCTTAGATGCCAGTCATGCAAATTCAGCTTACAAACCCTTAATCATTACTGACCACAGCCTCTAAACACTAATAGAAGTTTCAGGTGGATGTTTCTGATCCACGATTAAAGCAGAAACTCACTCTTTCTCCTGGCTTTCCAGCAGCCTCATGGCAATAACAGGACTGAGCTAACTCCAGTCAGTGGCAGCCTAACTTCTCAAAAGTAAATGCCATTAAACAGGTGGAGAAAGGTGACAGTGCAGCACCGTTTTAAACACTCACCATTCAAACACCACCCCAGTTCCGGTACCCTGTTCACACACAGAGTCACTGCAACAGCAGGACTGGTTAAAGCCACACAGCAGTCAGCACGATGTCCTCTGCAGCAGCGTGTCCAGCAGAGAATGGCAGATGAGAAAATACAGACCTGAAACGCAACAGTTTTCTTTCAGCCTCTCCCCGGCTGCAGCCGCCCACTCCCCCTGCAGCCAGCTGTCCAACGGGAGGACAGAGGCATCGACCACCCAGGAAAGAGCTGAAGCCTTGGCACCCTGAAAGGCAAAGAAAAAAACCCAACCAACCAACAAAAAACCAAACCCAAACTGGGTCGTTTACAGTTTCACTGGGTTCACAAAGCTCTCGTCCGTGTTTCTGTTTCACCTCCCCTTGGTCTGCAGGGCACGGGGCGTTTCACAAAGCCACCAGTAGAACCACAGAATCCCAGAATCTCAGGGATGGGAAGGGACCCCGAAAGCTCACCCAGTCCAACCCCCTGCCGGAGCAGGAACACCCAGAGCAGGGCACACAGGAACGCCTCCAGGCGGGTTTAAAGCTGGGCTAGAAAGACAAACACTGAACACAGTTTAAGATATTTCATTTCTGTTATTAAGGAATTAATTTTTCCTTCTATAAGAATGATGAAAACTACATCTATTGTCAACATTCACGATGCAGAGGGAAAGGAAAAAGCTCTGTCCCACCATGCTTATCAGTGGACCCCTCCATCCATCCCTTCTTCCCAGCAGTCTGTGAGTCCAGCACGGCTTTAGCTTGCTCACAGCTGCTCTCACCTCAACGTTTAAGAGGCCCGTGTTGTGCCCGTATCGTGATCCTCGTCAGTGAGAATGCTTAATTTCAAAGGTATTTTGAATTAAACAAGTATGGCAATGACCTCATGATTACTCAACAGATCCTGCAGAATCAAGTTACGTTCTCCAGCCTCAGTTATCAGGAGGAAATGAACTGGAAGGGACCTCAGGGAACTACTCCAGAAAAAATAAACTGAACACAACAAAAGGGTTTATCACCAAAAATTAGTATGAGAGGCTGCACCCTTTTCATGGTCCAAACTACACATTCCCCAAATGCCATGGCCCATGAAAGCAGCTTTTGTGGGTGGGACTACCCAGCATCAACCCATGCACAAATGCACAAGAGTTTTATTATTCCTTCCTAAAAATATCACATTTTTAACTGTTGAGCACCCCAGGGGAAACAACACAGTCCTGGGAAAAATTCTCGGGGGGAGCAGAGGGGGGGGGATGGGGAGGGAGGCCATGTCACACCTGCACATCCTACCCTCCCACCCTGTCCCGCAGCTGGGGAAGGAGGTGGCTGATGACCTGAGCCCCGTAGAACACCCACTGGTAAACCCTCACCACCCACCCAGCACCAGACCACACACAGGGAAACACGGGCCCCTAACTGGTACCGAAGCTGCCAGCCAGGGGGATGGGGAAAACCTGCCCCTCCACACGCTCTCCACAGCAGCTGGGTTGTTTCAACGCCCAAAGGAGCAACGACAACGTACAACGACAATGAACAAGGACAAAGCGCACCCTCCCCAGGCTGGGCTGTGCGCGCTGGTGCCCGGTTCTGGGGGGAGCCACAGCCCCGCCTGACAGCAGGGTGCTGGAGGGCACACATCACAGGGCTCGCAGCCCCTCTGAGCCAGGGCCCTGGGCGGCCACCTCACCCCCCTCAGCCCAGGCCTCGGTGCCACAGGCCGAGCAGGGCCCGATCAGTGCCACAGGAGGCTGCAGGCTGGGGTCAGGCCGCAGGCCCCGCACCAGCCAGGTACCGGCTCTCTCCCACGGGGCTGCCAGTCTTCCTCGCCTGCGGGGAGAGAGCGTTCAGGAGAGTCCCACAAAGCCCCAGCACCCGCCACCTTGTTGCCGCTCCTCCACCTCCACCCCGGGGAGGCGGCCTAAGCCAGCAAGACACGCCTGGCGTCCCCCCTGTACCCACCCCGGGGACAACACCTGCGGGACTGGGCCGGGAGCCATGCCCAGCCAGCAGGATCCCTGCGGGCCGCCGCCGCCATGCTGCCATGGGGATGGGGCGGGGCGGTGGAAGGGAGGGGCGGTGCTTAACAGCGGAAGGGCGGGGCTGAGAGCGGGAAAGGCGTGGTTGGCGGGAGAAGGGGCGTGTCTACTGAGGGGCCACCCGCTGGCGGGGCGGGAGGGGCTTGCGGGAAGGGCTTGCGGGCCAGTTGCCCGGTCGCTATGGCGGGTGGTGCCTGCGACGGGCTGCTGGACTACAAGACAGCGAAGTTCGCGCTGACGCGGAACCGGCGCGTCGGGCTGCTGCACCGCCTGCTGCAGCTCGGCGTNCGGGCCGGCGGCTGTGGGACGCGACGGAGCTCGGCCGTCCCCCCCAGGTACGGCCCGGCCCAGGGGGAAGGAAGAGCTGTGATAAAATGCCGTGGGAAAGGCGAGGCGTTGTCCTTGTAGCGCCCAAGCGGGCCAGTTTGCGGGTTGTTGCACCGCTGGGGAGCGCCGGGGTGTAGCACCAACCCCAAACCCCCGCCGAAGGTGCCTTCTTGCTTCCCAGGGAGAAAACGTCCTGGTTTTGGTGACCAACTTCATTGCCACAGCAGAGCAAGCTCAGGGCAACTGTCCCGAGGTGAGTCCCCCCCGCGGTGCTGTGAGGGGCTCGGTTCATACCCCCCCCCGGGTGCCAGAACCCAGCAAAGCCCCCGCCAGGCCAGGCAGAAGGGAAAAACGCCTTTTTATTCCCAGAACGGCCGGCTTCCCTCATTGGCACTGCTGCATAGATCTCACTGCCTCCCTCACGCTTGCTCCCTCATCCCAGCAGGCTGGTCAGGAGCTTGTGGTGGCCAGAAGGACAGGGGACACGGTCTGTTGAGTCCTTGCCAGCTCTCTGGGTTTCTTGGGGAGTGGGGACGTTGTGATCTCTTCAGGCTTTCTCCTGCCTCTGTACAAGGGAGACGAGCTGCGATGCCCTGTTGGATACTGCTGTCCCCAGCTAACACCCGTGTTCCTCCTGTCTCCTGTGTGTTCCTGCTTTCTTGACGTGCTGCTCAACCCCCTTACCTCTGTTGTGCCGTTTTTCATGATGCTTTTACACACACTCCATGGATACCCAAGCCACCCCTCGTACTCCTCTGCTGCAGGACTAGCATCCTCTCCATCTTAGCGTCCTATTTTTTAGGAGGAACAGAGCTCAGGTTCTGGGTGATTTCCCAGTCAGCCAGCACTTAGTGGTATGTTCTGGGAGAAATCTTCCCTTTAGGGCTGGATTCAGGCCAGCTCCTCAATTGAACTGGCCCAGGCTGGACCTTGCTTGGCAGACAGGAGAAAATGTCTTTTAAGCTAAGTCACTGCTTGCACCTCATGCCTGGGCCAAGCACTGCTTGTCCTGAAGGTGCCTTTGGCTTGTGCCTGCTCTGCCATGTCCAGCCTGATCCTGCCCCCACCAGTCACCAGTGCCAATGCTGGGCTGGGCTGCTCTCCAAACACAGGATGCTCAAGATGGGGAGCGACCCTGGGTTTGGGTCAGGGAAAATGGTACTAACGATCCCCCTGGAAAATGTTGAGAGCTCCTAAAGTACCGACAGCTGCAGGGCCGCCCTCGGGGGCAGGTATGTGCTGCTGAGCATCTCGGGGCTCTATCCTGGGCACGGGTATCTCTGGATACTTACTTTTGGAGTGCACAGGGGGAGGGAGCAGAGCAGAGCCCTCCATCCCATGGCAGCGCCGTGGGGGTGTCCAGGTGCCTGCCGCAGCCTTCACCCTGTGTGCTCTCCAGCAGGTTCCCAGTCCCCAGCTCCGGGGCTGTAGCTGACACCCGTGTCTGGAAAGCTTTGAAGGTTTTAGCAGTGACAGCTTTTGACTTTGCAGGAAGTTGTGAATGTTCTCAGTTACCAAAGCGTTCTGTGCTGGCAGACCAGGGGAGGTCTGGCTGGGGCAGAGGCAGCACCCCACCACAGGGGGTGGTTTTAGCAGTTGATGTCCATGTTGAGCTCAGGTGTGTGGCTGTCACCTCTCTTAGAGAGACCTTTCGGTGTTGGTCTCAAATACTTTGGTGGGAACCCCTCTGCCTCTGTTTGCAAGGAGCTGGAAGGTTAACGAAGATGATCCAAATAGAGCTAGGAGGTGTCAGGGGGACAGTGCCTCTGCTCTGCAGGGGTGCCAGCTCTGGGCCTGAGGGACAGTGTCACTGCAATTATGGTCTTCATCCACATCCAGCTGTGCTCAGGTGCTGCTGGTGGATGCGCACATGAGCAGCACTGGTCCCAGCCCCAGGCAGCACAGGACCATGCCCTAAGGGGATGAGGGAGGTGTTAGATGTTGGGAGATCCTTAGAGATCCTTCTTTGCTCATGTGTGATGCTACTGGTTTGCTCTCCAAGAGGGTTTGCTGTGCTTCCTGGCTGTGGTCACATGGCTGTGGAGGGCTGGGGGTCCTAGTTGTCTCTGCTAAGATTACGAATGAAGCCGTTCTCTACCCGGGTTTATGCACACATCTCTGCCTTCAATACAAGCCCATCTGTGCTGAATTTTACTTCTGCCTGAAATCGCCCCTGTCCCAGGGACACAAATGCTCTGGGCAACACCTGAGCTCTGCTCTGAGCAGCCTGTAGGATGTCTTCTGAAAATGGGTGCTCATTCACCTGCTTGTCAGGAAACCTGTGCCGAGCTCCAAACCCGCAGTTCTAGGTAGGTTCCTAGTAATAGTTATTACTCCTGATTTTCCCAAGCTTTTAGACCTTTACACAACCAAGATGCAGGGACACTTTAGAGAGCTCTAGGTTCTCTAGGCCACGAGGGCTCTGATCTGAGTCTCTGTCTCTCTGCTTCTCTCTCAACGCACTGGTGGCACCTGTAACCTGCTTTGGATCATCCCTGTGGAAAATGCCGGTATCCACATTCTTTTCAAGGCTCATTTCCACTAAAAGGGGGTAGGGGAGGCTGAAACCTTCTTGGTCAGTTCTTAGGTTTCCTGGAATACCATCACAGGCTTCAATACCTGAATTTGTCCCCAGCCTTGCAGCTTGTGTGCCCTGCACACCCAGCAGTGTTGTCTGCCCAGTGGCACTTGTCATGTGTCTTGTTACCTGGGGAGGGGCTGACACACGTCTGCAAATATCTGCTGTCTGGGTCCTTCTGGAGGCTGAATCCGTGACAACTTCCAGGGCAGGGCTACCAAGGTGGTGAAGGGAGTGGAGCATCTCCCATAGGAGGAAAGGCTGAGGGAGCTGGGTCTCTTGAGCTTGGAGAAGAGGAGACTGAGGGGGTGACCTCATGAACATTGATAACTATGGAAAGGGTGAGTGTCAGGAGGATGGAGCCAGGCTCTTCTCAGTGACACCCAATGACAGGACAAGGGGCAATGGGTGGGAGCTGGAACAGAGGAGGTTCCACTTCAATACGAGGAAAAACTTCCTCAGGGTGAGGGTGAGGGAACCCTGGCAGGGGCTGCCCAGGGAGGTGGTGGAGTCTCCTTCTCTGGAGACATCCCAAACCTGCCTGGAGGCGTTCCTGTGTGACTGCCTGGCCTGGGGTGACAGCGCTTCTCTCCATCTCTCTCAGAGCCCCTCTGTTCTCGACGCCATCTGCAGGGAAGATGCAGACTGTCCCACGGGAAACCCAGTGGTTCGTGGCCATGGTACGTGGTGTCTTGTTAAACAAAAGCAACACCAAACTGGGAGGAGTGGCTGACACGCCAGAAGGCTGTGCTGCCATTCAGTGAGACCTGGACAGGCTGGAGAGTTGGGGGGGGGGGAGTTTAATGAAATAGAACAAGGACAA
>VZTM01015697.1:92091-141425 GCA_013400555.1 Jacana jacana | reverse complement strand
CCCCCCACCCATGGGGAGCTACCTAGGGACCCCCTTTGGGCTGTGCACAGATCAGAGCCCTGGGCTTCCTGGGGGGGTTCAGTGGCTCCTGCGCTCCCCAGTTCCTGTCAGGGCTAACGCTTAGTGAGGACATCGCCATTTTGGGGTGAGCCTGAGCGGTTTGTGGGTGCTGTGCCCTGTGTTCTCGCCTGTGGAGCAGGGACTGGCCATGTCTGTGCCCATGGGGTGCTCTTGGATCCCCACAAGCCCCTGAGCTGCCTGGCGTAAAAACACGGTGTGTGGAGACAAGTGGGGGTCTAAGCACCCTTTAATGTGCTCTGCTGGGACTGCAGGGGATAGAGAGGTCCTGCAGCATCACCCCTCCTTGGCTGCCTGACCCCCCCTGCCCCGGCCATCCCCTGCCGCCCTCCTTGAGCTGACGCATGTAGAACTGTGCTGCCAGCTGCTTGGTCATGGTCTTCAGCGCAAGGAAGGCAGCCACCATCTCAGCCAGGAGGAAGGCCAGGAGAAGGCTGTGCATGACCATCTCCAGCGGCAGGCGGATGAGCTCCCTGTCCATCAGCAGGAAGAGTAGGAGGGGGAGCTGGATCAGGAAGGAGAGGAGGAGGAACCCAGCCAGCTCGGGCACCTGTGGGAGCAGAAGCTGAGAGTGGGGTGGGGGGACCCACTCTGCCCCTGGAGCTCCCTGCGTCGGCCACTCCACTGTCCCCAGTGCCTGGGTACTGGGGGCATCCCTGCCACTGAGCTGTGCCTGGCTGTGGTCAGGTGCTGTAAAGCCCAGTGCTGGAGCATCACAGCCATGGCACAGGGACAGATACAGTGGTAGAGCGAGTGGGTCACCTTCATCCCCTGCCTCCTGGTCCTGCCTGCACCCCTGATTTCCTCCCAGTATGGCTGCAGGCAGGACTCCAGGATGAGTGGGCAGGAGTGGGCACTTGCATCCTGAGTAAGGGGACATCTGAAATAGTGGCAGTGTCCCCCCCGCAGGGCTGTCCCTTACTGAGCACAGGGGAGTTGGGGCCAGGGCAGAGAGAGGACACTTACCTTCTCCTGCAGGTTCCCTACGTAGCCCAAGTAGAGGCGGGAGCACTCAGTCAGGGAGAGGAGGAGGAAGGCAGCAACGAGCAGGAACTGGTAGTGCTGAGGCAGCAGCTGGTACTGTAATGGGAGCACAACTTCGTCCCAGCCAGCCCCATCCCCTGCACACTATGCCCAGCTCTCCATGCCCAGTTTCCCACCCCTGTGCCCGTCTACCCGTCCCCTTTGCCCCATGCCCAGCTCCCCATGCTCTGCCAGCCCCCCAGTGTGCCAGTGCCCAGTCTTGCCAGCTCTGCCCTCCCAGTTTAACCTTCTCTGCCTGGAAAGTCTAGTGGTTGTTCTCACAACTTCCCATTTGGGGAGCCATAGCCAGCTCGCCTTGTGGGGGCCAGGGCATTTTGCTTGTGTGTGTGTGTGAACCCCTTAATTTGGAAGAGGCTCCACTCTCCCCGACCTGCGCAGACCCGGGGAGGTCAGGCAGGAGCAGGGTCACCCCATCACCGTGTGCCCTGTGGGACAGTACCTTCAGCTGCAGCATCATCCCCTCAGCCAGGAACCAGACCGGGAAGAAGTAGAGGTTGAAGTAGAGCATCATCTGGAGGGGCAGGCTGGCCAGCAGGTCATGGGCTAGGCAGAGGTGTGCAGGGCAGGCAGGGGTGGGCTGGGGTGCCCAGAGGGAGCCTCTGCCTCACAGCTCAGGGAGGGGAGGGTGATGGCCCCTGCTGTGCCTCGGGGGAGGTCTGGGTAGCAGGAATGGCTGTTTGCAGCAGATGTGCTTGTTTTGGCTCCCCCTCATCAGTGGGTGGGTGCAGGGACCCTCCAGGTGTCCCTAGCTCAGAGGCACCCGGGGGGTGCTTGGTGATGCGCTGAGTGGGCTCGGGGTGATGAAGCAACAGCCACCCCCCCACCCCCAGACCGAGTGCCACCATACCTGGGTGGCAGGAGTGGGCAGCGCCGCTGTCCCGCGTCTTGTTGTTGATGAAGAGGGAGCCGCTGAAGGCCGCCAAGCCCCGGCGGAGGTTGGGGGGCAGAGGGGTGTGTGCAGCCATGGCCAGCAGCAGAGCCCTGCTCAGCCCAGCCCGGCTCAGCCAGGATTAGCCAGATGGTAATTAGCGGGATGACATGTCAGGCTAATGCGTGGGACCACCTGGCCATTGGCTCCCTGGGGAAGGGGTTGCCGAGCTGGGAGGAGGGTGGGGAATGAAGATTCTCTCCTGGGACACCAAGCCCATGCAGGAGCCACGTGGACGCAGACCATCTCCTTCCACAGCAGCAGGCTGTACCCGTCACTGTGATGGGGACACGGTGGTGCCCCCAGCCTGTGCACCCGATGGGCAGTGCTCTGCTCCTCTACAGCCTCTCCCAGATGGGTTATATTGCTGTAATTATTGCTCAAAACTCCCTGACAGATGAAAATGCCCAGGGAGGGGATGGTGTTCTTTGCCAGAAACACTTCTTCAAAGCCTCCAGGCTCATGGAACGTTCTACCCATCATCTTTACCTTCCCTACTAACAGGTGGGGAAGTCTTCCTCAGCATCCCAGCTCCATCCAGGCTTGAGGGTCCTGGGGAGTGCAGTGGAAGATGGCATGTGTGAAAGGGTGGTTGAGCCAGGGGTGATGGCAGGGAAAGGGGATGGTGCTTTGGGGCCTGCACAGTCAGTCCTACCCAACAGGCATGGTGTCATCTCATGATTTTCAGCCTCTGTCCTATCCCAGAAGGTGCATCAGAAAAGCTGCTGCAAATATTGGGGAAGAATATTGTAAATTTGGTCCTTAAGGGCCATGTGCTGGCAAAGGACAGGAGAAACTAAATACAGAGCGGATTATTCTGCTTTATAAAGCCAAAATGGAGCTGCAGAGCTCATTGCTGTATGCTGGCAAAACAACCCCACTGGGGGCTGGAAGCACGGTGAGACCAACACATGACTGGCTGATGTCCATCAGGGGCTTCCACACACAAGAACCCAGTCTCTCAAGGCAGGTCTATGCTGTGAGCACAGCTCAGGTTCCATGGCCTTTCTCCAGCTCCTCTGAGCAGCACTGACACCACAGCGTGGCCCCATGGCCCGGCTCAGGACAGCCGCTCCCCTGGCCTTACGTTACTGGTTAAAAAATAATCAAACCTACACAAAGTGGATTCCACAGAAAAATCAAACCAACTATGGAAAAATACACCCTGGTGTAAGCATTGCCCTGTTATTAGGGAGGAACTGAGCAGAGCAGAAAGGTCCTTCTGGTCTATTCTGGTCATGCCTGGAGAAGACATCAAAGATGGCACTGGTGAGAAGACAGTCTCCACTGCCTCAGGGAGGGTGTTCGGGCGTTCCACCACAGCCCGTAACCCTGAACACCTCCCAGCCTCAGAAGTGATGCTGGGAAGGCGTGTCTGGAGATGGCTGGCCACCACCATTCAGGCTGGACCAGCTCTAGCTGAGACAAGGACAGCCAGCCTATGGGACAGGGGGGTGAGTGTGTCGCTGTGGGAATGGAAATGAAATTCTTGTTTTGCCCCAACCTCCTTGGGGGCTGTTACACAGAGCAAAGCGAGGAGTTAATGCCAGAACACCAAGAGGCAACATGCACGTGCAGCAGGCAAGGGTGGAGATGGAGGGACCAAGGCTGAGGCCACACCTAATATCTGGGAAGCCACCCCAGAAGGAGCAGTGATTAGGTGTTTAAAACGAAGGCTTAGGGCACGAGGCGACTAAAACTAAACCCATCTCCTGGTGCGATGCTGCACCATGACGTCCAGAGGGTTCTCGGGTGTGTGGGAAGGGAAGATGTGCTGTGCCCACCACATGGGTCCCTGTGTCCCAACATGGGACGAAATGCAAGCAGGGAGACAGGCAAAGCCCAGCATTTGAGGAGCAGGAGCTGGCGAAGAGCTTGGGATGCGGGGACATCACATCTGCATGGGGAACCCGGGTGAGCAACCTAGGAGATACCTGGGCAATCTGGTGAACGTGGTGGGGCAGCACAGCTGGGGATTGTGAACACGCTGCACACACACCAGCTGGGTTCGGTGCTCACTCCTGATGGGAACAGGCAGTTTCTTAAGGAGAGCTGGAAACTGTCTTTCCTGGCATGGGAAATTGCAAGATGTGCCTGGAGAGGTGGCAGAGGAGACAACTCAGCCCTGCCCAGTTCCAGGACATGCTCACCACCTGTAAGCATTTGCTGAGGTGCTGGACAAGACCAAGAGCAGTGTCTGCAGGTCAGTGTCAGGACGCCCAGCATGCCCACGACCCAGCACAGGTCCTGAGGAACATCATGTGGTGACTGAGGTGTCTCATGACACAGGGCAATGTTCCCAGCCCCGGCTGAAACAGCTCCCCTGTGAAAAGGGGGAATGGGACTTGTAGCCCACACTGCAGCCATAAGCTGGGGCAGAAGGTCCTTCCTCAGACCATGCATGGTCTTCAGTTCCATGTCTGCTGTGCACAGCTCATGCCCGACACTGGATGAGGCCCCAGCAGAGGTAAAGGAGTCACAGGGCATCTTCCTGAAAAAGGAAGTGCCCTGTTGATCTGCCCAGGGCTCCAGAGCATGCCAAGCCTTCAGCTCAGCAGGATGACGAAGGCCTTGGAAAAGCTCAACCAGGCTGTGCTGTGGGAGCGCCCGGTCTCCCCCAGCATGGAAGATGTGCCACAGCCCAGGGAGGAAATCACAGAGCTCCAGGGGGATGCCACCATGTGGTGCCTCAGTGTCCCCAAGCCTCCCCAGCTGGGTCCCCAGTCTGACCAGTCGCGGGATGCAGATCCAGGTTTCCCTGGGCAGCCTGCAGAGCTGGGGCAGAGGCTGGGCAGCTGCCTCCATCGGGCAGCCTGCACGAGCCCTGCCTGGGGAACAGGGAGCAGGGCAGCACCAGCCACCTCTGCCCTCAAAGAAAGCCCTCAACCATGCTGCACTGGGCATGGGGACATCGACATCTGCCTTTGGGGACCTAAGATGAGACTTGCAAGTTCACATCCCTTTGCGGATCCAGCAGTTATGTTCAAGTAGAGCACTCTGTTCATCGCCACATGCTGGAGCGTGCAAGTCCCTGCCTACTGTCCCCTCTGGTCATGCTGCCTGGGACAAACCTTGCAGTGAAACCAGAAGAGACCAACCAGAGAGATGGCAGATGAACTGGTGACGTTTCTACCCAGCAAAGATCGGAAAGTCGGGAAACAAATACAGGTGAGTTGTGGGACCAAGTGGGAAGCCTCCACAGAAGAGGTGCTTGCAACATCCAGCTGACCCGCAGAAGTGGCCTTGGAAGGAATCAGAGATGATCCAGACCCCACAGATAGTAGTACTTTAATTCAGAGGAGGTGAATCAAATTAAAAATATAAATCCTCTTGCTTTGGGCCCAGGGTAAAACACTGATTTGGGGAGAAGAAACTTCCCCGAGGGCAGAGCACTGGGGACACTCCAAAGAGGGGGTTCTTGTCCCCTAGCTCTCCTGGGCTGATGGACATGGGGCTGTGGGCTGGCCAGGTCCGCTCCTGAGCTGGAGATAGGGCTCTTCTTCCAGCAAGGAGCAGAAAACACGACAGCAGAGTGGGGACGTGGAAAGCCGAGATGAGAAAGGCAGCCTTGCCACTAGGTGACAGGAGGAATGACCAAGGAACACCCACCCCTCCAGCTACTTCTCCTTGAGAAACATCTCAGCAGCAGCGCTAATCCTGCGATAATCATTATGGAGAGAGACATCTTACGGCTGGCTGGAAGGACGGCCACCAAGCCCAGGGGCTGCAGCCTGGCCCTCGCACCTCTCCGGGGAGCCCCACCCTGCACCCCGGGGACTCAGTGAGAGTGGCTGGTGCCCCAGCCCCAACTGCACCCCAGGAGATGGGGAGCAGCGTTCCAGCCCCTCCTCTGCTCTGGGACAGGGAGATGCTGTGGTGCAGGAATGGGGACCCGTGAGCTCCAGAGCCCTTGGCTTGAGCAGGTGTCCACCTCTGCTGGGGGACCTGGACAGGGCGACCAGCCCGGAGAAGGGAAAACGGGAAACACAAACACAGGCTGTGCAGAGACCCCCCGGTGTGACCCCATTTCCCTGCACCCCCCTCCCCGGGTGGGTGGGTGTGTATGGGGAGAGTCATCGGGAGGAGAGCAGAAGTCAGAAGATGAGCACTGGGAAGGGGCAACGTGCTTGGAAGCACAGGGAGGAAGGAAAGGCACTGGCACTCCGTATGTGCTGGGAGCAGACCCGCCTGGGGATCCCCCAGCCCCTTAGCAGCAACCATGCCAGTTCCGTGCCCACCGGCAGTGCCAGACCCTGCTCTCTCTGGGGGCTGCTTTTCCCCTGGGATTGGCAGCAGCTGAGCCCCAGCCCGGCAGGCTGCGGGGCAGGGGAGCTGTCGGTGGTCAGTGAGGAAGGCAAGTGCGGGTCCATCCAAGTCTCAGGGGGAAATGGCTCAGCCGTGGCGATCCTGCGTGTCCATGGAGCTGCCATCCTGTCTCCCGCTGGCGAGCGCGGCATCAAGAGGGCACAGCCCGGCGGCGTTAGGAGCCTTTCCCAGTTAGCCAGGACATATCTCCGGTTCTATAAGAGAGGAACAAACCAGCAGCGCTGGGAGGTGTCTCCCATCGCGCCCCAGTAGACGTGCTGGGTGTGCCTGGGCACTGCCCTCAGCGCTCCTCGGTCCCCATCCCGACACCCGGGCTGCTCCGTGCCAAGGCACAGCCAGCCCGAGCACAACAGCAGCGACCCCTCCTCCGCCCTCACTCACATCTCACTATCCAAAAACTCAACTGCAGTTCCCCAATTCCACCTAGAACTGAGGTCAAACAGTATTTTTTTAACTTAAACCAAGCCATTCCGGTATCCAGCTGAAAACTCATGGAAAGCCACTGAGCAGCACCAGCCTCTAGTCCTGTTCCCAGCAGGTCTGTGCACCAGTGCCCTGCAAAAGGGATGAAGCAGCTGTGCCCTCCCCCAGCGGGGCTCCTGCCACCCCCAGCCCCATCACCCAGCACGGCAGCAGCATCCCCGGGGAGGCCACAAAAGTGGGATGCAGCCACTACCAGTGTCCTCACACAGGAAGCAGGGACATGGTCCCAGCAGGGGGCTAGCTGTCCCTCCCACCAGCCCACCCAGGACCCCAAACCCAACGTACTTGCCATGACGGACAAACAGCCTAAAAGGTGCGAAAGCAGCAGGAGACAGAGAGAGAGAAGACATTCAGGTTTCAGCAGTCCAGCTCCCAGCTCGCTCAGCCCCACCATGGGGGACAGCAGTTTCCCAGCCACTGGGCTGCCCATGAGATGCCACCTCCCTTCCAGCTGTAAGCTGGGTGGCCACCAACCATTTCCTGAGGTACTGGAGATGATGGGCATGACTCTGCCCCAGTCACTGGTGGCTGCTGGACCCTCAACATGCTCCCCTGCCCCAGGGGTGCCCGGGATGACTGAGCTGGCTTCAGGCTGCCCAGGGGCTGGGGGAGCTCACCCCAAACTATTTGAAAAAGCCTGCTTTTATTCCAGATGTGGAAACACCCTAAGGACAGGGACACACATTCCTCCCTCAGCTTTGGTTCCCACTCTAAAGGCTCCTTCCCAGCTGTTACCACCTCCCTGGCCTTTGCCTTCCAGCACAGCATGTTCTGCACACAGGGGTCCGCTCTCCCTTGCACAAAGTCTTAAAAACAAAGCGAAGGGATAAAAATGCACTTCGGCTACGAGCTACTCCCAGTGGGCCAGAGGCTGAGACACCAAGGGCACCACAAGCTCTCCGGGCTTTGCTCTTGCAGAGGGTTGTGCATGGGCATCACACCCAGGCCCTCTGTGGATCCATCCCACTGAGTGACTGGGTGCTCCAGGCAGTGCTGCTGTGGTGATGTGCCAGCGCCCAGTGTCACCGAGCACCACTGTCCCATCGAGTCTGTGCAAGGATTTGGACCCTGGTGTTTAAGACCAACCTCCTGTGCGTGGGATGCCTGACCTGGGGGTGGCCAGGAGGCAGCACTCAGGGGACGGAGTGAGAGGGGCAGGAAAGGAGATGCAAGAAAGATAGGGAGTAGGGAGCATCAGGAAAGAGCTGCCCAGAGCCAGGATGCTCACCCCTGCCCTGCACCCCACAGCTGGGCTCAGCCCCTGCCCTGGCACCGCTGGTTCCTGCAGGGTGTACTTACTCCACATCGCGCTTTCGGATGGTTCTGCCAGCAGACAGGACCTCAGCCACCTTGGACACGATAGGGTCGTAGTTCATGCTGGCCACCGCCACCACTTCATCGCTCCTAGGGCCAGGCAGAGGAGAACAGTTAGGGCAGCCCTGGGTGGCCACAGCTGCATCACCCAAAAAACAACGTGCTGGAGAGAAGCGTGAAGCAAAAAGCAACCACCATTCCAGGGTTAGGAGCCATCCCAAGGTGTGAGCACCACGGGGGCTGTGTTAGCAGTGTCAGGAGAGGGCTCAGAGCTGGCATCGCAGGCTGGCCCCACTGTGGTCTCCCAGCAGCTCACATGCTGGCATGGTGAGCATCACTAGGGTGCCCAGGGGATGAAGACAGCTCTGGGCACCCTGGCATCTGTGGGAAAACACCAGCAAAGGTGGATCTGATGGTGGATAGAAATCTGGACATCAGCTAGGGTCCCAGTGGTTGCTGCCATCAGGGCAGGTGATCCCTGCACTGCTGCCCTGTACCACAAGAGCGAAGAAGTGAGTGGTCAGGATTTCCCTGTGGGACACTCAGTTGTGCTGCTCCACATTCCTTCCCTGATGCCCACCTCCATGTGGGCAGAGTTCCCACCTCTGAGCTGCTCCACAGGCACACTCCTCCCAAAGCACCAGGTGTCTGAGGCCATGGTCCCACCAGCCCCAGTGAAAAATCTCCTGTGTATGTCCAGCAGCAGGTCCCAGTCCTGCTGACCATCATCCATCAGCATGTGAATGGGTCTCATGCAACCAGGGTCTCATGCCAGTGCTGGTGGCACAATCCAACCTCAAAGGCTAAATGGGAATCAAATTAAGCAGAAGGGAAGATGATGTAAAAATGCTGGAGGAGCTTTGGCTAAAGGTCACAAGAAAAATAAGAAGGGCTCTTCTGCTTTGAAGTTTGCAGAGGTCAACCTGAGTGTAAATCTTCAAAGACTGGGTCCAGGAGATGGCTCATGAATAGATTACTGAAGAGACAAACAATGCAAAGATCAGAGGAAGTATGTGGGTAAGATATTAAACACTGGTGATATTGTTGAGTAAGCTGAAGACTACAAGCACTCAACAAGTGAAGATCTGCTCTTCAATCCACTGCCAAAGAGCTCCATGACCAATCGAGCAAAGAGCAGCTGGGGGTGGGGAGAACATATGGCTGAGTCCTGCAGGAAAGAGAGCAGAAGCCATGCTTCAGAGGGCACTTCATCTCTGTGGAGCCATGCTACTTGAAGTCACTTCTCATAGCTGTCCTACGAAGCCACAGGGGAGCTCCATCACAGAAGACTATCTCTTCCAAAAGGCTCTGATTCCTGAATAAGCTCACTACAAATAAGGGGGGGCAAGTCAGCAACAGAGCAGCAGCCTGGCTTCCCTGCCCCATGGGTGAGCAGCCCAGGAACCCAGAATCTTCTCTGCAGCTGCTGGAGCTTGTCCACAGCTGAGTCCACACCAGCCAGGCCCAGAGATGGACCAAATCAGGCAAGCTCCAGCACAGGGTGCTGCTCCACAGGAATGGTTGCAGGAAGGGGGAGCTGCTGCATGGCCAGGAGCTCTAGAACAAGACTAGGATGCCTTCGGAAATCCCATCTGTAGCATTCTCAGGTCACTGCAGAGACGTGTACCTACAGCAGGGGATTTCTGACAGTTTGCAGCTCCTCCACCCAGCAGACCAGGTGGAAACGAGGAGTTGATAAGCAACACATTCACACCTGGAAATAGGCATCTGCATGGCAGGCAGTGAGGAAAATTAACCACCTGAGAAGATTAAAAAGCTCATGTGTGTTCAGCTGAACCACCTGCTGGTTGTCCCATTTGAGGGCTGCTGCTCTGATTTAGGAGACCTCTTTGCTTTCTGACCCCGCACCTTCTCTGGTGAGATGTTTGATATCCTCCACAGGACCTCCACCCTTGGGATATAACTCCAGTTATATGTGCAGGGTCTCGCGGGTTTTCTTTGCAGAAGACAGCCAGCCTCCTTCCAAGAAGCTTGCAGCAGTACCCAAGGGCAGGGCAGTGGATTCCCCCTTCTCCTGTTGCCTCAAGTTCAGAAACAAACTGCCAGTGAGAACCCCATCCCACCAGAAAGCACAGCCTGGGATGACCCTAGAGGTCCCTTCTGGCCTGGACCATTCTATGATTCTACAAGATGGTTGTTACCATCACACAGGACCTCAGACTTGGCTACTTCACCATTGCTTGATGCCTCTGCCGCACAGCACACGGCGGGGGCTGAGGCCTCAGGACTTCAGGGAGGCTCTGCACTACTGTCACACCATGGCTTGGTCTAAGCCATAACCACACATGGCTTCAAGACACCACACGGGCTTGAAGCTCAGTGGTTTCCTCTGCGTTTACTTTCCTGAGCGCAGTCAGCTCCCAGCTGGGCAACACAAAGTGGCTGGACAGACCTGTGAATACAGTGAATACAGTGTCCCATGGGGACATCTGCAGAGCACCACTCTGTACCCCTGGCCCAGGGCCTGATGCTGACCCCTCCACAGCTCACGCAGCTTGGAGCAGGGATGAGTAAACAGCTTGCTGCTTCAGACTCTGAGGGAAAAACAGCCCTGTTGTGAAAGCTGATGCTGAGGACAGGCTCCTGGACCCACCAGCACTTCATGCAGCAGCCAAGACAGTGTGCAGTAGAAGAAAAGTCCACACCATTGGGTGGGCACGGCAGAAGGAAGCAGGAGTGGGTGCTCCTCAGTCTGAAAGTGTTAGCCCCAACCAAAAGAACTATCACCAAATGAGAAAGAAGGAAGAAACGTTCTCAGTGGCCTCTCAGAGGCAGAGACGGGGACTGGATTACAGACAAGAAAAGCAGGAGATGCACTGTCTGCCCCCCCTCCAGCCGGTGCACCCCTAGTACCTCTGGTTCTCAGCCTGGGATGCCATCCTGGTACCCAAAAGCCATCTCTGGGAGCCCCTCCTGGGTGGCAGAACAACAGGGGTGCTTAGCGGTGGACCCCCACCAGGGAGCTGCCTCCCAGAGAGCCCCGCTGCACCCCAAGGGTCTGCCCAGGCTGCCCCCCCCGGCAGTCACCCAGCACCTCGCTCGGGGCTTTCCTTTTGAACAGGCTCCACTGATGTTTAATTAAAGCCGCCTGACATTTCCCTTCTAATCAGCAGGAGGATAAATAGCTAAATGCTCTGATGTGGAAAGGAGGAATAGAGGCCTCAAACGCTGGGAAGAGCCCCATCTGCCGCAGGCAGGGACAGCCAGCAGGGATGGGGCAGAGGGGGTGCTGCGCAGCAGCTCTGCCAGGGATGCAGCAGCAAAAGTACCCCCAACTCTGCAAACCACTGCAGCAAAACAGGGGGTTTGGGATACAACCTCCGAAAACAGGGGGCTTATCTTCCCCTGGCTCACACTCACTGAGCAAACTGTATTTTCAAGTGCTGCACTGGCCCTTAGGTGCTTTAAAAGCACTTTGAAACATCAAGGGGGTGTGAATGACACCCCTGTGGCTGTGGCAACGCCCTCTTGCAGCACAGCTCCCCAGCACGGGTGGTGTCTTGGCACAAACACAACCTTTTAGGCAACTTTGGCCAGGGCGCCCGCAGGCTCAGAGGTGCAAAGGGCCCTGGGTGCCAGAGGGTGCTGGAGCCCCATCACCTGCAGCAGGTTTCAACCCAAGGTGCAGAGGCACCAGGAGAAGGAGGGTGAGCACTGGGGACCCGGCTGGTTTCTGCACCTCTCCAAGCCCCATGGACACATCCAGCCACCAGGCTCCGTCCTGGAGTGATGGGGGCAAGCAGCCACCCTCAGGGAGGAGATGCGGAGGGTGGGCTGTGAGGGACATTGGGCAGGGGACAGGGCGGGTAGCGAGCCCTGGTGAGGTTCTCTCTGCGGAGCAGGAGCTGGCTCCTGCCTGGAGCTCCCTCCTGGTCCCTGCACAAATGCTGCTGCTGAGCAGTTTGGTTGCTGAGCCGGGAGGACCTTCACACCCCTGGCTTCAGTCTCCCCTCCGGAAGAAATCCCCTCTGTCTCCAGGCATGAGGAGGCTCTATGCCTATGGATCTCCGATCAGGAGGGGACAAAGGCAGCAAAAGAATAAACAATGGCAAATCCTTTGGGGATAAATTCATGGTGCACGGTCTTGCCAGTCTGAACAGCCAGCGAGGCCCCAGAACAGCAGAGGCAACGCATCCCGGCCGTCAGCACACCTCAGGAGAACCTCCCCAGACCAGCAGGGGAGAGCTGGGCATCACCACGGGTGTAGCCACAGCTCCTGAGCTCTGGCTGGGCTTCACTATGGGTGTAGCCACTGCTCCTGAACTCTTGCTAACCTTCACACAGAGGAGCTCTTTGAGCTGCATTTGTCAAACCAGCAGCTAGAACAGTGGTGTCTGGGGTTCCAGTCCAGCCCTGGTCACAAATCATTAGCACTGCAATGAGATGAGAGGGAAATCTTTGATGGGAATTGCCAGGAAAAAATAAATAGAAGCCGTTATCTGGTCTCAGATATTACATGAACAGATAAAGTGCTTACATCTGGCAGAGATGTTAGATCCAAAGAGCAGCTCAACTTGCTTTACACTTAGCACAACACTTCTCTAGGGCTTTTCACTAATGTCCTACAACCTCAGTGTCCAGAGATGAAGAAACTCAGCTGACAGAAGCTCTGGCAAAAGTATTCTCCAACCTAGCAGGACAAGCTTAGACAAATGCCTGTGTAGGAATGTGGAGAAGAGAAAGGCTTACTTGGTATAAAATGCCACAAACTTCAGTTCATCTAAATCTCCCTGAATGACGACATCATCGAATCCTTCCCCATGGCCTGGAAGGCAGAGAAAAAGCAGCGAATTCAGCAAATATTCCCCCGGATCCAGCTCTAGCCCCTACAAGTTTTTCAGTCCAGAGCTACACCAGGACCATCCTGCAATCAGAGAGCAGCACTGGAAGATGGTGGTACCACGAAGCACCCATGCTTTCAGAGAAGAGCAAGTTCACGGAGACAATCCCTGTTCATGCTATGCCATCTCCTGCAATCACGGACATCCCTCTGGCCCTGCACCCCACGGCCACAAGCAGAGGGGTCTCAGAGCCCCTCCAGAGCCAGGAAAGGAAGCAGACCTGAGGCAGAGGTTGGCATGGAGGTGTGACAGCAAGGGAGGTGGCTGTGGCTTCTCTATCCCAGGACATCTCCACCAGCACAAATTCCACAGCAGCACTGGGGAGCCCCTTACCCGCGTATCGGATGCTCTTCCCGAACATAGCGGTCCACAGATAGGGGACTGTGCTGATCTCCATGCCATGGGCCAGCATGTTCAGTGCAGCTATACGGCCTGGAAGAGAGAAGCAGCAGAATGAGTGAGGAAGCTCCCCACTGGGGCAAGTGCTGTGGTCTGGCCTCAGGTCACAGCACAGCATCGACATCTCCAGTCCTAGAGTCCAGGGAAACCAAGACCTGCTCAAGCTAATAACATCTCATGCAGCTACAGAAGGAAATGCAGCACATCATCCGAGGCTTGGCTTGGGCTCCTCCTCTGCAGTGCAGCTCCTAGTACCTTGTCACCTCCTCTGGCACAACCAACATGCTCATGAGCTCATTTCAACCCAGGTTCTGCAACGGTGACAGGTCTGAGAGCTTGCTGAGCTCCCACCACAAACAGGGATGGGACAGATGAACTCCCTGGGATCATGGAGACGGTTAGGGTAGAGCCCTGCCACAGAGGCAGCACTAAAGGGCTCTGTGTCCAAGGGCTAGGTGTGCTTCCAAAACCTCTCAGCCAGGCCACCCACCCAGAGACAAACCTCCCCATGGCGTTGCAGCCTTGAAAAGCTCAATGGCAGCCTGTCTCACCTGGGAGTTTCCAGGCTTGCTGGCATGGAGAGGAGAAAGGTCTCAGCTCTGCAGCATGCTCCTGGGCCAGCCCAGCATTATGGGCAGCCCAGGTGGGGATGAGAGCCAGAAGTAACACTAGGGTCTGAACTCCTACGTGTCCCAGGGCAAGAAGACCAGGCTCCTGCAGCAACTGCAGATGCCAGGGAGCACACAGGGCATGTGTTTGTAACGAGGCATCGCTAGGCAATGCACATCAAGAAGGCTGACAAACGAAGGCGTATCGGACAAGAGAAAATGAACAGCCTTCAAAATGCTTACTGCAACTACCGTTTCCCTGCTGGCAGTTGTCCCATTCTCTCACCAGAGGGCTTGGAAATTTCCTGGGGAAAAAGATTCTTTTCCATAAGCTGTGGCAAAGCGAAGGGACCGAAAAGCACCTACCATGCATATGGGCCATCTGCCAGTGAGGGATGTTCACCTTCTTATTGTTCCTCAAGGCCAGCGGGAACGTGACAGCATCACCGGCTGCAAAGACCCCAGGGATGTTGGTTTGCATCATCTGCAGTGGGGAAGCAGAAGCACACGTTGGTGGGGTTTGCACTCTACAGCAAACAGGGACCTGCCTGAGAGGTGCCACAGTCCCCAAGGACACATGGACAATCTCTGCTCAGCTGTGGGACCCCTGGGTGGGATTCAATCTATCGTTCTTCACTTTCAAAGTGGACCACACCAGCAGGAACCTACAGCATCTCTCTGCCCATGGGGGTTACAACACAGACTGGAGTTGTAGGGCCCCTTGTAGAAGATTGGAATCTGCTGGTGATTTCAAATAGAGCCTGGCTGATTGCACACATGAGCAGCACGGGCAGCAGTGGGCGAGAATGAGCCCCAGGAGCAGAGCTCCTGACACTTCTCACTCATGGTGCACACCACCCATCAGCACCAACACTGCTCCCACTGGAGTCACTGGTGGGGGGAAAGAAAGATGAAATCCTTTGGGATCCTTGAAAAGGTGGATCTTTCTCCTTTTCTTTCCCTCCAAAATATCCTCAGCATTCCAGGACATCTCAGAGTCAGACACCCCAGGCTTGGATCTGCAAACCCCTCACTCAGAGAGTGTCCCAAGTGCTCCAGTATGATGCTCACAGAATCCCAGAATCTCAGGGATTGGAAGGGACCTTGAAAGCTCCTCCAGTCCAACCCCCTGCCGGAGCAGGAACACCCAGAGCAGGTCACACAGGAACGCCTCCAGGCAGGTTTGGGATGTCTCCAGAGAAGGAGACTCCACCACCTCCCTGGGCAGCCCCTGCCAGGGTTCCCTCACCCTCACCCTGAGGAAGTTTTTCCTTCTATTTCAGTGAAACCTCCTCTGTTCCAGCTTGCACCCATTGCCCCTTGTCCTGTCACTGGACGTCACTGAGAAGAGCCTGGCTCCATCCTCCTGACACTCACCCTCTCCATATGACATTAATGAGGTCACCCCTCAGTCTCCTCCTCTCCAAGCTCAAGAGACCCAGCTCCCTCCCAGCATCTCAGTGGAGACACCACGCCTGCGACAGCAGTTTGGATCCCCAGCGAAGCTCTGCTTGGAGGAGCCTGTGCAGCTCCTTCTCCTCTCCCCTCCAGCAGTGTCTGCTCCCCAGCCTCACCTTGTTGACCACGATGAAGCCTTTGGAGTCGATGTTGATGCCACTCTGCTTGAGAAAGCCCGTGGCTGGGACTGCGCCTGCGGGAGAAGGCAAGGGCTGCGGGCACAGCAGCGGGGCACCTGCACAGCCCTCTGCCCAGCCAGCCTGCCTGCCCCCAGGGAAGGGCAGTGGGGAGCAGAGCCCCCAATACAGCACCCCCTGAAACCCGGGTCCCTGCTGGCTGCTCCCTGCGACCTGGGCATGGCCTTCTTCTAAGGCTTGGGGTAATTCTTAACCCACTTCTCTTATATAGATGTTTTGAAAAATATACATTTGAAAAGGGAGCCCTTGGGTTTCCTCTGCCTCTCTTATTTTTATCTCTATCCCTCACAAATTGGAGTGGTCAATAAAACAAGAATAGCAGAATTAAACTAATTCTGTGATTCCTTCAGTCCACAACATGCTGAAAATTTGCAGAGTGAGAAAGGGATTTTGTTTCCTCCCCCCCAAGCATGAAGGAGAAAAATGTCCTTTTCTACAGCAGTGGCAGCAGTGAAAAAACAAAACCAGGAAAAAAAAACTCAGTTTGGGGAGGCTTTAAAAAAACAACTTGAGAGGATGAAGTTGGTTTGAATGTTTGGGGATTTCTGGAAAAAAAGGAAACATTACTATTTTCCAAATATTCCATTTTCAGTTGCACTCTGGGGTCAAGGCTCTGGAAAAGCCTTTTTCAGCTTTGCCATGCAGACCCCTGTGGCAGCCGAGTGGGGCTGGCACGTCACCATCGCCAGTACCGCCAGCACCCCCGGCTCACCAGCATCCCCAGCATCCCCAGCATCCCCTGCTCCCCAGCCCCGGGTCCGTAGCTGGCATGTCCCCTCCAGCTCCTCCTCCACCGGGCTTGGTGCCCGCAGTGGTGGCCCTGGCCCTTACCGACACCAACCACACACACGTCAGCACGCAGGACCTTCCCGCTCTTCAGCACAACCTCTTTCAGCTGCGGGAGACACAGAGGGGCATCACAGTCATGTTAGGAGCACTAAGAAACCCCCAAACCCTGCAGCAGCAGCAGCAATCCCTGCTGGCAGCCCGCTTCAGCTGTGACACGCAAGGTGACCCTAATTCCTGCTAATGGCAGCAGGAACGTGGTGGGAGCAATGAAACCACCCCACACACCACGGCTGGAGCACATTCCCTCCTGGGTGCTGAATCCAGGAATGTGGATGCCAGGGGTAGGAAAGAGCAGAGGGCAGAACAGCAGAACCCCAGCAGCAAGGGGAATGGGAATACTGCAGCGGTGCCCCCAGGGAGCCCCTGCCTGCACCTACCTTGCCCTCCTGCTCCCTCAGCTCCGACACCTCTGTCTGCATGTAGAACTTCACCCTGTTGCTCTCGAACATCTGGAAGAGGGACATGGGACAGAGCAGGGAATATCAGGACCCCAAACCACTCCTGCTCCCGGCGTCCCTGTGCCCCCACGCCACCCTGCCCACCCTCCTGTTCATCTCAACCCACGTTGCAGAAAGGGTTGGCACCACCTCCATCCCTGACGTGATCAGAAGGTGCTCTACAGCACCTGGACAATGAGAGGGAAGGCACAGCCCATTCTTTCTCTCTAGTGAGTGCTATCACCACAGATGAATCACCAATCATCAATTATCAAAATAATTAGTGCAACAAGTGAAACAAGCAGAACCCACTTTGTCATCCAAACCATCCCCCAGGGGGGAAAGTGAGGTCACCTTCATGACAGCGCGGCCAACCCTCTCCCCAAAGAACTTCTTGAAGGGGACTTCCTCCAGCTCCACCAGGGACACCGAGTGGGCCCTCTCCGCGAGGTAGGCGGCCACCTCCATCCCTGGGGAACAGAAGCAGGTCCGAGTGGCCGTGGGAACCCACCCCCGCCGTACTGCCCAGAGGCCTCAGCACTGGCCACAGCAGAGCAGCAGTCTTGCCTGCTCCTGGCTGGGGAGGTTGGAGTTGCTCTGCTGGGAGATGTGGGGTGTCACCAGTCCTGGTGCCCACAAGGGGCCACACCATTTCAGGTGAGATTTATGATTTATGGTAATTGTTCTTAGATGCAGGTTTCAAAGACCAAGGGGAGGAACTGGCCATGACAAAGTCCCAAATTGCCCTGGGACAACTGGTGCAAAGGACATCAGATGAGGGCAACCTTCCACTTGGAGCTGGGACTCTCAGCAGAGGTAATGGGCTGTGGGCTGTGACCAGCGCTTTCCCTGATCAGAACAGGAGAGTTTTGGTGCTGACAATTGAATGGGAACCTTCACCAGAACATTTTCTATCTAGGGGGCTTTTTTTGGGAACAGATCTTTTTGATGACCTGCAGTTGGCAATTGCTCCCCCCACATAAACTTTTCTGAAGATGAGATTGATTGAACCATTAAAGCAGGATTTCTTTTTCAAAAATAAGAAAAACAAATACCAAGCATTGTGTAAGAAATCCCCTAAATAATAAGCATTTACACCTACAGCTTGCAGGACCTACAATCATTTTGTTAGAACATCGAGCAAAAGGAGAATCATCAAAGAAACTGTAAGATTTTTCCTGTGTGTTGTAAACATTCACCTTTTAAAAGTAAAAAGACAAATAAATCCACCTATGAACAAGACCCTCCCCCTGAAGCCAAATCAGGACACTGGGTTTCCAACCAGCCAAGCACCAGTAGTGGACTTGTGGTACCCTCTTCAGGATGGGGCAGCAGTACCTGTGACCACGCACGCTGAAGAGCCCAGCCTCCTCAGTAAAATCAGTTTCTTCAGCGAGGAGGTGTCCTTATCACCCATCTGAGTTGGAGCTCTGCCCCGAGGTCTAGCTTGGGAGTAGGGGGGCTTACTCTGACTGGACAGTGACAAGCTGGGCAAGGGACTGGGGCCATCTGCAGGGAGATGTGGACAGCCACAGAGCCACACTCACCCAGGAAGGATGCTCCCACAATAACTACATTCTTGCTCGTGGCCAGCTTCACGACACGGTTGGCATCTTCGGGTGTCCGGATGTTAAAAACGTTTTCCACCTCCTTGCCTTTGCAGCTGAGAGCTTTGGGCCTGAAAAACACAGACTGAGGGCAATACAGGTGCTTTTCTTGACCTCTTGGTGGCAACTGGGACTTGGGACCCTGTTTCCAGAGCTCCAGCAGCATCTCAATCTTTCTTTTTTTCAGCAGACATAGCACAGAAAAATCCAAAAGCTGGTGGGCAATGGCCAGAGCACGAGCACAAATGCTGGTGCAGCAGGGGCTGCTCGGTGGCTGCCTCTGTCCCCATCTGTGGCCCAGAGGTACTTATGGGCTGGAGTGAGCCCCTTCCTGGGGTGGTGGATCCTGGGGGTACTGCTCTGTGAGCTTCTGTTTAACTGCTGATACGTTGCAGAATTTTCAGGAGATTAATGGGACAGAGAAAACTCACCCTGTCCTCCAGCAGACACTTTGGAGCCAGATATTGAAAGTTTCACGAGCCTCTGCAGATGCAAGTTCCACTATCCATTGCCCTGGGCAGGCTGCTGGTGCTGCAGCAGTTCAGCCGTGTCCTCCCCATGCACTTACTGGAACCTGCCTATCTATTATTAAATATCCAGCCCCTGCACACCCAACTGCCATCTGGAAATGGCACAGACCATCGTAAATAATTCAGGCACGTCAAAAACATCTACCCAGTGTACCTGGAGCTTGTGCATGAGGGTTCCGAAACTATTGCCAAAGGCTTAATCCTCTTTTGAACCTAGTTAGGGGGCAGATGCAGATGGCATTTTGGCTGCACACTCCAGCACCCGCCATGAGTGCTTGGTGGGGCTGCTGCTGTTACTGGTGGCACACAGGGATGCAGTGGGAATTCCTGCTCCAGCTGTTCTACAGCATCCCTCCCCTGGATGATAAATTTTGCAGGGGAAGCATTTCTCCTACTTCATTTTGTGCCTTGGTGTTAGAGCACAAGGAAAGGGAGCCAGGACACCCCATTTTCATCTTAGCACTTTGGCTTTCCTCCAGTCCTGGGGCATGTGGCCTGTTCTCCAGGACATTTCAAAATGATGGAGAGTTGCCCAGCAGTGACTCCTGCCAGCTCTCTCAGCACTGGTGGGTGCATCCCATCGGGACCCACGCACCTGCAGATATCCAGTCTGCTTAACTGATCTCAAACTTCCTCCTCCTCAACCAAGGAAAAGTTTCCCTTCATCCAGACTTTCTCTGTACCGCCAAGGTCTGGGACTCCTGAGGTCTGGCCTGAGCAGTAAAGACTGAAGCAAAGGAGGCATTCAGCAGTTCCACCTTCTCTGCATCCTCTGGCACCAAGGTTTTGGGCATTAATTTTAACATACTAAGGTGGTGGGAATTTCCAGAGTCTCTCCCATATGCTGTTGAGCTGACTCCAGGGAAAAGAGCAGCGTGCTGCTGACAAATTCCTCCACCTTCTCAAATCTCAGTCCCCTAACAGTTTTTTAACATCAAACAGCCCGTGCACCTCGACTACTGCAATGGGTACTTTTTGTTAACCCCTTTTTGACCTCAATGCTGACCTCAAGACACCCCAAGGAGCAAATCCCACAGCCGTCCTGCCAGCCCCCACGCCTGCTGGTTACCTGTTTCCTGGGTGCCTCTTGGGTGACCCCAAGCTTTGGTTGAGCAGACCTACCCAGCACGGCTTGAGAGAAATATACACATCATACAGGATATATCATATAGATATGGGAATATACAGGCATGCCCAATAGCTGCTCCTTGCCTCTCTGCAGTCACTCCTGCAATCAAGCTCAGTGTCCGAATCCAGCCCCCATAGCCCACCCCTTGCCCCCAGGTACAAGCTCGTTCTCAGATAAAACAGTTTCTCTTGATCTTTAAAATGTTTGTTCATAGCTTACGTGTTTCCAGTCGCTATCAGCAGCTTGTTGTACTCCATCTTGAACCCATCCTTGAACACAGCTGTCTTGTTCTTGATATCCACAGCTGCAACCTGAAATCATTCCTAAGTAACGTTAAGAGATGAAATCCCAGATGTTTGCTGCACTCCCAGCCCAACCAACGCCTCTGTCAGGTCTTCGTCCCCTGGGTTCCTGTCACAGCTTACCCAACCCAGACCTTTAATATTCCTATTATTATTGCCTTTTCACAAATCCTTGAAGGTCTCCTGGTATAAATAGAAAACTGGGGAGAAATGTTTCAACCGTCACTGATTGCAGGCTGATTATCCTAATCAGAGCCCAGTCGGTCATCCCAGGTCCACAGGAAGATGCTCTCAATGGTAGGTAAGAAATGATGGTCACCACAGAATTTGCACAGTGTTCCTGCCACAGGGGGAACTGCAGGAACTGTGGTTTTGAACAACCTCAGGCAACCTGGGCTCTGGGGCATAAAACAGGGGGGGCTGGAGAAGACCCAATGCTTCTGCCACAGCACCCAGTGGGCCAAGAGCAGAGACAAGCCCTCCGTCTCCTGAACACTGAGTGGGTACCCACCCTTAGAGAAGGCCACCTGCAGGTGGGCATAGGACGTTCCTTACCTGCATTTCGGTCAGGACTTCGATGTCGTAGGTGCGGAAGAACTCCTTGGGGCGCAGGGCGATCTGCTCTGGGTGGGAATCCATTGACTGCAAAAAAGAAAGCCATTTTTCTGTCAATCACTGTGGGTTGAACAGGAGAGTGGAGAAATGCCTGCTACGAGCCCAAGCTAGCAGTAGTGTGAGGTTAGTCTTTACGGCATGGGTTAAGAGAGCTGCTCTATGCGGGCTGCAGAGTTGCTCTATGGGACCTCTTCAAACAAGAGTCATCATAAGGTGCTTGGCTGGGCTCTGGTTCCTTCTCTGCCTGCTCGGCATGGGGGCGGCAGGACCACAGCTAGTGCTTCTAAGGGTCTGCAAAGCAGCTCTAACTGCAGCTCCCCATCACACATACAAGCTCACAGGAGCAAAAGCAAAGTGTCATTATTTGGAAAAACTACCAGCTGCTGGGGGAAAACCAGTTCTAAAAGAGCAATAAGAACAATCAGCAAGGGCAACGCTTTCAAAAGCACCCAAGCTATGCAGCACAAGGTCCATCAAAAGCTGATACAGCAGCATGTGGCCCGTATCTGCTCATCTTTAGCTTCAAGACAAAGGGTCCTGCTCTTCCCAGCCACCTGTGGTATTTGGGCGAGTCCTACATCACCTTTACATGCAGGGCCGAGCTCATATTTGAGCCCAAGTTTATCTGTCCTCCTAACTCTGTAGACACAAGCTCAGACATAGGCTGGTGACAAGCTGAGCACCAAGTGACCTGTCTGCAGGCTACTCTGTGCTCCTGTGCATCCCTCCTGCTGGCAGCACAGCGGGGCCAGGCACGGCCACGCACACGCCATGGCCACACACACACCATGGCCACACACACACGCCATGGCCACACACACACCATGGCCACACACACGTCATGGCCACACACACGTCATGGCCACACACACACGCCATAGCCATACACACACCATGGCCACACACACACGCCATGGCCAAGCCCTGGGACATATCACACAGAGCCAAGCAGCAGCAGCATCTGCTCGTGCCACACCAGCATGACGTTTGGGCTTGACCCAAGAGGGACAGGGGATGCAGGAACCAAGGGCTCCACCATCTGCCCCCAGCGATGGATGTGCGAGGCCCTTCTCCCTGGAGGTGGCTCGGTCAGGGGCTGGGATGGACCCTGCAGGACACTCTGTCACAGAGACAACGCAGAAGACATTATGTACCTTATGACTTGAGGCAGGTAGAGGGTTTTACTGCAAATTCTTCAAACACCTAGCATTTACAGAGAGGAAGATCTGACCCCATGGCTGGGGAGCGATGGCCCCCACACCAGTGTGCAGGAGCACAGCACACAACCACCATGGGTTTTGCTGCTGCTCAGAGATGGTAACAGGGAGGTTGCAGCACACCAGGGAGCAGGTCATGGTCCAAAGGGGAAATGGAGCAACAGTCCAGCGGGACCCCGGGACAGGCTGCTAACAGGTTCAGCAAGGCAGGGGAAGGACAACACTGCTGTTGCAGGAGGCAAGGAGTCTGCTCCTTACAGCTTCTGGTGCTCCTCCTCTAATGACTCTTCCCAGGGTTAGTCCCGCTCACATTAGCATTAAGAGACCTCCTCTAGTGAGAGGTGTCCCTGCTCGTGGCAGGGGGCTGGAACTCAGTGGTCTTTAAGGTCCCTTCCAACTCTAACCATTTGATGACTCCATGATTCTATGAAGAATAATTCCCTTTTTTTTTTTTTAGCTTGCTCACCAAAATCCTGCATTCTCTTCCATGGGCTTTGCGTACCTTCCAAAAGCAACTGCAGCCAGAGGTGTTCAGTGGAAAGTTTAATAAACCATGCAAACATCTCTGGCATGTGAGGTGTTCTATTTAACAGAGAGTGGGGGTAAGTGTTTCCCAGAGCTGCCTGGCTGGGACAGGGACTGCGAGCTGCTCCCAGCTCCCCAGTACAACCTCGGTGACTCTCGGGTGCAGGTTTCAGCTGGCTGCTCCTCAGCCCAAGCAGGTCTGTCCAAGTACAGAAATGGCTTGAATGCCATCAAAAAAGCCACATGCAGATTTGTCTTTAGAAAATCACTTTGCCTTGGGGCCGGGGACAGAGTTGGATGCTGTGATTGCAGAGTACCAGCCCCCACAGACAAGCACCCCTGAGATGAAGGGGAACACACACACCACTTGTTCCTACGTGGTCTCCAGGCTTCGAGATCAGGTGCTGCTGTTGGGTCTGAGCTGCTGTCTGATATCAAGTGAGGCTCAGGAATCAGTCATAAAAACTGCGATTAGGAGACCATCCTGTGTCCACAAATTGGAATGCGAAATGGGATGCATGCCAGCAAAAGTGATCTTTGCACTGCCATCAAGTCACCAAGTTGTGATGATGACTGATCACCATAATAACCACGGCATGGAGCATCGCTGGGCAGTAAGAACCATGCACTAACAAAAAGCTGCCGTTTTTTCACGTGCCCCATTTGATTGCCCTAAAGATTTTGATCCAGGAACGTAATAAGAAAATCCATTCAGGTACGAGCTGGCCAAGACAGTTATTACTAGCCCTATAAAGAATGTCCTTGTTTCTGTGCTGGCATGCTTGGTTCAGAGCTCGAACAACTCCTCTTTTGTGTTCCATATTTCAGTCAACAACAGGAAAAAAACCCAAAGGAAAAGAGACAAGAGATGGGGCGGATCAGACAGAGACACGCTGCTGCGGTGAGTAACAGTGGGGACAAGTTGTAGGGCAAATTTTGAAACTGGGGAGGAATGAGAGACACCCGACGTGATACAAACCTTACTGAGCTTGGGTCTGTCGTAGGGCAGGTGTCTGTCCATGGTGCACATCACGATCCTGTCCGAAAAACCCTCCTGCCGCAAGGTCTCTGCACACACCAGCCCAGCTGCCCCTAAGGGAGAAGGAAGACCCGTGGCAGCCTTGCCAATGGGGCACTTGAAGGTCTGACCCCTTTGCTCCAAACCCCCACTGGGGCTGACTCCCAGACCACCATCTCCACTAGCCCTGTCCTGACTTGACAGCCCATCCCAAGTCCAACAGCTTGCCGGGGAAGCTGGTCGGGCAAGGAGGGAGAGGACACGCACAGTGGCCCCAGCACACACCACCCCATACCTGCACCAATGATCAGCACGTTGGTATTGCTCAGGTTATAGTTGCTCAAGGAGATGCACTTTGCCATCATCTTTGTCCTCCTCTGTGTCTGAAGAGCCTATGCCACCAACACCAAGAAGAACAGTCATTATCTTTTCTCAGCTTTAACCTGGGTAGCAGGGCAGGAATGGGGACAACTATGCTATTGTCATAAACCAGCTTGGATAGAAAGGGAACAACTGTACCCTTTTACCCAATGAGGACTCCAAATCCATGCTCATCCAAATATCTTTCCACCATCCAGTGCACTACACACTTACAAGGGACAAAATAAAACCACTGTCTTCTGCAAATTCATCCAGGAACACAGAGCTGGGGGCAAAAAACATAGAGAAAGCAGCCCAGGTGTGTCATCGTGCAATTCTGCAACCAACGGTGACAGGGAAATGCAGAAGTCCTATCAGGAACTCAATTCTGTGCTTGAGCAGAGCTTGTATACCTCTAATATCCAAAGAAGCTGACGGACTTCTCCAACTTATGAGAGCACACCCAAGAGCCTATGCCACTGAAGCTCTGCTGCAGACCCCCAGCTGCCAGCCACTGGAGGCCAAAATCCATTCTGGTAGAGGGTACAGGCTCACCCTCCTCATCACATCCCACCTGAACCAGCTGGAGTAGAAGTGCTGCCATTCAGGTGGCATTTAACTCAAGTGCTGTAAGGCTGGCTCTGAGCTGCAGGATTCACACATGCACATGTGCCATGTCCATCAGGAGGTGGCTTTCCATGGAAAGAAAGATGGCAGTGCCCTGAACGGGCTCCATTCTGCATACTATGAGCCCTCCCTGCCCACAGACCAGGCTTCTCTCCAGCAAAAGGAGCTGAGGCCTGGGCTCAAGGGGGAGCGCAGATGACCTCTGTCATCTCTGTGCCACATTCAGACCCAGCAGACAAAGCTAAAAAGCTGGTGGAAGTGGCCTTTTTCCATGGGCCAACTAAATTAAAATTTGTTACAAGCTTAAGGAAACACAGGACAAATTCAGGACAATGACCTAGTATGACCTCCTGAATCCATGGACACCCCAGCTCAGGTGTCCAGCAGGGAGGCTGGGGGAGTATGGGCAGGACAGAGGGGGGACACAACACCTCCTGCCTCCATACGAACTTAGGGCTGTTGTTGGAGACAGGACGGGCTGGGTCTTTGGTTTACCCACGTTGGATGCTCATGTATCCTTCTGTTCAGGCACTGCTCCCCCTGCCAGGGAGCCCACAGAAAAGCATTTCTGCACCACCACCCCACACACAGAGCAAAATGCAAAAGTATGGTCCTGGATTTGGGGATGCCTGTGGCCCCTCACCTGCTTGCTTGCTCGGATGTACACCTTCTCCTTCTCAATCTTCACCTGAGGGTGACAGAACAGCAGCGGTTTGCAGGATGGTGAGTGCCTCTGGCATGAGGACTATTCCCTCTGTGCAACAACTAAGGAACGGAGCAGCTCAGGCCATGGCAGGGCTCACCCCAGCTCAAGGCTGTGAGATGTCTCCTGTCTCTTATCAACTGTGCACCGGTGGTCAGTGTAAAACCTGATCTGTGTCTCAGGCTTATGGCTGCCTCCTCAGTCCCACCCCAGTCCCACACCAGAGATCTCCCAGACTGTGCACCTCTATCCCCAGCTTCCCAGGAGGGTTCTGATGCCCATGGGTAGGTG
This sequence comes from Jacana jacana, assembly GCA_013400555.1. NCBI lineage: Eukaryota > Metazoa > Chordata > Aves > Charadriiformes > Jacanidae > Jacana > Jacana jacana. Next base: position 115,518 of record VZTM01015697.1, on the reverse strand, counting down.
CAAGGGGAGCTGCAGGGAGGAAGGAGAGCTGGGTGAGGTGCCACTGGCCACCCCAGCCTGTGCTTGGAAAATGTTTGTTCCACACCTTAAAAGACCGTGCTTATCCCAACGCCAACAGCCATTGCCGAGTGGTGCAGCTGATAGGACAGGATACCAGCCAGAGGGACCTGGACAAGCTCAAGAAGTGGGACCACGTCAACCTCATGAAGTTCAACAAGGCCACGTGCAGGGTGCTGCACCTGGATTGGGGCAATCCCTGGTATCAGCACAGGCTTCAGGATGAAGGGACTGAGAGCAGCCCCGAGGAGAAGGGCTTGGGTGTACTGGTGGATTAAAAGCTGGATGTGAGCTGACAATGTGCTTTAGCAGCCCAGAAAGCCACCCGCATCCTGGGCTGCATTCCCAGTGGTGATCAAGGACAGGCTGAGAGAGTTGTGGTTGTCTAGTGTGGGAAGAGAGGTCTCCAGGGAGACCTTATTGCAGTCTTTCAATACCTAAAGGGGGGCTACAGGAAAGACTGGGACAGCCTTTTTAGCAAAGCCTGTTGAGATAGGACAAAGGGAAATGGTTTTAAACTAAAAGAGGGTAGATTTAAACTGCACATAAGGAAGAAATATTTTACAACGAGGATGGTGCAACGCCTGAACAGGTTGTGGAGAGCAATTTTGGATGCTCCATCCCTGGAGGCATTCTAGGTCAGGTTGGAGGGGCTCTGAGAAACGTGATCTGGTAAAGATGTCCCTGCTCACTTCAGGGGGGCTGGACTAGGTGCTCTTTAAGGGTCCCTTCCAACTCTAACCGTGCTGTGATTCTGCGACTTCCTCTGCTGCTGGAAGAACAAAGGTCTCACCTGGAACCTGGGTAAGCTGTCCAAGCCAGGGAAGTCCTCTATGTCTCCTGTGCCGATGTTGAAGCAAGCTCCGTGCCAGGGACAGCGGACTCTTCCTTTGGACAAAACCCCTGCAGGAAACATGGCAGAACAGACTCGGTGCTGCCCCACAGCTCCCTCCCGTCCCTGCCCGCAGCTCACAGAGATCGAGTGGCCACGACCTGGCCAGGGCAGGGGTGGAAGAGGCCAGCTCTCCCTCCTGCCGTTGCAGTGATGGTGGACTCCCTGCCTTCTTCACAACATGAATGCCACCACTGAGCAAGGCTGACCTCCTGAAGGCTGAGCCTGCAGCAGAAGGAGCTGTGCTGCTCCATGCAGAGCAGCTTCAATGTTCAGACTCTTCAAGCATGTCCCCATGACACTCTTTTATCCAGAGGTGTCACCTCTCCCACAGCACACGCTTCAGCTGCTATGGACCTGGATGGTCAACAGCATCTTGGCTACTTAACGTGGGGTTCTCCTCACTTGCATGTGGGACCGGAGCAGCCACGCTAGGATAGAGGGTGAATGCAGTAACCAACGGGGATCCACTATGAGGGATCCCACCTAAAATGCTTTCGCTGACATTGCCGTTCCAGCACCTCTGAGCACAGATCCAAAGCTGCCTGCTCTGCCTGGAATATAGTTTCACTCTCTGGCAGCGCCTGGGACTGCAGTCTCCAGGGTCTCACTGTCACCTCCACAAGTCCCAGTAGCACTCGGAGCAAGCAGCGCCTCGAGCAGAGCATCTTATGCAGAGCAGACCCCAGCACAGCAAGGAGCCTTCCTGCTCACCTCCAGGAAAAGACAGGGCAAGCCCAAAGCCCAAGTTTACTCCTCTCAAGTGTTTGCTCAGAGGCTGCTACCTTGGACTTTGGTGTCCCCTGCCTGGAAGAGCTGGCTCACAACGCCAGGGCAGAGCGAACAGCTCTAATTTGGCCATGCCAGACCAACAATGAGCTCGCACTGTCGCTTGCTGAGGCAGGGCAGTGCCACATCTGGTCACCCACCACAGCTGGGCATGCAGGGGCAGCTCCTGCACTTACTCCTGCAGCAGCTCCTGTATCCCCAGCCAGACCCCAGCCACTGCCAGGGATGTGCCCGCAGGTCTTGGAAAGGTGGGTGGGCTCCCACCTCTGCTGGCCACCGGGGCAGCATGGGCTCTTCTGCACTGCTCAGAGGGCTGCTAGCCCCAGGCATGGGGCTGAGGGCATGGCTGCCCCTGCACCCAGCGCTGCTACTGGGCCAGCAGAGCCCCGAGGGCACTCAGCAGGATGCTCTGCTGTCTCCCCCAGGATCCCACCTCCAGCACAGTGCTCCTTGCCCCCAGTTTGTCTGAGAGGCTTCTCCAGCATGCAGCCGGGCCAGCACTGCCCACAGCTCTTACTCAGACTCTGGGCAGGGACCTCCCAAAAGCCCATCTGAGAAACTGGCAGGGTGCATGGTTTTTTTAAGATGGGAAACCATTGTGCTTCATCCCGCTCCGATCAATAACTGCAGCAACGTTCTTTTTTGTTTTGCTCCTGAGAGGTTCCCCTCATCCCAAAGAGCTGACTCCCGCCCCAAAAAAGGACTTTGATTTACAGGGAGCTGTGGTTTTCTGGGGTTTTTAAAAATCATCAGGTGATCTTTGTTCCCCTTTAAGACATTTTAACCCCTCAGTGGCTGGAAACTGATAAACAGAGCAATGCGAAACTGAGCTTTGCACAGGGACAGCAAGCTGCTGCTCCTTCCTACCACCAGAGAGAGGTTCAGCTCCAGCTGAAGAATGAAACAGAAGCCAAATTTAATGGTGCCTGTGCCATTTTGTTCCTCTCTCAAGGAAGCCCCAGCCCTGTGACCAGCCGTGGCAAGCTGGAGTCACCAGCAAACCAGACTCGTGGCACAGTGCTCCCGGGAGGTTTGTGCACCCCCAGCTTTCTGCCCGTGCCTTTCCCCGGAGAGAAGATGCCAAGATGATGCTGAACGTGTGGCACAGCACTGCCCCACACCTGGCAGCACAGCTGGATGAGCACTGGGCCGGCTTCTGCCAACACATGATGCTCTTGGTTAGTCTCCCAGGATGTGATGCAGACTGACCTTTGACCAGTGGAGCCCCATAATGGGGACACTTGTGTCCCATGGCGTGGAACTCGCCGCTCTCCTTGATGAGCAGAGCCTTCCCGCAGCCCAGGTCCACTTCCCGCATCCTGGGGAGGAGAAGCATGGAAAACACATGGCAGAGCATCCGCCAGTCAGGGAATGACACCCCCTCACCCCGCGCCCCAGCCCTGGTCCCGCCAGACTTCCCCCCTCCTTCAGCTTGCTTACCACCAGCTCCAGATGACTTACAGATGCTGGTCACTCCTGTCACTGAGCTGGCTTTGGAGGTGGCTCTGCTGCTCCTAGTCTGGGGCACCTCCAAGCGGGGCCAAAGAGTGGCAGCTCCTTTATCCACCACTGTGCCAAGAGGTGGCCCAAAGCACCTCCTCAGCTGGTCAGGAGGTGGCTGGTAGTCTCCATCTGAGTCCAGAGGCTCAGAATAAAGCTTTTCAGCATGCAGTGGGAGCAAGAAACCGTACTGGTTCTACCGCAACACCACCTCCCCTCCTGGCACTAGCAGCTCAGCAGGTCCCTGCCAGGCTCGTGTTCACTCACTCAAAGCAAACACAACATTTCTGAGACTTGAATACCAGGAGAGGTGATTCTGACCTTCTGCGTACTCCAGCCTTGGTATCTGCCTCCCTGTGCCTCAGGGGGTCATGCTCTGGTCTGGGCCACATCCCAGGGTCAACAACGCGGATCATCTTTTCCTGATAAAACCCTCAGGACGGCAGACACCTACGTGGGACCTTCTTGCTGTTTCCCTCAGCTGTTTCCACACAGTGACCCTTCTGCCTGCTCAGGGTAGTGGCCCCAGCTCTGTGCTACTGAGGGGCTTCACCTCCCTGCTGCTGCTGGACTCAGCCTCGTGTTTGTAGAGGAGCCAACTCAACCCTCAAGCCATTCCCTGGGGAGATGCAGGTGCTCTTTGAAAGACCGCAGTTGCTGGTGTGGTACCCTGAACAAAAGCACAGTGATTAGGGCAGCAGGAATCCTTTACACACAAAGCTTTGCCAGTTTTAGGCTCTCTGGGTCACACCTCCCCAGCTGCAGCCACCTGGTCCTTGACCAGGCCAGGCTGAGGCTGGAGCCACCCCTGCCCTGGCCAAAAGCATCTCTTCGCCAATCACGCGTGTTGTCTGCAAAGACAGAAAGAGCTGAGCCTCTTCCCAATGCAGTTATCAGCATCGGCTTCCCTGCAGAGCAGCCTCCCAGCTAGCCACAGAAGAGAGCAGAGAGACGAGGAGCGAGCTGGGCACAGAGTGCAGAGCTGCTGTTCCCTGGAAACTTCCCCTCTCCCAGCCAGGAAACCTGTCCCTGCACAACTCAGTGTTTCCCAGGAAAGCCCGGTTGTTCCCACTGCACAAAGTGGACATTCTCTGCAGCGTGCCTGGCCCCTTGCATTTGGTGTTCTGAGCACAGCGCTGAGCACCCAGCAAACCCCACCTGCTCAAGAAAGCTCCTGGCCACGTGTGATCCCTTAATGCTGTTCATGCAGGCTAGGTTCCAGCGTCTCAGAAGAACGGGACTCACTTTGCATGCTCCTTTCTCCTTGGGTGACATCCCAGCTCTGTCCCGTCACTTGCACCCAGCCTACAGAAACGTTTGTCCCATTCTCTGCTTCGCATCCATAGAGGTGAGACCCAGGCTCACTTCACCAGCGCTCTTGTAACACCTTCAACCCCACCTTGGACAAGTCTTCGTGAAGGTGCCTGCTCCACCTGCATCAGCTGTCCCACTAGGTTAGTGGAAAATGCTCAATTTCCTTGCCAACTCGGGCAAAAACACCAGCACAGCTCATCGTGCCTGCCCTTGAGAGCCGTTTTGTCCCAGTAAACTGGCATCTGCTGCTCTGCTCCCTGCCTTGCAGGACACTTGGAGGTTCTTCCATCAGCAGAAGGAGAATACAGCGGTACGAGTACTACTGCATTCCTCAGCTGTGCAGTACTTCAGATAAGACCTTGGTTAAATGGTAACCATAACCCTATGGGAAGATAAGATATGTGAAAGAGTTTACAACTTAACTGAGGAACTGTGTGATCTGAGAGAGTCAACAACAAGACCTGGTGTCTTCAAGGCTGCACACAGCCACCCGCAAGGCTCCCCATCTCACACTCACTTCAGAGTGAGCAAGTGGATGATTTACTGCTCCCCGTTGAGCTATTTACTCAGCTGGGAATTTGTCCTGTTGCCCCACTCCTCTCCCCACTTGGGAAGCACCAGCTAGAACTCAGCTTTGGCCAGCAAAGGATCTTTGCTCGGGAGCCAAGGGAGCGCTGTCTGCAGCTCCTTGACATCCCCCAGTTAGCCTGATGGGAGTCTCACTGGGTACAGCAGCGCTAGAGTTTATCCACCAGTGCCTTTTACTGGCTCTGCTGAGATCACCTTCCTCTTCCGTTACCTGAAGGGGGCTACAGGAGAGATGGGGAGGGACTCTTGATCGGGGAATGCAGTGAAGGGACGAGGGGTCATGGGTTTAAACTGAAAGAGGGGAGATTTGGATTAGATAATAGAAAGAACTTCTTTGGTGTGATGGTGGTGAGAGCCTGGCCCAGGTTGCCCAGAGAAGCTGTGGCTGCCGCATCCCTGGAGGAGTTCAAGGCCAGGCTGGAGTGGGCTTGGAGCAACCTGGTGTGGTGGGAGGTGTCCCTGCCCAGGGCACGGGGTGGGACTGGGTGGCCTTTAAGGTCCCTTCCAACTCTAACCATTCTGTGATTCTATGATCTTGGTACCAGAAAGACAGAAAGGGTGGGCAGAAAGAAGAGCCTGTCCTTGCAGGGTCTACTAACACAACATAGAGGTGCCTGGACCCTCATGCCCTGCACTGTGCCCATGCATGGCCCTGCACAGCACACTCCTTGGGAGGAGCATCCCAGAAAACCTCACAGATTATCCGAGCAAGAAGGGAGTCCTTTGGTCTGTCCTGTTACTGCGAGACCTCTCTGTTGAGCTAGACTCAGCCTGATAGAAAAAAATCTATTCTCAACTTAAAATGTGCAGTGGTAGCAAGTCTGCTGCTGTACTTGGCAGTGTGTTTGGGTAGCTGAATGCACACACGGTGGAAGTGTGAGCCCAGTTTCCAGCCCAGTTCCAGTTCCTAGCCCAGGCTTTAGTCGAGGAGCTCCCTGCCACCGCTGCCTGCAGCCAGGTTGGTTCTCAGGGAGAGCAGCCAGCCCCCTCCTCACCTTCCCCACCAGCAAAGCCCTTCAGATCATTCCACCGACAATACTCCATGTTTTCCAGCCAACCTATCTATTGCAGCCCTAATTTTCCAATGTCCTTCTGGCACGGGGGCACTAAAGCAGAGCACACCTTTTTCAGTAACACCCCAAACGCGAAGCTGGCAGAAGCTGCCTCCGTGAGCCCTTGGTGTGCAGCCATTAGGCTCCATCTCGAGACTGGAACAGAACTCTCCCTGTGCCACCAATACTTCCCAGGACAGTCTCCTTGTTTTGCTTCGCTTCAGGTTCAAGACAATCCTGGTCACTGCCTGTGCTCTGCCCCAGGTCCCTTCTTCCACAGGCTGGCTGCTGCTGCTCACGAGGCAGTGGTGGCCCCTCACCTCCCAGAAGCAGCCCTGCAGCCACTCCACTGGCCTTCCAGTCCAGTGCAGCTCTACCCACTCCTCACACACCCCTTATTGCTGAAGGAGACCATTTGCCTCCAGGTCCTGGTGGCCCTCCAGCACTCCTCTGAGCTGCAGCAGAGCTTGCAGAGCCAGCCATACCTCATTGTGTGTAGATTGAATCCAACAGAGTCCAGTGCATCCCTCTGCAGAACAGTCTAATACATAAACTCCCATCACAACTTAAAAAACGGTTTATTCCTGGATGGCCTTACCTAATGAGAAGAATTTGTAGCCCACAAAGCCCCTTAGGTTTAGCCCAAAGTAGCTTAGAATATTATCACAAGCAATAGTTCCATTTAAAGCCATGTCCCCCACACCTGGTATCATTCCCTCACTGGAACAGAAGCTATTTCAAACAACAATTTCTTTCACAGGACAGAGCACGCTGAGATGTTGGCCATCAGACAAACAGAACATGCTGCAGAAGAGGAACATCTACCCCAGAAAAGAAACAGCAGCCTATAAAGCACGGTGTCTGGGACAGACACATTTTATGCTTCAGAACAATGTCAAATCGGGTCAGTGGAACTGTGAAGTGCGTTGCTGTTAGCAGAAGATTTGCAAAACTGCATCCTTGGTGAAACACCAAATTGAGATGAGCTCAGCCAGACGAGCAAGGCACTGCAGAAGTGATGGAGCACACGATCTGCCCCACCAGCTCCACCCACGGCTGCCCGGGCTCCTCTGTAAAACGACTGAGGAGATAAACTCATAAGAACCTGTCAGAGCTGTCTAATGCCAGCTGAGCAGATCCTGTTGAGAAATTCTGCTGCAGAACATCACAGATCTCTAAGACAAGTCCCAGGGTGGACCATGCAGGAACAGCAGACCTTCTGGCAAAGAACAGTTGTCACTTGTATGTGATGTAATGTTTGAAGATGAAATTAAAAAAAAGTATTTCACTAAGTTAAATTATCACTTCCAGAAACTATAACGAAGACGACGGGGGGTTGGTTTGGGTTATAAGGTCTCTCAAGTTGTACCTGCAAAAGCTTTAGGCACTTACTGTCCGTTCTCCAGATCCTTCACGTGGCAGACAGATGCCTCCACCACGTCCTTTGGGTTGTGGTAGGGGTTGCTGGCAATGGGATGCTCCTCAAGGTGATAATGGCGGGCGGTCCCGTTGACTTTGTAGATCAGGGGGCTGGCTTTCCCATTGGGAGACATCTCCTCCTTGCTTCTCTCCTTTTCGGGTATCACAACTTCAATTTTCACTTCAACTGCAGAAACACAGAGAAATCTTCACAAAAAGGAAGCCAGAGATTCTGCTACCGTTCTGCCTCTCCCTCTTCCCCTGGACTCCAAAAGGGACTGACAGACATCGGAACAGACATTTTTTGCTGGCTTGCTTGGGAACATAAACCATTTAATATCAAACTCAGCTTGATTACCCAAGTCCATTATTGCCCTGTTCTTTCTCAGCTGGGCACCTTCGCCTGCATAGAATACATACTCTTGCAAGCAGACATTAGTCATGGGTGCAAAACAACTTCCCAGTCACAGTTCCTGTCCTGTTTAGTGGAAAACAGCTCCAGGCAGCTAAAAGTGAGGCACAGCAAGGCCTCTAGGGCTCAGACTTCAAAGAACCCTTTAATTGTTCACAGATAACATTAACTGAAAGAGAAAGCCAACACTGCATGGTGTATCAAGCTGCTTCATTAGGTGGAAACCAGTTAATAAGGAACTAGAAATATCCATCATTTTCTCTGCATGAGGTTTTCAGTAGTGTAGACTGAATCTTGAGCTTAAGTGGGAAAAGGAAGGATCATCTCTTCTACCTAGGGGTACACATCGAACGGGTTTGACCATTCCTGGCCTGGGGACCAGGGGACACAGGGACACTGGGGAGCAGCTCATGCCAGTGCAGCACATCCCTCTGACCATCAGAGGGGACACCAAAGCCTGCGGGTCCCCTCAGCCCACCGCCACCCTGGGCACAAGGCAGCCCTGGCATGGCACGGCCTGGGGCTGCTCCTCGTGTCCCCCTACCCCACCGCTGCCTCAGCTGGGACACGCTGCCAGCCCTGCCCTCCTTGGTTCCCCAAGCGAAGACATGCTGAGGTCCATCCAGCCTCACTGTGCACCCACCTACTGCCCCTCGTCTGGGATGGGCGCAGGAGCATCAGAGGAAGCCAGTGATGAGCTCTCACGTCATAAAGTGAAAAACATCCCTCTAGCTCCTAGGGACTTGATAAAACTAAAGCCATTAATATTTATAAAGGACCCCAGGGGAGTTCTATAGCAAGCCAGGAGTAAGTGGCAGAGACTGAAGCATCTCAAGCAGACAGGAGATTGCCGAGCCTTCCCTGTCTTAGAATTGTGATGAACAGGAAAGGATGCAGAAGATAAAAATCAGAGCTCACAAACCTACAGAGAGGGGAACAACGTGCCCCAGAAGAGGAGGACAAGCCCGGCAGCAAGAGAAGGACGCTGGGTCTTCCCAGCTTCATCTGTCTCCCGAGACCATTATTTTAAGTCCACTGACAAGGCGGTGGCAGAAAAGCTGAGGGTGAGGGTGGCTCATTTAGGAAGGGAGAAAAGCAAGTGGCTGTGACTATCCAGCCACCATAGGCAGGCAGTTGTTGGAGTCCCATGAGTCCTACGGCCCTTTGTGCCAGCACAGCAGGTCAGGGGACAGGGTGGCTCTTCGCCAAAGTGCCAAACCCTGGCACTCTCCAGGGGTGAGATTCGCTGGGGGTGGTGACAGACGGCGATTTTCTGTGTATCCATGCTGAACCAACAGAAAATGTGAGCTTCTGTTGCATTATTGCAGCTGGTAGCTCAGGAGCTACTGCAAACTAATAGGCCCAGCACCGGGCATTTTAAAAAGATGACCAAATTTGTTCCTGGAGCTCTGCAAGAGCAGCCCAGCCCCAGCAGGTACCCAGCAAAGAACTCACTTTCCCTAAGCACCGCTTTCCTGTCGCCTTTGGAAAAGCAGAGACAGATTTTCCGGGACAGAGTTAGGAAACGTAACAAACATCCATTTCTGCCAAGCGATGGGACCTTTATCTGGAGTGGGCAAGAACAACCCCAGGTACCAGTATAGGCTGGGAATTGACCTGCTGGAGAGCAGCGTAGGGGAAAGGGACCTGGGGGTCCTGGTGGGCAGCAGGATGACCATGAGACAGCACTGTGCCCTCATGGCCAAGAAGGCCAATGGCATCCTGGGGTGGATTACAAGGAGGGTGGTCAGTAGGTGGAGAGAGGTTCTCCTCCCCCTCTACTCTGCCCTGGTGAGACCCCATCTGGAATATGGTGTCCAGTTCTGGGCCCCTCAGTTCCAGAAGGACAGGGAACTGCTGGAGAGAGTCCAGGGCAGGGCTACCAAGATGATGAAGGGAGTGGAGCATCTCCCATAGGAGGAAAGGCTGAGGGAGCTGGGTCTCTTGAGCTTGGAGAAGAGGAGACTGAGGGGTGACCTCATGAATGTTGATAACTATGGAAAGGGTGAGTGTCAGGAGGATGGAGCCAGGCTCTTCTCAGTGACATCCAATGAGAGGACAAGGGGCAATGGGTTCAAGCTGGAACAGAGGAGGTTCCACTTAATCTTCTTTAGGGTGAGGGTGAGGGAACACTGGCAGGGGCTGCCCAGGGAGGTGGTGGAGTCTCCTTCTCTGGAGACATTCCAAACCTGTCTGGAGGCGTTCCTGTGTGACCTGCTCTGGGTGTTCCTGCTCCAGCAGGGGGACTTGACTGGATGAGCTTTCAAGGTCCCTTCCCATCCCTGAGATTCTATGACTCTGTGAAGGTTGCTGTGCATCCTTGCAACCAGACCCTAGTGCTGGGCAGCGTGGTGCTGCTGCCGCCGACCGCAGCACAGGAGGAGACTGGGCTGGCACTGGCAAAGCCGGCAGCCCCGAGCCCTAACGGTGAGGTTGCTGCTGTTCCCCCATCTCTCCCTTGGCCTGATGCCCCAGAGCTTTATTTTCCAAACTACAGCTAGGTCAGGTGAGCAGCCGGGCAGTTTGCTGATCCTCCAGCATATGAACCTGCAGGGATGAAGACAGAAATGTAGCTCTGAGCTCCCCACTTCTCTCCCAGTCCAAAAAACATATGCAGGAGCAGCACGTTCTCTGGCACCAGTGCATGACAGCACTGCCAGCTGTCCCCACTCCGCACCCACCAACACTGCCGGACAAACGTCCACAGCAAACGAAGAGGGGGTGCAAAGCCTTCCCCTCTCTTATTTCAGGCCCCACACATCACCTCTGGCCTCTGGGGCGGGGCAGGGGGGAAGAGGGGCAACTCCCACCTACCCCTCCCCAACCCTTTAGCCCCTCTTTTTCTCCTCCTCCTCCTCCTCCTTGTCCCCTGCCGCCCCACATGGGGTGTCCCTCTGGCCCAACGCCTGCATTCCTGAGGGATGATCCCTCCAGGAATCCAGGGCTCAGCGGCACCTGAGCCGATCCTGCAAACTGCTTCAATTGCCATCAGGGAAAATGACATTTAAATGAAAAATGTATAAATCCAAGTCTAATTCTGAAATGCGATTGGCAGGGTGCCACGGGCTCCCGCGGGCTCCGTCCCTCTGACAGTCATCTGCTGTGACCGCTGGCACACATTCCTGACCTTAAGGCAAACAGTTTGGAAAGTTTTAGGCACATGCCTACAAATCTGTGGGGTGGCCACCTCCTCAGGGACCAGCCAAAGCCACCACTGTCACACAGTAGCTCTGTCCCAGCCATGGCTGGTGGGGACAAGGGTGATGGCCGCAGCTTCCACGGCAGAACATACATTCCCCTGGGGAGATACAGATTTAGACCATAGAACCATAGGATCATTTTGGTTGGCAGAGACCCTTGGGATCATCCAGTCCAACCATCAGCCCCACTCTACAAAGGTCTCCCCTACACCAGATCCCCCAACACCACAGCTCATCCACTCTGAAACACAGTCAGGGATGGTGACTCCACCCCCTCCCTGGGCAGCCCAGTCCAGGCTCTGACCACTCTTGCTGGGAAGAATTCTTGCCTCATGGCCAGCCTAACCCTACCCTGCTGCAGCTTGCAGCCATTGCCTCTCCTTCTATTGCTCATTGCCCGTGAGAAGAGACCAGCACCAACCTCTCTCCAATGCCCTTTCAAGCAGTTGTAGAGAGGGATTAGGTCTCCCCTCAGCCTCCTCTTCCTCACACTAAACAAACCCAGCTCTCCCAAACTTGCTCCAGCCCCTCCAGATCTCTCTTGTGCTGAGGTGCCCACAACTGGACACCAGACTCAGGGTGTGGCCTCACCAGTGCTGAGCACAGGGGGACAATCACCTCCCTGCTGCTGCTGGTCACACTGTTTCTCATACAAGCCAGGATGCCCTTGGCCTTCTTGGCCACCTGGGCACACTGCTGGCTCATGTTCAGCTGCTTGTCACCAGCACCCCCAGGTCCTTTTCTGCCAGGCAGCTCCAGCCACACTGCCCCAAGCCTGTAGCGATGCACAGATGTGCCCGCTTGCCCCGTGCCACCAGCACCCCTCCTGCACATGTGTTTGTATGTGGCTTGGTGTGTTCATATACATTTTAAATATATTTGTATTTATATTTTTATATTTATATTTATGGTTTTATATTTATTTATATTTTTTTATATATTATATTTATATTTTTATCTCTATCTATACACACACAGATCTATATGAAGGACCAGGACACCAGGATATGAAGGTATTTCATAAAAATATATCAAAAAGCAGACAAAACAGTCGAGCATTAGCAGGTGCTCATACCATGCCTCCACCTCAGCACTGCCAGCTGAGTTATCTCTCCCAAATCACAGAATTGCATAAAATGTGGACACTTGCCAAGACTATAGATTTTGACCCTTTTATATTTTTTCTCCCAGGTTTTCAGGCTCCAGGTCATGGGGCTGCTGGGACCCCAGTGCAGACACCAGGAACTGCTTCCCAGCCCCATTTATCATGGTTGGCTCAGGGTTGCGTTTTTCTCACTGTGGCCACAATGCTGCTTTGCCTGATGCCATTAACACCCACTGGTCAGTCATTAATACCCCATTACATCTCCTGTAACTTTTTTAATAGCCCAGCACATCTCCTGTAAATTCTTCTCCATCGTTATTCACAGCCTTGTGGGAGAAGTCAAAGCCTCTGCCTGCTTTTAGGCAGGTACCCGAGACACAAGGCTGTTGGCATCAACACTCGGGCAGGGTGGAGGGGCACCAGGTGGAGGGTGCAGCAGAGGGCCACAGTCATTAGTTTTAAAAATTAGGGCAACTAAATGACCCAAGACTTCTTTATAATGGGATTAGGTTCCCAGTGTGGCTCAGTGCCTGTCCAGAGGCTGAATTTAAACTCCAGGTACCTGGCATTTAAAGTAATGCACTTAAAATGGTAGAGACAAGCCAAATACTAAGTGCAGGGGAAGAGATAACCGTCCTGAGCCAGGAGCTGGCTTGAATCTGGGGAAATCCATGTAAAAGAAGATGCCTGGCCAGAGGGTATGGAGTATCTGGGCTGACGGAGGGGAGAGCCAAGTGTCTGCCTTCCCCAGCCACAGTTCCCCGCGATGCCTCAGGGTTGGGGGCTGCAGCAGAGGAGCTCTGCGGGCAGGGAACTGCCTTGTACCGGCCACGGCGCTGTCAGCCCCGAGAGCAGCGGGAGCCAGGAAAGCATCAAGGGCAGTGATGACGGCAGGACCAGCAGGACACAGTGGGCACGGCCAGAAAGCCCAGTTTAACCCAGCAGGGTTTGTTTTCCCACAGCCAGCACGGAGCAAATCCAGTGCTGCGGGATGTGTTTGGGTCTCGCTCTGCCCTCCAGAGCTGCACTCTGCTGGCATCCCCAGGCTGCTCTGTGCCATCTCTTCCCTGCAAACCTCAGTGAGAGCTGCTTTACGTGGTCCCCAAAGAGACCCCAAACCATTTCTAATAAACATGGCAGAGCTAACAACAAATCCATCATGTGGAACATGACCAGCCGTACCCTCCCTCTCCAGACACCCTGCTGAACAAACGCCATGCTCCCAAAACCCAGAAGACTGGGACTTGCTGGCCAAGCCTGGGGGCAACCTCAGGGCCAAGCTCAGGAGGACACACAGCCCACAGCACCCCCCTGGTGGCAGCTTCCCTGCCAAGGGGACACGTTCCCTGCTCAGAGACAAACGCAAGCCCTGTGGGAGGGCAAAGCTCAGCCCCAGCCATGCTGTGCTCTGCCAGAGCTGCCACCCTGCCCTGCCATCACACACCAAGCCCAGCTGAGGGATGGCACAGAGGGAAATAACCACAGCTTTATACAGGTTTTGCAAGCCACCCTCTCGTGCCTGCTGCAGCTCCCACCCAGCATGATGGTCCCCTTCACCCCTCATCCTGACCTGGCTGGCACTGGGACCCCGTGCAGGCTGCCAGCCGGCAGCGCATCGCCTCTGCATCACCCACCCAGAGTGAAACTGGAGGGGAAAAAAACAATTATGCAGAGATTGAGAACTGGGCCTTCAGAGGAGGATCCGGCATCACGGGATTGCAGCACTGGAGATGACAGAAGACTGCTTCCCTGCTTGAACATAAGCTCTTAATTAAACACGTAGCTATCAGGACGGGGTCAGGTGCTGCAGCAGCAGGCAGGCTTCAGGGCTGGCCTCCAGTTCAGCCAGCACCATTATTTACTGCTGTGGGACTCCACTCCCCAAAGCTCCTGCACCAGGGATCTGCTCGCCACAAAGTCTCCCCGGCACACAGCAACGTGTGTGCAACCCCAGGGTTGCCTGGAGACACGCTGAGGGTGCCCAGGGGGACTGAGGGTCTCTCTCTCGGACACAAGAAGATGAAGCAGATAAGGACTTCATCTGCATCTTTCAAAGGTCTCTATATAAATAAATTCTGTTAACATCAGGCTGTCTCTCAAATATTCCCTCCGTGTCAAAAGAGCACTGATGGAGAAAATAGCTCCCTTCTGTCCCTGAATGACCTGTTTCTCATTCACACAGGGGATAGGAGAAGTTTTAGAAACAGGCAACTCTACTACTTAGCTGTGATGGTGCCCAGTCCCTGCAAGAAACGGGACTGCCAAGCAGCATGAAGAGCAGCTGTGAGACCTCTTTCCCAGAAGGGTTGGTATTTGCCACCGCTCACCCCGCTGCCATTGCAGGTTCTGTAGGCACAGAGACGAAGCAGAGCGGGCGGCGCTGAGCTAACCCGGGGCTGGGGACGGGCTCCTCAGGAGCCTTTGAAGACTGCTAATGGAAAGCAGAGCGGAGCGTTGCAGGGTGGCCCTTCCCGTGGCTCGGCCCTGCTGGGCAAATACCGCCCTGCGTGAAGAGGCGCGGGTCGGGAAGCACCCGCAGAGCTCTGCTGTTCCCGCACCGCTCCAAGATTAAACACAACTTTGCTGATGGCACACAGCATCAAGTGGAGCTGCCAGCAGAGGTTGACACAAGTGCAGTCAACAAAGATTGGGTCTGTCTTCACTCCTTCAGCATTTCAGGGGAGGATATAAACAGCGTGGGTTTTGATGGGAGAAAACCTACAGCTGGGTGTCCAAAGCCACATCGCTGTGGCACTGCAGTGACCCATACAATAATCACAGCACGGGTCAAGGGCAGGAAACCACCGCCGTTTTCTCCTGTGCCTTGCAAAGCAAAGGCAGAGACCTCATTCACAGGATACTCGGTGGGTTGCAGATACAACTCGTATCTCCCCTCTGACGTTTCTGAGTCCTTCAGCCTGAAATCCCCGCTGCCTGAGGCAATGCAGACAAACTGCCAATAAAAGATCCCCAAAAGAAATTTTTCTACCCACAAAGGCTGAATGCAGACGATGACTGATCCCACAGATCAGCACAGCTATCTGATTCCCCTCGCCCTTGGACACGAGCAGGCAGCAAGGACAGAATCCTCCTCAAGCTGCCTCTTGGGTGACCAAAGGGAGCTGCAGGGTGGGAGCTCTTCTTGAAGGCAGCTTCAGCAACACCCACCCATGGCACCAGCCCCCATGCACCAGTGTCAGTCCCTGGGCAGCTACACTCAGGACCAAGGCTTAACACTGACACTTCCACACCAGATCTTCCTCAGCCAGCCAGTTTACCTGCACAGCCTGCACCGCAGCCCCCTCCTCTCCTACATACGCCCACCTTGCCAAACCATAAGGAGCAGGGAGCCCGTCCAGGCCAGCCGTGGCAGGAAGGTGCAGGGCAAGGGGAACATCCTTCACACCCAGGTGCCTACAACTGCTTTCTCTACCAGAGGCAGCATGCACAGACAAGATTCACAAGCAAATGAAATCCAGTGAGCACAGCAGCCCCAGGACATGGCCTGGATGGTAGGACTGAGAAAGCACCAGGAAATCAAGCAGTCGGTGGTCCTGCTCCTTCCCTGGTCATTCCCTTCCAGGCTGGAGAAAATAAATTGCTAGCCAGTAAAGGGCAAAGCTGTGTCAGCAAGGAAGGGGCTGGAGCCACACATCACTATGGGGATGGTGCCACTCCACATCCCACCCTGGGGCACACGGGGACAGTCCAGCCCCCCCGGCGCTGCGGGAAGACAGGGGCAGGGGAGGCGGTGGGGGTATGAGGATTCGGGTGGTCTTTGGATGGGGTCACAGGGTGGGGGCGCCACAGATGGGGTCACAGCTCTCCTCCCACCCATCCGCCCGCAGCCCCCGGCACCACTGCAGCCCCAGCACAGCTCCCCGGCTGGGAGCCCGAGCGCGGAGGAATTTGGGGGGATTAACGGGCCGGTAATCCTCCCTGCAGGAGCTGAGAATTAACATTCCCCCAGCCAGCGCCCGCCACCGCTGACCTACTTCTCCCTGCAGGGCCAGCGGGATGGGGGCTCGGTGCCACGGGGGGAGCATGGCGACGGAGGGCAGTCACCTGGTTTGGGCTTGGAGAAGCATCCTCCCATGGCGCCGTCCGGGACAGGCAGCAGGGACGGGGGCGGCGGGCAGGTCAGCGAGGGCACGGGCACATCCTGGCATGATAAACCCACTGCTGGCTCCAGGCGACGCTCAGAACCTGCGTTGGGCAGAGAAGCCGCGTGAGAAGCGGCAGCGGGTGCTGCAGGGCGGGCAGGGAAGGCAGCGAGCAGCGCCACTGCCTGCGCCGCCGCTGCAGGCAAGGGCACCAGGGGGGCACGGAGCCTGGGGACAAGTCACAGCCAGCCCCATGCAGCCCCATCGACCCCAGTGACAAGGGGAAAACGTGACGCTGGGGTCACCCTGCTGGGAACTGCCGGTACATCCAGTGATGAAGTTTATAAATTCCACCATCCTTTCAGTGTTTAAAATTTCAACACACACACACACCCCCCATATCATTAATGTTGAGACTTTAATAACTTTCCAGAGCCCTGCCTTTGGGAATTAAATCACTAAGTGCAATAGCTCACAGCCCGAATACAAGGATTAAACCATCATTTCAGCCGGGTTTTTCTTTTTTACTATGAAGTGATGGAAAAAGAAATCCCCTTTATTGCCCAGTCCTGTGAGCTCCCCCTTCCCAGCACTGCTCGTTCCTGCAGAAATCCCATTTTTTTATGGGATTATTTATTTGAGAAAGAGTTTTCACTACCGGGCCATTTTGCACCAAACCCCAATGTTTTATACTATTAAGACAAGATGTTTTTTACATTTAAGTGGGACAGGCAAACAGCCCACTTCAGGTCCTGTTTACCTCATCAGCTTCGACCGATACTGTGCTCAGATTTGGTACAGGCGAAGAATTAGGGGAAATCTTTTTGGATATATTACTTGACTGAAAACAGAAAAGATTCAAACAACACAACTGGTAATAAAATAAAAGATTTAATTAATTTTACCCGTTCATAGCTGTACTTGAACTGATTTACTGTGATTTTACCATATATTTTTCACTAAGCCTTCCAACCCATGAAGAAAGTTAAAACCTTTTCCAAAGTATATTTTAACATGGCAAAGCAGCTTAGAAAGTGCCTCAAGACCCTTCTAATGAGAAGAAGATATGGAAGTGCCAAGAGACAGATGCCAAGCATTGCAACTTCTCCCCATAAGCACAAACTCAAAATAGCCGGACATATCGCAGAGGCACAGAGCTGTCACCGTCGGGAAGGACCTCTGAGATCACCGAGTCCAACCCTACACAAACCCACAACCCACTCCCTACAACCTCGGCCACTGGAGCATGCCCCAAAGTGACACATCTTTGCTTCTTAAATCCCTCCAGGGATGGTGGCTCCACCACCTCCCTGGGCAGGCTGTCCCTGTGCCTGACCACCCTCTCACAAAGTCATTCTTCCTGTTATCTCATCTGAACCTCCCCTGCCCCAACTTCAGACCATTCCCTCTGCTCCTGTCCTTATTCCCTTGGGAGAAGAGGTCAACACCCACCTCTCTACACCCTCCTTTCGGGTAGCTGTAAGAGGGTAAGGAGGTCTCCCCTCAGCCTCCTCTTCTCCAAACTAAACGTGCCCAGTTCCCTCAGTCTCTTCTCCCTCACACCTTCAAACTCTCCTTCTGCCGTGCATGGCATGATCTTCACCAAGTCCCTGGTGCATCAGGAAGGTCCAGAAGGTCCCCCAGAAGGTCAGGAGCACCTTCAAAGCCTGAAGCACACTGAATACATAACCAGAATATAGAGGAACAAGAGATAGGTGCCTTGCCAGGTGGTGCAAAGTGGACACATGCCATTTGATACTGGGGGCTGAGGGGACGGGTTCGGGACAGACTATGAACAGGACAGAAACCACACAAGCTGGCTGGCAGACTAGGAGAGCAGACGTGTGTGGAGCCACCAAACAAACCCATGGCAAAGGGAGAACATTAAACGGAACAGAGAAGAACCAAGAGCTCTTCTGGCAACAGCAGGAAGAGGAAAGCAGGATGCCAATATTTATGCAATAACAAAAGGGGGGGAAATGTCATGTAAGAAGGTGCACAAATGCAGAGGAAAATTTGGGAGCACTGGGGAAAAATGCAATGGAGAAGTCACATTCAGTAACTGCTGTGTGTCCCTTTGCCAAAAGGAAGAAAGGGAAAAGTGACCTTGTGTCAGAGAAAGAGAGTCTCAAGCCATTGATGTCTTGGTGACTCAAGACAATAATTTAGAGTAAAACATACAATAAAATGCCATGCAAAAGCTGGCAAAAAAAGGAAGCGGCAGATGAGTACCAAAGAGGAGCAGGTGATGGGGGAATGACCCAGGGGAACATCCAGGACATCCTCAGCATAGAATCATAGCATGGTTTGGGTTGGAAGGGACCTTAAAGGCCACCCAACTCTCTCAGCCTGTCCTCATAGCAGAGGGGCTCCAGCCCTTTCAGCATCTTCATGGCCTCCTCTGGACCCACTCCAACAGCTCCATGTCCTTCCTGTGCTGGAAGCATTACACCAGAAAGGAAAGTAAAACTGCACCTAAGTGAGTTCAAACCAGAATGAGACACTGCTGTGAGCAGAAGGTCCCAATGAGACAACGTGAGGCACGCAAGGGACAGCAAAGAGAAAGCTGAAACGAAGATACTGTCACCTAGAGACAGGCTGGGCTTTCTTCTGGAAGGCAACCAGCCAGCTCCGAGGTCTGTGATAGCCGATTCCCACAGCCCGCTCCTGGGCAAACCAAACCTGCTGCTAACCAGGAGTGGTGCTTGCTGTGGGCTTCCTGCAGCAGGACACGGACACCACGCCAGCAGGATGGGGTTACTCTCCAGGCAGTGCCTGGGCAGTCTCAGAGCAATCTCTAGGGATGCTGCACACCCAGGGGACACAGTGGGGACGCCCAGCCACCCGGGCAGGTGAGGGGGGGGCAGGTGGTGGGGTGGATGGCAGGAGGGTGACTCCCAAATGTGCCTCACCAGAAGATGCCCTGCAGACATGCTGATTCTTAGTCCGATTGCCTTGAGACTGGTTTCCAGCTGGTCTGGCTGGTTTTACAAGTGATTTTGGGGGGATGTCACAGCTCCTGTCCATGAGTATCAGCCATTTGTCTTAGACCCATTTGCTTTGTTTGGACTTAAAGATAGTAATCTGAAGCTATCCCTTCAGGCCCACTTCACATCCAATTTTCCTGCTGATGGTGTCCGTCAGGATGAGGAAGGTCTCTTCTAGGACACACACCAGGATCTCTAAACAGAGATCAGCAAGAGATATCCCCAAAAGAAGCCATTCCCTCAGGATGAGGGAGAAAGCTTCCCCAAGGTCAAGGAGGAACTTAGTTTGGAGAGCTGTCTTCATGGCCTCCTCTGGACCCACTCCAAAGAGGGCAACCACAACGGAGAAGGCAGCCATTACTAACAGGCACCACAGGTTGCCTTGCGGGCAACAGTCTGTATCCCACGCTTGAGCCCTGCACTGAAGAGCTATCTTCTAGCCACAGGATCATGGAAGAATTTAGGGTGGAAGAGGTCTCTGTTGGTCATCTGATCCCAGGGTCAGGAAGGAATTTTCTCCCCAGGCAGATTGGTGCAGGTCCCCAGAGGGGGTTTCGCCTTCCTCTGCAGCACTGAGCATGGCCCCTTGCCAGGGCTCCTCGGGGCCATTTCTGGCCAGTAATTCCCTGCTCTTACGGGACCAGGAATCCAGCTGTGTCCATGACCTGTCCACCTCTCTGTGGCAGCTTTGTTTTCCTAGTTCTCAGTCGTTTGTAGTGTAGGTCTTCTCAGGCAATGTCCTACAGCTCTGTACTCAATAGGAGCTGGTGTTTTTCAACTGCCCTTGCATACAATAAAATATTCTTGTTATTCCATCTCAGTTATGTCATCTGCAAACATATGCCTATTTCTGCCTGAAGAACTTTGTCCTTCAGAAGCATTATCAGCTACTCTAGATAATTATTGGACTCACAGCCATTTGAAGAACTCAACACTTTCTTCTCAGGACATCCTTTGCTGATGTCCCTGAAGAGTCCATATCAGAGGACGTCCCACTCATTTCTTTCCTGCTCGTTATAAGGGCAATAACAGCCTTTTTCCACCACACTTACTGCTCAGATGAGAGATTCTGGCTGGTTTTCTGTCTAAACTCTTTATTCTGGACAGCGTCGGTCTTCAAAAACAAGAAAGCAAAGCTTTCCTATCAACAAGCCTGGACACACACTGCCCTGTGCTCCTTGGTTGCTCACCCACCCACGCTCGCTGGGGAACGGAGGACATGTGGCAGCTCCACGTCTCCTGGAAGACCCGCTTGTCTGCAAACAGCCTTGCCTTCTCTGCGGAGCAGGAAGAACCAGCAAGACCTGGCTCTGCAGGCTGTGCCCCCTGAGCAAGAACACAGGAGGAGGCTGGGAGCATCTGGTGGTGCTCCCAGTGCTCGCAGGGAAGAGCTGGCTCTGACTCTGTGGAAAAAAACAACCCTTGATCCCAAACCATCCCCTGTCTGCTGCAGAGCTGCCTCCTTGCCAATTCTCCCTAGGTGCACAATATTGTCTTTAACGCAGGGCCCAGCGGGAGGGGGGAGCAGTCCCAGCAGCAGACCGGTTCCAGACACACCCTACAAACAAAGCTGAACGCTGGCCTCGCTGCCGCCCCTCCGGCCCATCCTGCAGAGCACAGCCCATCCCGCGGGCATCTGCTCCACGGGCACACCCTACAACCCCAACCCACTGACTCCTCGACTCCCCCAGGATCCACAGCCCTTGTTTCCCACCCTCCTCCTCCTCACCCTGTGCCATGGCACCCAGCAGCAAACTGTGTCTCCCAGCCCCACCATCGCAACACACATCACCTTGTGGCTCCATCCCAGCCAGGTACCTACCCACCTTGACCCACCACATACCCCCACCCCTACACGCACGCCGCCAGAATCACACTCCCAGACGTCCCTAAACAAAGAGACAATGGGAAGAGAAGGGCTTCCCATTTCTCTTACTTTTCTGGATATTTGCTCTAATTTTACTCCCATGGTGACTGCCAGAACTATGCAATGGGCCACCACCCTCTACTAGTTCCTCCCACGCCTGGCGCAGCAACATTAGAAAGATTTAAGAGTGGTGACTCCACATCCCTCTGTCCCTGATGGATCCACCCGGACTGTTCTCCTCTGTCATCGCCTTAAGATCAGCTCCCATTTCACTCTTGGTGCACTTGTTCACAGCCTCATGCCCCACTTCTCCTCTGTCTCTGCTCGGTGGGGCAACTCCAGTCACTGGTGATGATTCTCACCTCCACGTCTTCAGTAAGTTCAAAGCAGCATCTGCTGCTATGTGGGCAGAGGCCATTAATAAAAATATATATGGTGGATCCCAAGAGCCTCTGCAGCCCACCAACCACCACGCCTGCCTCTGCTCCAGTACTCTCCTGGACCCCAGGAACCCTGGTGTTTTTCAACTGCCCTTGCATACAATAAAATATTCTTGTTATTCCATCTCAGTTGTGTCACGCTGCCACGCTGCTCGCAGGGATGTGCCATGGCACCAGCTGCCCATCCCCTGCCCACACAATGGATAAGTCAAACTCAAGGGGGCTGGTGCACAGGAACCCCCTTCTCCCCTGTCCCCAGCACCCCAGTCTCCCCTTTACCTCTCCAGCTCTTCACTCCCTTTCTTCCCTCTAGACAGCCCCACTGGAAGGACAGTTCCCCCTCCCCTCTGCTCCACTTCCATGCTATTTCTATACCCATCACAGCCCAGCAGCCTGGCCCCCACTCTAGGGGACTCCCAGCTGCTGGCACCCAGCAACCCTGACACCGTCAGAGCCTCACTGATACCCTCCTTCCCTTCCCGTTCCACCACCGTGTGCCCGTGACCCCCTGACACAGCCCTCTCCACCAAACCTCTGCTGCTCCTGGGGCCGAGGTCTGCTTTGCATCCCCCTGGAGCACACAGCGGGTCTGGCTTTGCCGAGTGACCCCAAGAAACAAGCAAAACTCACGCTGCAAAACCCTGAGAGCAGCTCCCAGCCCGGCCAATGGGCTCCACAGCCCCCTCTCACCGGTGACAGGGAGGGACGTGTCCTGGCGCTCCTTGCCCTGTCACCAGGAGTTTGTTATCAGCAGCAGCACCGAGGGCTGCAAGCTGCCGTCTAGGGTGCCCCACCACCTCCCGGAGAAGTGCAGTGTCAGGCTACAATTAGCCACAATTGTTTTACTGACTGCTGCTTCAGCAAGTTACAGACTCCAGGTTAAAGGCTCGTTCGGCAGCGCTGCCACTGCCACCCCTCCAAAGGCGGCCTCTGTGAGCTGGATGGAAAATAGTCTGAAATTAATAATTAAACATGAGATTTGGTTCAGATCTCAAAGGTAGGCCAATAAAAGATGCCAAAGCTGGAAATTCTCCCCAGGTACAGACTGCTTGATGCACAAATCAGAGCATTTCACAACACAGAAGAGTTCCAATTCCCAGTCGCACTGTCACAGGCAGCCAAGCCCTCCTCTGGCTGTCACCGCCAGTTCACCACCGCACGGGGGGAAACCGGGCTCCCTGCAGAAGCTTCGAGCAGCACAAAAGGAGTTTATCAAGGCAGCGTTTTCCAAGACGAACAGCTAGAGCTCGCCACCACCGAATTTCAGCTTAAATCCCCTGCGCTCAGAACTGATGTTCACTCTCTCAAAGGAGGAGGCCGTGCAGTTCCCCACACCCCTGTGGACCCCGTTCCCCCAAGCAAAGGCAGACCCGCACCTGCGAGCAGCACTGGGACCCTCTGCATCTCGCCAGGCTGGGAAACCAAAGCCCTTCACCGGGTGGGACTATGGTCCCCACAAAACACCGACCAACTTGGAGGACACGGCGGGTTGGGGGGGACACGGGGACCCCAAAACCAGGGACTCGGGAGAAACGCGGGTCCTGGTTTTTATTTATATCTTTTTTTCTGCTCTGTTTTTTTAAGCAATTGCTGCATCTCAAGAGAGGTGCAAGACCCACCCCGCACCGCTGCAGCGGCCACCGGCCGTCTCTCCCCCCGCCGAGGAGCCTCCGCGTCCGGCGCGGCCCCCTCCCGCCCCCGG
>VZTM01015697.1:65164-91850 GCA_013400555.1 Jacana jacana | reverse complement strand
CTCGGAGACGGGGATCTCTTCCCTCTCCTCCCCGCCCGGCACGTTTCTGCTCTCCCCAATGAACTACTTTCCTCCTCCATCACACCCGGTTTGGCAGAGCCGTCACCCGTCAGCATCTCAGTGCGCCTTTTCTTACTGCATGCCCCAAATGTGTCCTTTATTTTCCCCTCTGTGAGTTTTGAGACCACCCTGGTTACGGAGGAAGGGTTTTGCTCCCCCGGGTACGGACCGTCGTCGGGGGTCGCTGCTGTCTCAGGACGCCCGGAGGTTGTCTTGCAGTTCTCCGCCCTCTGATGCAGGGCTTCAGTTCCCTGCTCCCTGCTCAAAATGAGACAAGAGGCTTGACTGGGCTGCTCCCCTGCGGTTTTCACTGCTGTTGACGAAACTGCTTACAGGTAGAGCCTGCAGACGTGGGAGCACCGGGGGGGGGGCACATGCCTCCACAGAGAGGATCGTCCTGGAGCTGCCTCAGTCTTAAGGCAGGAGAAATGACACTGTGTCCACTGGGTACATCTGCAGGCAGCAAAGCAGGAGCATCCCTGCACGTGGTGCTGTGCCTGGCTGGGGCATAGAATCATAGAATCATTTTGGCATGAAGAGACCCTTGGGATCATCCAGTCCAACCATCAGCCCCACTCTACAAAGGTCTCCCCTACACCAGATCCCCCAACACCACATCTCATNNNNCCAGCTCCGTGTCCCTCCTCTGCACTCGCTCCAGCCCCTCCAGATCTCTCTTGTGCTGAGGTGCCCAGAGCTGGACACAAGACTCAAGGTGTGGCCTCAGTGCTGTACAGGGGGACAATCACCTCCCTACTGCTGGGCACACTGTTTCCAATACAAGCCAGGTTGTTATTGGCCTTCTTGGCCACCTGGGTGCACTGCTGGCTCATATTTAGCTGCTTGTCGACCAGCTCTCCCAGGTCCTTTTCTGCCAGGCAGCTCCAGCCACACTGCCCCAAGCCTGTAGCCATCCATGGGGTTGGTGTGGTCCAAGGGCAGGACCTGGCACTTGGCCTTGTTGAATCCCATGCCATTAACATTGTCCCATCCATCCAATCTATCCCAGTCCCTCTGCAGAGCTTCCCTGCCCTCATGCAGACCAACACTCCCACCTCACTTGGTGTCATCTGCATGGGGCAGAGCTCATCCCACAGGATACAGGGCTGCTGGCAGCGGGGACGCATGGCAGCCAATGGCCACCTCTCTTTCCCTACCCAGCAGGCAGGGCTTCCGACCTCTGGTGTGGAGAACGGCTCCCCCATGCTGCCAAGCAAACAGCAGGGACCGGGCCTCAGGAGTCGATAAATGGCTTTACAGGGGATTATCCCAAGAGAAAGCTCTGCTGGTGGGCCGTGGGCAGCCAGGCTCGGCCGACACCACAAGAGCACAGGATTTGGGACTGTTTTCGCCCCGCCGTGCAGGGCTGAGCGCATCGCTCCAGGGGAGGGACAGACACCAGCAGCACTGCGGGGCTGCACTGCCCGGGGAGCAGGGGGTGATGGTGGCTGTGGCAGGCTGACGGCTAGGACAGGGGCCTGCCATGGGCTAGGACAGGGCAAGCAGGCTGCCCCATAAGTACCAGTAAATACCGCAGAGTTGCTGGGCGGTGTGTGTCCCCATCATCGCCGTGCAGCCTTGGGCTCTGGGCACTGACTCCATCACCCTAACGCTATTCCCACATGGGGCATTGCCTGGACCGCTGGGTCAGTCACCAGATTGTCCTCGTTTGCCCTCTGCCAGGGAGCCAGGGCTCCCAAAGGGAGCCATGAATGTCACCAGCAGGTCCTACCCCTCCTGCCTGACTCCTGGGCTGGCCGAGGTACCCTGGGGTGTGTGGCAGGGTGCTCAGCCATCCTGGTGGGGGTGGTGGGTACTGTGAAGTAGGGTCTGGGGGGGTGGGGGGTCAGGGTCATGCCAGTGTTGTCAGGCAGCTGCCCACCCCACCACCTACCCTCAGCTCCCTGCCAGCTCTGCAGGGGTCAGGAACATGACAACCCACAGCCCTGCTCCTCCCACCACCTCCAAATTAACGGACACATGCCACTGAGGCAGGGACCGGGGGCAGCCTGGAAAGTGGATCTGGGGGTGTCAGACGGTCCCACACTGGGGTTACAGGGTCACCCCACTGTGTGCACTTGACCTTCTCCCCTGCACATCCCTGACCTCCCTTTCCTGACGACCCTGCAAGTGCCCAGAGGGGTAGGATGGCTCTGCCCGCCCCAAGCTGCATGTGGGGACCAGCCAGCAGGACCCAAACCTCTGCTGTTCCTCTGGGAAAAAGCTCTGCCGTTCCTTGCACCACCCTGTCCCACCTCCCACGGGGAAGGAAACGCTGGCAGAGGAGCTAGGTGGGGGAGAAGGGGAAAGGGAAGGTGACAAGGGAGAGAGATTGGGTGAATTGAGCAGCTCGGGGGCTGCAGCCAGGTGCAGGCAGGGGGAGGTGGGTGCAGGCAGGGAGAGCCCGTGCAGGCAGGGGGAGCTGGGTGCAGGCAGGGGGATCTGGGTGCAGGCAGGGAGAGCTGCATGCAGGAAGGGACAGATTTGGGTGCAGGCAGGGGGAGAGCTGGATGCAGGCAGGGCAGAGCTGGGTGCAGGCAGGGGGATCTGGGTGCAGGCAGGGAGAGCCCGTGCAGGCAGGGGGAGCTGGATGCAGGTAGGGAGAGAGCTGGATGCAGGCAGGGGGAGCTGGATGCAGGTAGGGAGAGAGCTGGATGCAGGCAGGGGGAGCTGGATGCAGGTAGGGAGAGAGCTGGATGCAGGCAGGGGGAGCTGGATGCAGGTAGGGAGAGAGCTGGATGCAGGCAGGGGGAGCTGGATGCAGGTAGGGAGAGAGCTGGATGCAGGCAGGGGGAGCTGGATGCAGGTAGGGAGAGAGCTGGATGCAGGCAGGGGGAGCTGGATGCAGGTAGGGAGAGAGCTGGATGCAGGCAGGGGGAGCTGGATGCAGGTAGGGAGAGAGCTGGATGCAGGCAGGGGGAGCTGGATGCAGGTAGGGAGAGAGCTGGATGCAGGCAGGGGGAGCTGGATGCAGGTAGGGAGAGAGCTGGATGCAGGCAGGGGGAGCTGGATGCAGGTAGGGAGAGAGCTGGATGCAGGCAGGGGGAGCTGGATGCAGGTAGGGAGAGAGCTGGATGCAGGCAGGGGGAGCTGGATGCAGGTAGGGAGAGAGCTGGATGCAGGCAGGGGGAGAGCTGGATGCAGGCAGGGGGAGCTGGATGCAGGCAGGGGGAGAGCTGGATGCAGGCAGGGGGCGCCCGTGCAGGCAGGGGCAGAGCTGGGTGCAGGCAGAGCCCGAGGGCAGGAAGCTGAGCACCCATCCAGACCTGAAGGCGCTTTCATGGCGCATCATCTCTGACGTCATCCCCTGCTTTCGGTTTCCTGGGGAGTGAGGGAGCCAAGGGCTCTGCTCTTCCGGCACGGGCAGCAGAGCCGCTATGGAGGAGCAGAGGGAAGGGGCTGGCGGACCCAGCGAGTTCCATGTCTTCATTTAGACCGTGTGGGGCAGCATTTTTTCCGTGCCGGTGTCTCTGGATGACACCGTGTGAGAGCTGACGGCCAAGCTGAACACACAGGACACCTCGCTGACCCCCGAAAGAACAAGGCTGATCTACATGGGGAGACTAATGGTGGACGACGTGACCCCGCGACACTGATATCAAACCAAACTGCGTTGTGCACCAATTGCAGGGGGGCTCGGGGAAGGGGCTGAGGGTCTGTCTGGAGGAGGGAGGAGGGGGAATGGGTGTCAGACAGACATCAGGGCGTCTCCCCAGGGGGGACTCTAGCCAGGACCACAGGCAGGAGCTTCTGCAGGGAAGGGGCAAGGCAGCCACGGCTGCATGTGCACCTGGGAGCTGCCATCGTGGAGGTGGGAGGAGGAATTCCAGGCGCAGAATCCTTCCCCGCCCTCCTGCCTTCTCCCACTTCTCCAAGAGGAAGGCAGGAGGGCAGGAAAGGATTCTGCGCCTGGAAGCTGCTCTCTGGATGGCAGCGGGGAGGGGTGGTGGGGCAGAGATAACGCCTGAAGTAAGTGGGATTGTTCCCTTTTTCATTTGTTTTTGGAGTGAAATAGAAAATGCAAGAGGTTTCTGTCTTCTGCTACCAGAATGTGTCTTATGAGGGCTCAGAGCTAGAGGTGCAGGGCGCTGTGCCGGTTGCAGTACCTGATAGAGGTCCCTGGCAGAGCAGAGAGCCCACCCCAAAGCCCCAAAGGGGCTCCATCTGGTTTTCCTTACGGCAGAAATCATAATGTGGGACTTGTTGGACTTACCTGCCTATCAGGAGAAAATTTCAGAGGTGTTGACTCAGGTGTGGTCCCAAGTCCTTAATCTTCATCTCCTCTGCAGCTGCTTTCCTTCAGCTTAGGAACAAGATGGGAGAGAAGCTTTCTGTCTCTGCCATGATGGGACAGGACATCTTTCTCCACCGAAAACCCCTTTGAGAATTTCTGGGTTTGAGCACCGTGCCCAGTGGCAATCAAAGTGCAATGGCTGGGAAAATCTGGGAAGATTTGGCCATTTAATATTTGTGATTACTTGTTTTATACAGGAGTTTGTGACATCCTGAGACCAGCTGATGCCAGTCCAATGGCACATTCATGGCTAGTTATAAAAATCTCCTTTCATGGGTCTGCACTGCACCATAATCATGAAAAGGGAGTCAGAGAAGCTTAGGTTGGGTGGGAACTTAGGAGCTTTCTGGTCCAATCCCTGGCTCAAACCATGTGAGTTTTAAAGTTAGATCAGGGTGCTCAGGGCCTTGTCCTGTGAAGGTTAAATGCCTCCAAGGATGGAGACTCCACAGCCTCTCTGGGTCTCCAGTCCAGTGTTGCAATACCCTCATCGTGATTTTTTCCCCCCCCTTATTATCTGTTATCCAATTGGAGTTCCCATTGCTGCAGCCTGTGCCTGTTGTCTCTCATCTCATTAATGTGCACCTCCAGAAGACTGGCTCCGTCTTCTCTCTAGTCCTTTTTCACACAGTTAAAGACAGTGATTAGTTTTCCCTGTGACTTTCTCTTCCTCTGCCTCTGCTTGCATGTCGTGCACTCCAGCCCAAAGCCTGGAGCACGTATTTCTTGCACTGGGAAGCCCCAGGCTGGACCCAGTGCCCTAGTGGGACCTCACAAGTGCTGAACAAGGGGAGGGCATCCCTGACCTCACTTTTTTGGCTGTGGTCTTGCCTGGGATGTGGCCAGCTTTGCTGCCCGGGCACACTGCTGGCTACTGTTCAGCTTGCATGCCCACCAGGACTCCCAAGTCCTTCCCTTCCCTCCCAAGTCCAGTCCCTTCCAAGAAGCTGATTTCTGTGTCCACCCAGTGCCCAGGCCCTGGTGGCAACTGTTCCATCCCAGATGCAAGGACTCTACATTTGCCTTTGCTGAACTGCATGAGCTTTCTGCCAGCTGAGTTCTCCAGCCTTTCCAGGTTGGCATCCCTCCCCTCTGGAGCTACAGCCCTGCTACCCAGCTGAGCATGGCCCCAGACAGCCAGAGGGGGCCAGCTTAATTGAGAGACAGTTTTAAACCTGGGAATCATGAGGAAGGGTTTGGTTTTCCTACTTCCTGGAATGATCAGGCAGTAACTGGGCCCTTTGCCTGGTAGAGTGGTTGTAAAGCTGACAGAGCCAAGGTCTCAGCAGTGTCAGGTAAAAACCATAAGACGCAAACTGAGAACTTCAGGCCAAATGTTAGGAAAAAATTTATCACTCAGTGGAGATGCAGACAATTACAGAAGGTTGGAAGATGGTGAACCTCTGCTGAAAACTGGGGGTTTCGGTACCCAGCTAGACAAAGCCCTGGCAAAGTCAGTCAGTGGAATCAGCTGCCCAGGGAGGTGGTGGAGTCACCATCCCTGACTGTGTTTAAGAGCAGATTAGATGTGGTGTTGAGGGATCTAGTGTAGGGGAGAACTTGTAGAGTAGGGCTGATGGTTGGACTTGATGATCCCAGGGGTCTCTTCCAACCTAAATGATTCTATGATTCTATGATTCTATGAAAGCAGATCTAGGCTTGACATTGGTCCATCTTTGAGAGGTTGGTGAGGTAGAGGTCCCTTTAGAGATCCCTCCCAACCAAAATTTGTAGTATTGGCAGCACAGCAGAGCTCTGACATGTGCATCTTGTCTTTCCTCTTGCTGGTACAGCTGGGAAACACAGAACAACGTATGGGAATTCACTGCAGCTCCCCACGCTTGGGAGAGACTCTACTTGCTTCTTACCTTCACAGACATTGCTGCTGTTTTGCTACAAGAGTCCAAAGGAACAGCAGCTCTTTGTAGAAATGTACATCAGGAACATAGCAGAGGAGATCGGGCTCTTTATGACAGACACACGTGATGGCATTGAGGTCTGGAGGGCATTACTGAGATCAGGTAGGAACAGCAGATCTATCTAGGGACTCATTAACCTTAGCAAAAGCAGAGGTGCACCTCCCAAGCAGATCTCACACGTTTTGTGGTCATCCATGCATCCATCGGCAGGGGAAGCAAACCCCACATCTGCAGCAATTGGCCACTGAGGAGTAGGAACCTGAAAGGATGCCCCAATGTCAGTAGAACAGAGTTCAGATTTGAGGTGGAGTTTCAGGTGCTGGGGAGAGAGAGACATGACATCACTATTGGTGCCTCTCTGTTCCCTTGGCTACTGTTTACATAGCAATCTTACCTACTGTTAAAAGTCCATTAACACCCACAGACGTGCGCGATGCAGAGGAGGTAAGGAGAATGCCAACATTTTAGTGACAATCAACATCTTAAAAAAACATGTGTTCCAGCCAGCACTGCTCTTCCAGATCTGCTGGTGCAACACCAGTGTGTGCCACAACACCCAGAGCACACAGGGTCAGGGCAAGGCCAGATGGACCAGAGCCTGCCTTCACTACAGGGTCCCCTGCAAGAAAGCCTGGCAGAGGAGCAGCAGCATCTCGCAGGTGTGGAGTGTGGCCTTGCCACCCTTCTCTGCTGGTCTAATCTGGCACCTCCTACGAGTAACACCCGCAACTGTCCAGAGCCCAGGACCTTGTAGTGAGTTCACAGATGGGCAGGAGTCACTAGTGGCTCCGTGGAGGATGAGGTACCTCAGGAAGGTCTCGTGGGAGGTCAGGGACCGTCATTTCAGTGGCGTGATGTCACACTGTGATATGATACCACTCCAGTGATACCTCTCCTTTCTCTTTCAGGTGATACTAACTTTCCTGCCCACGACTGTTATCGTGCCAGGTCAGTACAGTGTTTCAGAGCTGCATTTCTAGACTCTGAATCTATGTCTTTGGAACTCACTATCTGTTTTAAAGCAGGTATCAGCCTCTCTTCCCATCCTTGTAATAGTTTCTAGACAAAATGTCTGGAAAGCTGTAACCTGGAACCTTCACTCCCACATTGCTGGCAGCATGCTCGGTGCCACACTGGTGGGGAAAGTGGCACAGTGCAGGTGACCCTCCTAACTGGTTTGCCTTTTTTGGGGACAGACGTGCTGTTGCTGCAGAGAAAAGTTCATGGTCCATAAATAATATTTATTGGAGTTGCAGTCAGCGGTCCAGCTGCTGCACCCCATGCAGCCACCTTGGGGGCTGTCAGCCCCTGCGCCAAACAGGAGCATTCTCCATGTGAGGGATGTCTCTGGGGAGGGGCCTGCAACCAGGCTTTGGCAGAGGGGACAGCAGGGCCTCCTTTACAGCAGTTCCAGGAGTTTCTGACCAAGGGGCTTTGCTTTCCACTTGCTTCAAATATACTAACCGCAACAACAACATGCTGCCCAGCAGCTTGGAATGTATTATCACAGCGTAGCTTCTCCAGGGCCACAACACATGATTTCCTCTTGCATCTCATCTTACTATTGAAAGGCCAGATCCAAGAGGACACCCAGGCATCTAAGCCACCGGTTGAGGCAGATAGGCTTGGCCTGGATAGACACAAATTTGGACATTTCAGCGTTATTCTTTTTCCTTGCCATGCATGTGGAATCACCACACTGGCCTACAACCTGCCCAAGAGTACCAGGAGAGGGGAGTGTCAGACAAAAGCAAGGACAAGTCAAGGGGCAACAGTTTTCAACTGAAAGAGGGCAGGTTTAGACTGCACATAGGGAAGAAACTTTTCACTCTGAGAATGGTGAGAGCCTGGCCCAGGTTGCCCAGAGAAGCTGTGGCTTCCCCATCCCTGGAGGAGTTAAAGGCCAGGTTGGAAGGGGCTTGGAGCAACCTGGTGTGGTGGGAGGTGTCCCTGCCCAGGGCAGGGGGTGGCACTGGATGGGCTTAAAGGCTCCTTCCAACCCAAACCATCTTGTGATTCTACAAGGAGATGCCCATCTGGTGCACACTTCAGCCTTATGTAGGAGGAATGGGTTGAGGCTTGGGAGGAGCGTCCAGGCAGTGCTGCCCACTGCACTGACCTGTGGCTAGCTCAGGGCCCCGCTGGCCAGCCACTCTCCAGGCTCTGTTTCTTTACAAACCCTTTGCAATCCTCTGAGTTTTCAGAGCTTTGAGCAACCCTTGCTCTGAGTTAGAAGCTCCTCACCTTGCAGGGCAGGGGGCAGGATGGCAACTTCATGCCCAGGCACTGTAGGAATCCCAGAGGGGACAGTAGCCAGCAGCTGATGGGGGCTGCCACCCACCACCTACCCCAGCTCTGGCTTTACATTCCCGCCCCCTTCTTGGCCCTGCCTCCAGTGCTCCCACTGCTGGGGCAGCAGCGGCCCATCCATTCTGGTGGAGGGATGGAGACACATGGCTGTGGGACAGAGTGCCCAGCCATGGCATCCACTGGCTTGGGATGCCACATCCCGCAGCGTGGCACTCAGAGTGGCCTGGGCGCATGCAGTCCAGTAACATGGGCTTTGTGTTTGCTAGATGCAGCCTTCCTGAAGAGGAACAAAGCCAGGCTTTGCTCCAGGATGGGGCAGCTCTCCACCATTCTGATGTACTTGCGGGAGGCAGTTGTCATCAACAGCGATGAAGAAGAGGAGGTACAAAGTCAAAACACAAGTCAAAAGAGGAACCGAGCTTTGATGGAGCTAGTTGAGAAGAAAGGGCCGGAGGTCCAGAAGCAGCTGTACCAAATCCTCCAGAAGACAGACCCATACCTCATTGCAGACCTGGAAAAGCCCAGCTAGTCCTGGGAAGTCAGACTGCATTTGCTCCTATTGTTCAGCTCGTGGGAGAAGCAGAAGGGCAATGTTTTCCCAGTGCCTGAACACCATGCTAAAATCCATGGTGCAAAGGAGCAGTAAGCCTTCTAAACCACCCAGTCTCAGGCCTGCCTTGCTGGGCTGACTTGGTTGCCACTGGAGGGAAGCTGCCGGGACAAGAGACCTTGGTTCCCAATCCAGCGCCAGTATCTCGTCCCTGTCTGCTGTCCTGCTTCCTCTGCCGCTCCAGAAGCTCCAAGAGGCTGTTGGCAGAGGAGCTCCCCGTGAAACAGACACCTCAAGCTTAACCTCCCCATCCATGGGCACTTCTCTGGGCTGGAAGAGGGGAGTTGCTTTGCCACACAGAGCAGCCTGGGAAGGCTTGTCCTCCTGTGCAAGCCACAGCAAGCCATAGATGTTGATGGGAATCCGTATCAATGTCAAACTCCAGCCTAGTTTACCCAAATGACTACAACTCACTGAAGGAGCAAACAAACATCCTGCTTGCAGCAGCAGTGGGTGAAGGAGCCCCCCCCCACACCTCACCCCCTCCCCGGAAGGAGCCATGAAAAATAGCAAGACAAGAATCTTCAGGGAAAGTCCCCCTCGGTAGTAGCTGCTCCACGTTCAAAGGAAAGCCAGCAGATTGATATTGAATCACAGTCTTCACATCCATAAAGTCAGTTCCTCTCTGGATAAAGTGGGTGCCTTCTCTGGTGGCCTTCTCCTGCCCTTGAACAAGCCAGGCAGGGCAGGAGCCACCTGCTCCGGGTGTCCAGTAGCTAAAAATGGATTTTGGGGGGTCAAGCTCAGGTGAAATTCAGACTTGCCCAATGGAGACAGCAACTTCTGGGAGCTCAAAGGAGCTTCCAAGAAGCATTGAGTGAAATGGTCCCCAGCACGTGTGGCTGCGTGGGGTGGAAAGCAGACTGCTGCCCTGGTGTATTTATTCCTGCTCTTAGTCACCCAGAGAACACGCCACTGCTGGAACGTGCTCTTGGTCTCTGGCCTCTTGAGGGTCAGGGACCTTCAGTGCAACCAGGGGTAATATGAAGGGGAAGGGAACTAGGAAGAAAAAACCCGAGGGAGGCAAAAAGGGATGTGAAAGGGATGTAAAAGGGGCCACTCCAGTATAAACTGGGACCAGTTTGGCCGAGTCCTGTGCTGGGTCACTGCAGCTTGTCCTGTCTCTTTGTATTTTCTTATTAAACCTTTTCTTAACTGTTCCTCTGTCACCTCACTCTCTGCCGCATGAGCCTGTGCTGCGAGGACCCGGTGAGACCTGCGTGTCACCCGGGGGTTTTGTGTCACCTGCTGTAGCCTCCAGCTACAGGGTGGGGATGGTGTCCCCAAAACCAGCCACGGGGGAGGGGGGCGCGATGTGAGGCAAATCAGGGGCTGCGTGTGAGGCTGGAGGGGAGGAAGCGCCCCCCATGGCCCGGCTCGGGGACCGGGCATTCACCGGCCCGGCCCGTGGGGTGGCTCCGAGGGCTGGGGACCAGGCAGGGGCGCCGGGAGGGGCAGAGGGGTCGTGCTCGGGGCACTTACGGGTGTGCGTGTGCTTGTGCGGTGCGCGCTGCAGGAACAGCCTCCCACCCCTGCCCCCCAGCCTCCGTGGAGGGGACAGACGGTGCTGGCGTGTGACCTGGGTCCTGCGAGAGGGTGCTGGTGGCGCAGCGCCTTCCCAGCGACCCTGTCTGTGTGTCCCGCGTCTGTGTCCACCCGTCTGTGTGTCCACCCGTCTGTCTCGGGGACACGCGTGCAGCTTCGCCGCTGGTTGAACCCACAAAGGGGACAGCGGCAGCGACATCCCCCGGCCTGGGCACAGATCCCGGCGCCCTGGGCTCCCGCAACCGGGCAGGGAGTCCCGACGGGGGCTGGGGAGTGC
This sequence comes from Jacana jacana, assembly GCA_013400555.1. Classification (NCBI taxonomy): domain Eukaryota; kingdom Metazoa; phylum Chordata; class Aves; order Charadriiformes; family Jacanidae; genus Jacana; species Jacana jacana. The sequence goes on along the minus strand of VZTM01015697.1, from coordinate 80,835 downwards.
GGGAGGCGGCCAGACCGTTGCGCCCCTGCGCACACACAGGCGGTGCGGGACTGCGGGAGGACTCCTCCGTCACGCCTCAGCCCACCGAGGCCGTTCAGTTTTGCGGGCAGGAACGAGCCCCTCGCCCAAAGCGCCCCGGCGCGGCCCGTCCCGCAGCGGGAAAGGGCGGAAAGGGCGCTCTCGTCGGTGCGGTGGGAGGTGCCCGCCGGGAAGGCGGGACCGCCCTCTGATTGGTTCTCTCGCTGTGAAGGCGGGGCCAGGGGGCTTCGCTCTCGCGGGAACGGGACACAGCGCGGGAAATTTCTCCCGCGGCGGCGAACGGGACTGGGCCGGGCGGGAATGGGGCTGCGGGGCGGCGGAGACCCGGAAGGGTCGNGAGCGGCGGGGCGAGGGGCAAGTAGCCAAACGCTGGGGTCACTGGGAGGATGTCCCCCTGGTAGGGCCCGGGGGAGGGGGCGGTGTCCCACGGAGAAGCCCCCTGGTAGGGCTCGGGGCGGGGGAGGGAAGGGGGTTCCATAGAGTGGTGTCCCATGGAGGGGCCCCGGTAGGCCCGGAGGGGTCTCATGGAGAGACCTCACCGAGTCCATGGTGCCCGTGGACAGACAGAGGTGTTGGACGAGGATCGGCGGTCGGTGAGCGCTGTGGACTACTACTTCATCCAGGAGGATGGGAACCGCTTCAAGGTGGGTCCCCAGGGGGTCCAGGTGGGGCACTGGGTCCCACGAGGGGACCTGCTGCCATCACTCCTCTGCTCTCTCTCAGGTAGCCCTGCCCTACAAGCCCTACTTCTACATCGCCACCCAGAAGGTGAGGAGGGGACCACGGGAGGGCTGAGGTCTCCAGGGAGGGACAGCAGGTCCCTGGGGTGTTTGAGACCTCCTGAGCATCCTTCTTTGGGACGGTCTTGTCCCACGGGACAGAGCCACACTGCTCACCCCTGGGTCTTTTGGCAGGGCTGCGAACGAGAAGTGTCCTCCTTCCTCTCCAAGAAGTTCCAAGGGAAGATTGCAAAGCTGGAAACTGTTCCCAAAGAAGACCTAGATCTGGTCTGTTTTCCTCTGTGTTCTTCAGTAGCTTTTTTGTTTTTTTGACCTTGTACAGCTCCAGCAAAGTAGGAAGGGACAGGGTAGGGAAGGGAAGGCATGTGTGGTTTCGGTCTGCTCGTGCTGCTTGTGGTGCCTGTGAGAAACGGGTCGTTATGTCTAACTGCTTATTGATAGTATTTACATTCCTCTGTCTCATGGTGTATTCAAGAGGTTTAGTTGCAGGAGTTACAGACTGGTTGGAGAAGGAGAAAGCACTGTGGCAGAGGGATGCTGCTTGTGCTTGACCAGCTCTTCCTCCCCTTCCCCGGGTGAATCCCGCTCATGGTTCTCCCTGCGTGGGCAGCACAGCTGGCCAGGCCCTTGCTGTCAACCAGTGCAGCTCTTGCACTGATGTGCCCACCAGAGTCTCTTGTCAGTGCTTGACTGGGCCACTCATTGGCACCTCTTTTTAGCCAGTCCTTCCACCTGCACCAGTCTAGTCTGCCTTCCTCTCCCTCTTGTGGTGGCCATCCCTCAGGACTCACCCCCCCCGAATTGGTGTTGTCTCCGTGCTTTGTAGCCAAATCACTTGGTGGGCCTGAAGAGGAACTACATCAAGCTGGCTTTCAACACGGTGGAGGATTTGGTGAAGGTGCGGAAGGAGATCTTTCCTGCCATGAGGAAAAACAGAGAGCGAGACCAGGCCAGTGATGTCTACACAGCCATGCTGTCCAGGTGGGAGCTCCTCTTGGGGCAGCCTGTCGGCCCCCGCACCTTCATGCTTCACTCCCTTGGTTGTTTCTCAGCCCTCCTAAGGGGGGGTTGTCCTGCCTGGGAGCTGACCCTGCCTATGCCTCTCTCTCACCCATCTCCAGGGTGGTTCTTTGGCTCAGTACAGCACAGCGAGAGGCCCCAGAGCCCCTGGGGTGTGATGTTTTGTGGTGGTACCTCTTGTCTGCAGTCAGATACAGTCCTTGTTTTCCAAGAAAGGATACTGGGAGACACTGGACAACCTTAATGTGACTAAAGGGGAAATTAACCCAACAAACTTTTCCCACAAATAGTCAGGCACTCCTTTAGGAGATTGGAAACAGTTGCAGGGAGGGGGGGGAAAAAAAGAAACTTTATGCTTGAAGTTAGGCAGAATAGACACATGAAAAGCCGGCCCCACTCTGGTTTCCCGGCTGTGACACCTGATTTCAGTTGGAACTTGAGGCAGGAGACAGCCGAGCACTCCCTGCTCAGCTGGAGGGTGTACTGCCCCTGTTCAGTTCGCTTCCTGGGTTGCCTCACTGCCCTGATGCTTGTTGCACTTCTTACAAACCCACTGCCATGAGAACCCACCCTGTGAGAACCCACCCTGGCACCTGTGGGCAGGGGTGGGCTTTGTCTGCCCCCCACGCCTGAGCAGACACGGCTCGCAAACCTGAGAAGAGGGGAATTTAGATGGGAGAGATGGGGCCGTGGGTGCTCTCCGTCCTGGGGGTGCCTCTGCCTGCAGAGGGTGGCTGTGTGGCGGGGAAACGTTCCCCCTTCTCTCCCTGACTCCTGCTGCTGGGTGTCACCGGTACCGGTGGCTGTCCCCTGTGGCCGAGCTGGTGGAGGTGTACGTGGAGCCGGCGCTGGGGTAAGGGCTGCTTGGCTCTGCCCCTGCAGTGCTCTGAGCGGAGGCGTCCTGAGCACGGATGAGGAAGGCACCTCCCGGAAGGTTGCCAACCAGATGGACAACATTGTGGACATGCGGGAGTACGACGTACCCTACCACGTCCGCCTCTCCATTGACCTGAAGATCCATGTGGTGAGTAAGGGGTGGGGAAGCTGGAAGAGGTTCCTGTCCCTGCCGCCATACTCCTGCGGTGCAGGCGGAGTGGAACTGCGTTCCCTCCCGGGTCTTTGCCAAGCTTTTGGTGACGATGAGGTCAGCTGTAAAGCGTAATCCCAAACTGCTGGGCCTTCTCCTTGGCAAAGACAGGCAGAATAGTTAAATGACTGACGCACGGCTGCCGTGTGAGCCTTTCCTCTGGGCTGTGCGTAACTCGTGCAGCTCCATCCCCAGCACCCCAGAAGCGACGCAAGGAGCTGGCCCTGTCACAAGGCACCGCCTGCCCTCCTCTCCACAGGCTCACTGGTACAATGTGCGGTACCGGGGCAGCACCTACCCCCCTGAAATCTCCCGCCGAGATGACCTGGTGGAGCGACCGGTGAGCATGGGTCAGGCTGGTGTCAGTCTGTGGGGGAGCACAACTGGCATGGCCCCCCCCGGGGCTGGTGCTGCCAGTGTCACATTGTGGTGGGCAGGGGGAAGGTTTTGTTTCTGGGCTTGGGTGGTGATTTTGGGGTTGATAAAGCAGTGAAATGATTACTGGGTCTGTGTCTCTTGCTGGTCTGAACGGGAACTGATTTGTAACTTCAAGTCAGCTTCAGACTATTTTCTACTGGATTTGGTCCCACTCAGGATCCTGTGGTTCTTGCCTTTGACATTGAAACTACTAAACTCCCTTTGAAGTTTCCTGACGCAGAAACAGACCAGATCATGATGATCTCCTACATGATTGATGGGCAGGTAAGGGACAGCAGACTAGTTTCATTCATGCTCCAGCAGTGAAGCTGGGGAGCAGGACAGCATTTCTTCTCCAACCCAGCTTTCTCCAGAGTTGCTCTGCTGCTGGTAGCTCGGTGTGTGGCTGTGGAAATAGAGCTGTGGTCTGAATGATGCATAAAATATTTTGGTTTGTGCTACTCAGATTCCTGGTGCTCCTGCAGGGGACTAGTAACCTGGGGAGCACTGGGACAGCTCTGCTGCCCCATGTCTTCTCCCCATGGGCTCTTTAGCTCATGGCCAGCGATGGTTCAACAGATGACTCCCAAACAGTTGTTCCACCTTGAGAGAAGCTTTAGCTTTCCAGAGGAAAATGTCCCATTGCTTGGACAGCATTTTCGGGTTGCCTGCAAGCCAAGTCCTCCTAATTGACTCCTTGTCATCTTCCTAGGGCTACCTGATCACAAACAGGGAGATTGTCTCTGAGGATATTGAAGACTTTGAGTTTACTCCCAAGCCGGAGTATGAGGGTCCATTTTGTGTCTTTAACGAACCAGATGAAGTAAGTCAGTTCTGCCCAGCAGAACCTGGGGGCAGGTGCCTGCCTGGGGCTCTTGTTGGCCAAAGAGATCTAACAGCTTGGTAGGCTGCCTTGCTGGGGAGCATGGGGGGGTCTGACAGAGCTGGTCATGCTTTCATTTCTTGGGAATGAGTGTAAGAGAGGTCAGGTTTGGGCTAGGTGGGGAGGGTGAAATAAACTGTATGGTGCCCACCACCTCTCTGTGGGGGAGATGAAGTTACTCTATATGTGTGTTTCTTCTGCTCTTCTGTTTCATCCTAGGCTCATTTAATCCAAAGGTGGTTTGAACATGTCCAGGAGACCAAACCTAACATCATCGTCACATACAATGGAGACTTCTTTGACTGGTAAGATCAGGAATGAAAACCAAGGTGGCATGGTGTCACCTGAGCTGTGAGACAGGGTCAGGTATCAGCCTCGACCCCCTTCCCTAGCTCATGCTGTGGTGATAGTGTGTGATCCACACCGACTCTCTGGCCGTTTGGAGCACCTCACTGAGTCCTGTGGTCACTGGCCTGGAAGCATGAGCTTCTGTAGGGTCCCATCCGCTTGGCTGAGCTGATTTAAAACCTTGTCAACATCACAACATTGGTGTATGAGTGAGTGCCATTTTGGGAGAGCAGGGAGGGGGTCAAAAGAGACCTGGAAGATATCGGGGAGAGGGGTGCAGGCGAGCTTTCGGGAAGCAAAAGGAGAGGGACCACATGCTCCCACCTCCCGGTGCAGGATGTAAACGAGCACCTTCACCTCTTGGGTCACGGTGCAAATCTGTCCTTCATGTTTTCCCTATGGCTAGGTAACAGATAACACAGATAAATTGCAAGAAAACTACTTTAGGTAGTTTTTGAAGCCATTGTGAAACTGTTGTTGGAGATGGAGGTTCTGTTCCTTCTCTCATTGCCTCTTTCCCCAGGCCCTTTGTGGAAGCAAGAGCAGCAGCTCATGGAATCAATATGTATCAGGAAATTGGGTTTCAGAAGGACAGCCAGGGAGAGTATAAAGCATCCCAGTGCATCCACATGGACTGTCTAAGGTACCAAGTTCTGCCCCTCTACCATATAACTGCATCTTTATCTCCTGAATGTATATAAAATACCTACAGTTGTGTTTGAATACTGTTCTCCTTCTGACTGTTGGAAGCTTTCGTGTCTCGCCTCACTGGTGAGGGCTGGTATGATTTGGTGGTGTGGATAGCAGGGTTTGTCCTGGTTGGGATTTAAGTGCATTGGTAGAGATGCAAGATATCTAAAGCTAGGAAGCTTCCTACTCCCCTGTGCTTGGATGCTTAGCTCTTGCCTGCCCTCCATGAGAGATCTCTTTCGCAATTGAGCTCTCGTTTGCAAGCCTGAGCCCCTTTTTAAAAAGCAGAGGTGGTTTCTCTGCACAAACTGGTATTTTCATGGTTTTGTCCAGGTGGGTGAAGAGAGACAGTTACCTCCCAGTGGGAAGTCACAACCTGAAAGCGGCTGCTAAAGCAAAACTGGGTTATGACCCAGTGGAGCTGGACCCTGAAGAGATGTGCCGAATGGCTACGGAGGAGCCTCAGGTAACCCCTCCCTGCGCTGTATCTCCTCTGAGCAGTTGGAAACCGAGCCTAGAGCAGCTGCATGATGACCAAATCTTTAACATACAGCGTTAGAAAACAGGTTTGCTTAATGCAGTGGGTTTTGAGAAATTAACTCAAATCTGTCTCAGTTGCCAGTGCCTTAGAAGCACTTGAGCTTGTGGGGAGAAAGAGCATGATTTCGTTGAAGTCATTCTAGCACTGGCGTTGCACAGCATATTTTCTGTATAGATTTATACCAATGAGGGGTGGCAGGTGACACCTGGATGAGAAACGCCACAAAGACCCATTATTTGCTGGAGAGAGAAGAAATAGGCTTAGTGTGCAGGTGCTGCAGGCAGGGGATTTCTGGTGAAGCCCTGGAGCAGCCTCCTGGTTGTCAGGCTGCCATGAGCTGTGAGCCCATCCTCCCCATTCCTGCTCAGTCAAAGCTGATGTATCGCTGTGCAGCTAGAGCTAGAGCAGGGTGTCCTCAGAAGCTAGCAGGCCATTCTTTACAACCTAGGATATGGAGAAATACCCCTTTCCCCTCTTCCTGTTGATATAAGCGAGCCCAGCAGGAATGAATGGGAGGTTGTTGTCATTGAGCTGCTCTGTCACATGTAATTGGGATTAATTTGCCTCTCACCCTTCCTTGACAGACCCTGGCCACCTATTCAGTGTCTGATGCAGTTGCTACCTATTACATGTATATGAAGTATGTGCATCCTTTCATCTTCGCCTTGTGCACCATCATTCCCATGGAGCCTGATGAGGTGGGCGCACTCCTGAAGCAGTGATTTCCTTGATGGGCAAAGAGCCACCTCTCCCACACTGCAGGGACACTCTGGGCACGGACCTGAATGCCACTGCCTGAGCACTGTCCCCTCTGTCAGGGAGGGGGGTGGATTTGGAGGCTACTCCTTTCTTTCCACAGCCCTGGGGTGTTTTGAGAACTACTGAAGAACAAGAGACCTGAGGGTTGGCAATATAGGGCTGGAGCAAGACAGTGGCTGATTGTGTCCAGTCTTGTGTCCAGTTCTGGGCACCTCAGCACAAGAGAGATCTGGAGGGGCTGGAGCGAGTGCAGAGGAGGGACACGGAGCTGGGGAAGGGCCTGGAGAATAAATCTTATGAGGATGGATTGAGGGAGCTGGGATTGTTTGGTTTGAGGAAGAGGAGGCTGAGGAGAGACCTCATCACTCCCTACAGCTGCTTGAAAGGGCATTTTAGAGAGGTTGGTGCTGGTCTCTTCTCACGGGCAATGAGTGATAGGAGAGGGAATGGCTGCAAGCTGCAGCAGGGTAGGGTTAGGCTGGACATTGGGAAAAAGTTCTTCCCAGCAAGAGTGGTCAGAGCCTGGACTGGGCTGCCCAGGGAGGGGGTGGAGTCCCCATCCCTGACTGTGTTTCAGAGTGGGTGAGATGTGGTGTTGGGGGATCTGGTGTAGGGGAGACCTTTGTAGAGTGGGGCTGATGGTTGGACTGGATGATCCCAAGGGTCTCTTCCAACCTGAATGATTCTGTGATTCTATGATTGTCTGTGCTAATCATGGAGGAGATGTCCCTCTGCTTCACCTGGTTTCACTTATAAAGATGCTTGACAATAGAGTAGTGTCAGAAGATGATGGCAGCAGAGGTCTGGAAGTCTTTGCACTGTCTATAGCTTGCTTTCCTCCTGGCCCACACAAAGGAGTCAGTGTTTGTTTCTCACTTGCTCCCATCACCCTTGCTGTGGGCTGCAACAGTGCTCACTGCTGGTTCCCCATGTGTCACCAGCTGATCTGATGCCATCCAGCTCCCTAATGTGGTTGTACCACCAGCACTGGGACATGGAGTGATTTAGGTTGAAAGGAACCTTCAAAGACCTAGTCCAACCACCTCCTGCCATGGGCTCACTAGACTCAAAGCTGCCTCCAGCCTGACCTTGAACACCTTTAGGGGTGGGGCATCCACAAATTATCTGGGCAACCTTTTCCAGTGTCTTACCCTCGTAGTATAGAATTTCTTTCTTCTACCTAATCTCTAAATACACTATTTTTGAGCTTAAAACCAGCTTTGATGTCTCTCCTGCAGGTGTTAAGAAAAGGATCTGGGACACTGTGCGAGGCACTGCTGATGGTTCAGGCCTACCACGCCAACATCATCTTCCCCAACAAGCAGGAGCAGGAATTCAACAAACTTACAGAAGATGGCCACATGCTGGACTCGGAGACTTACGTGGGGGGCCATGTGGAAGCGCTGGAATCTGGGGTCTTCCGCAGTGACATCCCCTGCCGTTTCAAAATGGTAAGAGACCATGCAGCCAGCCCCTGTCCTCAGGGAATGTGGTGGTGGGGAATAACCTTCTGCTGGTGGCATCTTCTCTGTCCCTGCTGGGCTTGGGCAGTACCTGTCATACTTTAGGAGCTTTCCAGCTCCATGGAGCTTGGCTGAAAAGGGATGGAAGGAGGCCATCTGTGCTTCAGTGGGAGAGCAAGTGTCGAAAGAAGGCTTAGGGGAGACCTTATCACCATGTCCCAGTATTTAAAGGATGGATACAAAGAAGATGGAGACTCCCTTTTACAAGGAGTCATGCATAAAAGACAAGGGGTGATAGGGGCAAGTTACTCCAGGAAAGATTCCACTTGGACACAAGAGGAAAATCTTGTGTTCAGTCTCCCCATAGAAGTGGTGGATTCCTCATCACTGGATACTTTTAAAATTCACCTGGACAGGGTACTGGGCCATCTCATCTAGACCTTGTGCCAAGAAAGGTAGGTGATCCTTGAGGTCTCAAGACCCAACCTGGTGTTCTATGATTCGATGGTATGTGTCACATATTGGATGCAAGCCAGACCTTCTTGACAGCAAGGGAGATTGATGAAGTGGGGTTTGGAGTTTGATTTTGAGCCAGTGGTTCTTGGAAGATATGCCTCTATCCCCCTGGGAGTCCTGCCTTCCCTCTGTCCTTCTGCCACTCAAACTCAGCTTCTTGTGCTGAACCCTTCCTGGGCATTTTTGACCTGCTTCTGGTTCACGCTGCTGTCTCCATCACCTCCCCCTTTGCGCTGCTTCATGCCTGTTGGCCTCATACTTCAAAGGTGGCTTCACTCTCTGCTGTGCAATGCATCACACTTAGCACAGAACGCTTTGGTGGGCATCATCTAGTGAATGATCATGGGAGAGCACACGCTGGGTGTATAAGAGGATCTGGGCTAAGACCTCGCACCAACCAGCATGCAGCCATGAGAGGTGCTGCCAGTACCAACCGCAAACGCAACTGCCTGCTCTTTGGCTGCTCTTGTCTCTTTCTTTTGTTGCTTTGTTTTCATTTATTTGACCTGTTGTCAGTGGTCTAGACCCTGCCCGTGCCTCAATACACTACCCCACACAGCTGGGCCATGCTTGGAGCTCCCCAGGTCAGGCTGGGAGCAGGGCTCCCCAGCAGGGCGGGAGCTGCCAAGTCTGCAGCTGGAGACGGCTGCCCATGGCCTCAGTGCTGTCCCCATGTCCCTGCAGAATCCTGCTGCCTTCGACTTCCTGGTGCAGCACGTGGAGAAGACGCTGCGGCATGCCATTGAGGAGGAGGAGGGCTTGCCATTGGATCAAGTCACCAACTTCCAGGAGGTGTGTCACCTGCAGCATGGCTGGTCTTGGCAGGGAGGGCTGAGCCACCAGGCTGGGGCTGCAGCTTTAAAGCGCTTGTTCAGATTCATTTTATGTTCTATGGAGAAAGACCAAGAAGCCCATCAATGGTCACCCGCAGAGCAGATGGTGTTGAGGGATAAGTAGCCACCACCTCTATCAGCCCCAACCAGGCCCCTTCTGCCCAGCTGCTAGAGCCCACCCTTGAGATCCAGGGCCTCTGCCCTGGCTGAGGGACATGGTTCCTGCTTTCCCCTTTGCAGGGTCAACCAGGAGCAAAGCTCTGAGAGAGCTGGGAAGGGATTTAGTGAGAAAATAGACCCCTTCAGACGTCCTGAATACTCATGTTCCTCTTGTTCCCCACTTCTTAAGAGCTACAAAGTGCAGGTCATCCCGCTCCAAAGCCAAGTCTGAGGCTTCTTGGAGGGATGTCACCAGTGACTGGGGACTTTGCTGTTGTCTCCATCACCTATTTGTATTGAAAAAGGTCCTTGATCACATAACCTTTGGGAAGTAGCTGCTCTCACTTCCACGTTACCCCTACAGGTAACAACCTCCGGAGGCCCAAAACAAAAGCCAAAGTATTGATGTTCAAAGACATCCTGATGCTGTTCCTTTGGTCCTTAAAATTCTTCCCCAAAGTCAGTGGCAGGTGTCCTGATCCAGGAGTAAAAGACTAAATTCAACAAGTATTTCACTCATTAACTCCCTCCTGCTTGATTTTCACCTCTTCCTTAATTGCCACAGGTTTGTGATGAAATCAAGGTCAAACTCAATTCCCTGAAGGATGTTCCAAACAGAATTGAGTGTCCCCTTATCTACCATCTAGACGTGGGTGCCATGTACCCCAACATCATTCTGACCAACAGGTTGCAGGTGGGTAACGTTAACCTTGGCTCTCCTAACTCTTTCAGATGACCTGGGTGGTTCCTCTGATTGGAAGCCCTTGACAGCAAGGGATGAACTTTCTGCTCTGAGCAGGGGCTCAGATAGGGCTGGGTGTGAAGTTCAACCAGGCTGCCAGGGATGCCCGGTCAGCAGAGGCTGAGCTACAACTTTAGATAGGACCATTCCCCCCAAAACCAGCCATTGTTTTTGTGGATTTTGTGCTCCCAAACAGCTCTGGAACGGGGCACTCTCTGGGAGCCCTCTCTGATGTTCACACCGGTGCTCTTCTGCCACCCAGCACCTATTCTGGCACGAGTCACTTGAAGAGCCGTCCCCTCTGACAAGTGTGTCTCTCTTACCTTCAGCCCTCAGCTATGGTGGATGAGGCCACATGTGCTGCCTGTGACTTCAACAAGCCAGGTGCCAACTGCCAGCGCCGTATGACTTGGCAGTGGCGAGGAGAGTTCAGTAAGTACAGCGAGACGCGCAGTCCAGCCCAGAGAGATGGAGACCAGTTCCTGTTGCTCCCCTGGGAGACAGGACACTGATAGCTGTGTCCTCCTCCGCAGTGCCGGCCAGCCGCAGCGAGTACCACCGCATCCAGCAGCAGCTGGAGTCGGAGAAGTTCCCTCCCCTGTCCCCTGAGGGACCCCCCCGCGCCTTCCATGAGCTCTCCCGGGAAGAACAGGCCAAGTATGAGAAAAAGCGGCTGGCAGGTAAAAAAAAACAAAACAAAATCAACATGACAATCTGGAGTGGGGTTTTGCAGCTTAGACCATGAGCAGTGCTCACCAGTCATTCATTACCTCCTACAGCTGTGGGGTCAGTTCAGGCTGGGTCTGTTCTCAGACCATGCTTTGGTGAACATTCTCCGGGATCCCAGCAGGCTTCCATGTACTTCCCAGAGAGGGACAAGGCACGGGTGCCTGTGTCAGTATTTCTCTTTTTGTCTGTTAAGAGTGGTTTTGAGCTGAACCATGAATAGCTCCATTGTTTTAGAAGTCTGACCTGCTGGAAAACAGCTCTGCAGAGAGGGACCCAGGAGTCCTAGTGGACAACAAGTTGCCCATGAGCCAGCAATGTGCCCTTGTGGCCAAGAAGTCCAATGGTCTCCTGGAGTGCATCAAGAAGTGTGGCCAGCAGATCAAGGGACATCATCGTCCCCTTCTGCTCTGCCCTGATGAGACCACATCTGGAGCACTGGGTCCAGTTCTGGGCCCCCCAGGAGGCAAGGTGCTCAAGAAGGACAGGGAACTACTGGAGAGAGTCCAGCAGAGACTGTGGAGACGATTATGGGAATGAAGTGTCTCCCATGAGGAAAGGCTGTTCAGCTGGAGAAAAACAGGCTGAGAGGGGATTTAATTGCTGCTGAAGCAATATCTAAAGGCTGGGTGGCAACAGGATGAGGCCAGGCTCTTCTCAGTGGTGTCTGGGGACAGGACAAGGGGCAACAGGCACAAACTGGAACATGGGGAATTCCATCTCAACGTGAGGAAAAAAGTCTTTCCTTTGAGGATGCCAGAGCCCTGGAAGAGGCTGCCCAGAGAGGTTCAAACCTACCTGCCCTGGGTGACCCTGCTTTGGCAGAGGAGTTGGACTAGATGATCTCAGAAGGTTCCTTCCAATCCTGACCATCCTGTGATTAAAGCCTGTTAATGAAGGGGAAACATAACATCCCGCCACCCAGCAGTGATACCGTTCAGCAGGTTCATCCAGCTGCTTGGGGGCAGAGCCTGGGTTTGTGGCCAGGCCATATAGGCATCACAATGAGTTTATCTCCATAGCGAGGTGCTGCTTCTCTCCATGCTGGCATCTTCTTTTCTCCCTCCCTTTGCAGTAGGACTGTCTCCCCACTCACCCGTGCCTGATGCTTGCATGTCTCCCTGTCCACACTGGGCCCATCCCTCTGTCTGTAGCAGAGCACCCATCCCTGAGAAGTTCCCTGTGTTCTTCCCTTGACTAGATTACTGCCGCAAGGCCTACAAGAAGATCCACGTCACCAAGGTGGAGGAACGAGTCACCACCATCTGCCAGCGGGAGAACTCTTTCTACGTGGACACAGTGCGAGCTTTCAGGGACCGCCGCTACGAGTTCAAGGGGCTGCACAAGGTACCGAGCTCAGCGTCTGCTTTAACTTGCCAAGGCTGGGGCCTCTCCTTTCTCACCAAAAACCCGACCCCTAAAGGATTGCTCCATCAGCCTTTGTATTCAGGAAAGCTGTGGTGGAGCTCCTGGTGGCTGTGGCTTCTTACTGCCCAATCTCCAGCAGCTGCTGCCACAGCATTTACTGCCTCTGTGGTGCTGTTGGAAACAAAGCTGCACCTTCAGCTTTCTCTGGGTTTAGCAAATCCTCTGCTGCTCTCATTTACCTGATCTGCTGGGTGACGCTGGCCACCATGTGGCCATGGGCCAATGCCTTGTGGTCACTCCCTGGTGCCTTTCCCACCACGAATAGTGGAGTGGCTGAGAGGGTTTTGCTGTGCTGCAGTGTGTGCTGTTGAGCCAGACCTCATGGACCCGCTGCTGGCAGCGCTGCCAGTGCTGGTTGAATTCTGATAGCCACCGTCAGAGCTACGGTGGGTGCTGTGGGTCCCTCCTGCCGTGTGGCGGATGTCTCCAGCCATCTCCTCTGCTGCAAAAGGCAAAGGACTACTCAGCCATGCTGGTCTCTGGTGATGCTGTACTGGGTCTGAGGGGCAGCCACTGGGATAGTGGTAGTGATGTGTGGGGTCGTCCTGACTCGTACCTGTGACTGGCAGGTGTGGAAGAAGAAGCTGTCAGCAGCAGTGGAGACCGGAGACGCCTCTGAAGTGAAGCGCTGCAAGAACATGGAAATCCTGTACGACTCCCTGCAGCTGGCCCACAAGTGCATCCTCAACTCTTTCTATGGCTACGTCATGCGGAAAGGGTGAGTCCGCCCCGCCAAGGGCGATGCTGGGGTCCTCCAGAGCAGGATCCCTGGAAACCAGGACTGCTTCTGAAGCACCACGGTGAAGCCTGTAACACTCTCCTCTTGCTTCTGCCAATGACTTCTCATCCTGGAGACTCTTGCCAGATGAGTTGGCAAATATTGGGCCCAAGTGATGGCAATCTTGTCTGTTAGTGGGTTTCCAGCTTTTCTGAGGTGGCATAACTAGGGGAAGGAGACCAATCTACAGAGGGACAGTGTTAATGTGTGTTCTGCCCTTCTTCCTCTGGAGGTCCTTCTGCCCTTTCCATAGCTGGGTTTGGGAGGGAGCACTTCATTTTCTCTCTGACACCTCTGCTCACAGAGCTCGCTGGTACTCCATGGAAATGGCTGGCATCGTCTGCTTCACGGGAGCGAATATCATCACCCAGGCCAGGGAACTGATCGAGCAGATTGGGTGAGTATGTGCTGACCTGGGGAAGAAAGGTCCATTTGCATCTGGCACAGATGTTGGAGCATGTTAAACACCTGAGCTTTCTGCAGTTCATGTTGGAGATTCAGATCTCTGACACTGCTGTGGTTCCTCTCTTGTATTATGAGGGTTTGATTTGCAGAAGGTACCAGATAGGGGATGCAGCAGGCTGCCTGTGCTGATGAGGACACAGAGCTGAGCCTCACCTGCCTACCATCTGTGCTCCTCCTTCCTTCCTTAGGAGACCTCTGGAACTGGATACAGATGGGATTTGGTGTGTCCTCCCCAACAGCTTCCCAGAGAACTTTGTCATCAAGTCAACCAACACCAAGAAGCCAAAGGTGACAATCTCCTACCCAGGTGCCATGCTGAACATCCTGGTGAAGGTTAGTCTTCTGCCCATTCAGGCCAGCTCTGCAGCCTGGGAATGAAGGAGGTGGAGGACTGACAAGGGAGGAGGACCTCTCTTCCATCTCTGCTCCCCATGTAGCGAGTGGGACGTTGGGGCTGGTGGCCTTGCTGCACAACTGCTCTCTCTGCCCTGGATAGCATCTGAGAGGAGAGAGAAGCTCAGATATTCCTGTAGCAGGGAGGGTGGTAAGAGGCCAGGGTTGGTGGCTGCTCACCTGTGCAGGCTGGGACTCCGGGCTAGAACAAGGTCCAAACCCATCCTCTGCTTGCTCCAGCTTCTGTAAGACAAAAGAATAGAATCTTAGGGTCCGAAGCAATATTTTTCTCAGCAGGAGGTCAGATGTTTTGATTTTTGAGCCCTAAATTGTGCTGTAGCTTTCAGAGAGGTGCTCAGTGATCCCTTGAGGCAGGGTGTGCATGAGGGGCACCTCCTGGTGTAACCAGCCCGTCTGTTGAGTGAAGCTGTTCTCCTGGGGCTTTGCCCATAGGAAGGCTTCACGAATGATCAGTACCAGGAACTGCAGGATCCAGCCTCTCTCACCTACGTCACACGCTCAGAGAACAGCATCTTTTTTGAAGTGGATGGACCATACTTGGCCATGATTCTTCCAGCTTCCAAAGAGGAGGGCAAGAAGCTGAAGAAAAGGTGAGATTTCAAAGCTGGAAATATTATCACTTCCCTCAGGTGACAGACTGAGGGCCTCTTTCCCTTTGTGCATTGTGGGGCACACTGTTCCGTGCCCCTGAAGCTGGCAGCATGCTTGATTCACTGGCTTTAAATGGTCCCTTACACCAGATTGTCTTTGAATCCAGCTGTGCACTTGCTTCCCGTGCCGTACTACGGCAGTAAATTTTAGAAGATAACGGCAAACAACGTTTCTCCAGGTGGATGACCAGATATGATCTCCTTGTCTGGCTGTGAGGTGTGCAGAACTTTGCCTTTCCTTATGAGGACTTATCACACCTAGTCACAGTCAACCTAATCTGTTTGAGCTCACCAGCTCTTGCCTTCCTATCTCTCAGGAGTTCACAGACCTCCGGTAGTGCTTCTCCTAGATGTTTTCCCTTCTCCATCTGGAAGAAGGAACAGGCCCTGCCACTACTGGCATATTATAGGATAGTTGTACTCAAACTTCACTGCCTCTGCAGCCTCTTTAACAGGAACGTGAGCTAGAGCAGCAGCACCCACTAACTGAAGGACAAGAAATGCTGTCACTGCCCTCCAGCACTCCCTGTCCTTACAGCTCTGAGCTTTGTGTCTAATGCCCCGTTGGACAAGCTCTGGCATCCACCATCTCCTGTCAGTGCCTTTCTGCAAGCACCTTCTACCACAGAGTTGAGATCATGGTCGGACTCTGATCTCAAAGGTCCCTTCCAACTGTGAAGATTCTGTGATGATGCCAAGCACCAGCGGGTTCTGCTCACAGGGCTCATCTCAGGCTCTCAGGGATTCTTGCGGTTTGGGGATGTTGGCAAATGCGTTTATTTCTTGGTTGCTTTCCAATCCAAGCAGCCTGCTTTGACTGGCTAGCAGCACCATCACTGGTGGAAGAAAAGTTTGTACCCACAGGAACATGGTCAGGTGGGAGAAGGGCTGGCAAAGTGATGTAGGTTTGAGTACCCCCTCCCTTTTCTTAGCTGATGTTCCTCTAGGGCTTCTCATGAGACAGAAATAATTG
>VZTM01015697.1:44210-65138 GCA_013400555.1 Jacana jacana | reverse complement strand
GCAAGAGAAAAGGGTAGAGGGAGGAGCGTCATGACTACATCTTCTGTTCTCTGAGCTCCTTTGCCAGCACCTGAGGTGACAAAGTTTCCCTCTTTTCTCTAAGCCTCTAATAATAAACCTAATATCTTCCTTCATTTTCCCACCCAGGCTTTCATCTCCTGCCCTTTACTTGTGTGCAATTAACATCGTTCTCCCAGTCCCTGTGGTGTGGAGGAGCCAGGGCACGAGCTGACGTGCTTTTGCAGACCAAGTTGAGACAGTTGTTGGTCTCAGAGTAGCTGTAGGTAGTCCTAGATCATCCTAATGCTGAGCACCATGGCTCTGCTGAACCTACTGGATGGTGGTGTGGTAGCACAGGGGAGAAGCTCCCTGACAGGAGGGACACCGGTGGGATCCTGGAGGCTGTGTCCCTTGGTGCAGGGCCGGTGTTGCCCACGCTGTGTCTCCTAGGTATGCGGTATTCAACGAGGATGGGTCCCTGGCTGAGCTGAAGGGGTTTGAGGTGAAGCGCCGGGGAGAGCTGCAGCTGGTGAAGATATTCCAGTCTTCTGTATTTGAAGCCTTTCTGAAAGGGAGCACCCTGGAGGAGGTCTATGCTTCTGTGGCCAAGGTGGCTGATTACTGGCTGGATGTGCTCTACAGCAAGGTAAGCACAGGTCAGCACCTCTTTGCTCCTGAGGTGGAGCCAGAGAAGAAGTATCAGAGCTGGTCAGGCACTGTGGGGAGGGTGGGCTTCACTTGCAGAGTAGGTGGTCCACTGTGCCTCTTATGTCTTGTTTTTGCTGCTTTCCTTCTCTAGGACTGCTGGTTTTAGTGTCAGTGCCAGGGCTGTTCATTCAGCTGCAGCTCTGGGTGAGTGCTGCTCTTTTCCAGCCATCTCCTTCATGGAGCTGATGTGGTGGCCCTCACTCACAAAGTTGGCTAGGGGCTTTTGCTGGTGCAGAAAATGACAGAGCCTGCTGAGTGTTTTAGGAGGAGCTGAGACATTGGTTATACTGTAATTGGGGAGAGCAGAGAAAATGCAAGAAACTGGGGGGTGAGTGGGACTGAGAGCCTTCCATTTTGCAATGACCTTGTACAACAAATGCTTGGTGAGCCCAAGAACATTGTGTGAGCCTCACAAAGCAGTGCTGCCACTGCCCAGCCATGGCCTGAACTGACACAAGCCTCAAACCGTGCTCTCTCTTCTCAATACATCACGTTGACAGCTGCAAAGAGGGAGCAGTTCCCAGCCTCCCTGTAGAGAGCCACACCACGTGGGTGAAGGTGCTCCTGTGTCTGACAGCAGCAAGGTTTGGTCATTAGGCTCTTGCTAGCTTTGGAGGGGTTTCCTGTCTTTCAGGCTGCCAACATGCCTGACACAGAGCTGTTTGAGCTAATCTCAGAGAACCGGTCTATGTCGCGCAAGCTGGAGGACTACGGGGAGCAGAAGTCCACCTCCATCAGCACTGCCAAGCGCCTGGCAGAGTTCCTGGGGGACCAAATGGTGAAGGATGCAGGGCTGAGCTGCCGATTCATCATTTCCAAGAAACCAGAAGGGTCTCCAGTCACCGAGAGGTAACTCCATCTTGAGGAGCCAGGGCTTTTGGCAGTGTGGGGGCAACCAAGAGGGGAAGGGCAGGGTAGCAGGAGGTGAGTGAGCTGGTGTGGCCAAGTGGTCACCTGTCTGCTGGCGTGGACCATAAGCAAAACTAGCGATGGGTAATGCCATACAATTGCTGTGTGGTGGCCTAACAAGGGTGAAGGGAGAAGCCTGGAGGGTGTCTGCAGGTTGGAAGAGGGGTCAAGTGATGCCAGGACCTTGCTCTGGGTGGGTAATAAGTGCTTCTCTGCCTTCCTCAGGGCCATCCCCCTCGCCATCTTCCAAGCGGAGCCCAGTGTGCGCAAACACTACCTCCGAAAATGGCTGAAGAGCCCCTCGCTGCAGGACTTCAACATCCGTGCGGTGAGTGGAGCATCCCTGCTCCCAGACAAGAGCTTGTCCCTTTGGAGACAAAACCTGGCCAGTGGCTACTTGTGCTTAAAAAGTCCGGTGCTGGGGGCAGAGGTCCCAGGGAGATGCTCAGTCCTGTATCTGGTGGCCTTCAGCTCAGTTTTCTTTGCTACGCACTGCTCCGCTTTCTTCACAGATCTTGGACTGGGACTACTACATCGAGAGATTGGGCAGCACCATCCAGAAAATCATCACCATTCCTGCAGCCCTGCAGCAGGTACAGGGCTGTTTGGGCTGAGTGGTGGGGCAGGAGGAGGGCTGTGGTCGGGAGAACTCAATGTGAATTGAAGGTGCTCTCCAGGTAAAGAACCCAGTGCCACGGGTCCGGCACCCAGATTGGCTCCACAAGAAACTCCTGGAGAAGAACGATGTGTACAAACAGAAAAAAATCAACGAGCTCTTCACTTCAGAAGGCAAGAGACAGGTAAAGAGGGTCAAGGTAAAGAGGTGCTGGCTGTGCTGCTGGGGCTCTTCTGCAACCCATGTCTTCCTGCTGTCCTTGTGCTCTCAGGTCCTTGCCATCCAGCCTCCAGAGGGGACACCAAACTCACAGATTGGTGACATAGAGGACTTTGGGTCTGCCAAGACCCTTCAGACACTGGTTCCCGTCGCAAATAAGCGAAAGCGAGTCCCTGCAGCAGAGGAAAGCCAGCAGATGTCCCAGGACCTGGAGCTATCCCAGTCCTGGCGAGAGATCCTGGGTCCACCTCCACCCCTGGGCACCACCAAGGTAGGTGAAGCAGACTGTGCAGAAGATGCTCTAGGGCTGTGCTCATCCACCCAAGCAGCTTTGGATGCTATCAGGAGCAGGCTGTGGGTCTCCCGAGACCCTCTGCACATCCATGGTTCAGGGCTACAAGGAGAAATATAACCACTGATTGGGAAAAGGGTGTGGTGGTGGCTTCACAAACTGGGCAGGATCGTGCTATGGGGATGGAAGGCTCATGGAGCAGTGTTTGGGGGCTGGGAAGTCTGTGCTGGTTTCTGGCTCGACTCACGTGTGCTGTCTCCCTACTCAGGAAGAGCGGCTGGTCTGGCTGCGCTACCACCAGAAGAAGTGGGAGCTGCAGGCTCGGCAGCGGCGTGAGCGGCGGAAGAGGCGGCGCCTGGAGGACGGCAGGGGGGCAGCCGTTGGAGGAGTGGTCCGCGATGCCCTCTCCAAAGGGCTGAGCAGCTACCTGCGCAGGACAGCACGCAGCATCCTGGACTTGCCCTGGCAGATAGTGCAGGTACTGGGCAGGGAACGTGCCACAGTGGGCAGCCTGGGGTGTGAGCCTGGCATTTACACTGTCTGCGGTCAAATGGTGAAGTTCAGGGACTGCTGACCCCGATGCCACTCTAGTGTTAAACCCTGGGGAGGCCAGGTGGGGCTACAAAGCCTCACACACACCTGTATGCAAACAGGAGCCCGTGTGGTCATTGATGGTCATCTAGGACATGGGTATAGATCTGCTAGTGGGACAGGTCCAGTTCAGCCCTTAGGCAGCATGGTGCAGTAGTCACAGAACCCCAAAAACACCGGCTGCCATTGAGGGCAGCTCTGGGGTCTGTGTCCAATGCCCTGCTCAAGCAGGGACACCCAGAGCCTGTTGTCCAGTGCAGTGTCCAAACGGCTTCTGAGTATGTCTAAGGTGGGAGACTCCACAACCTCCCTGGGCACCCTCTGCCAGGCCTCAGTCACTCTCACAGGGGACAGGGGAAAAGGTGCTCTGGCAGGGGGATTGGACTAGATGATCTTTCAAGGTCCCTTCCAATCCCTGAGATTCTGGGATTCTGTGTGTTTCCCGATGTGCCCAGGAAACCTCCTGTGTTCTGGTTTGTGCCTGTGGCCTCTGGTTCTGCTACTGGGCACCACTGGGAAGAGCCAGGCTCTGTCCTTTCTGCGCTTCCTTTCAGATATTTATATATGTATTGGTGAGATCCTCTTGAACCTCCTCTGCTCCAGGCTGGACAGTCCCAGCTCTCGCAGCCTTTCCTCACGTGAAGAATGCTCCTGTCCCCCATTCATCCTTGTGGCCCTTTGCTGGACTCGCACCAGCGTGTCCATGTCTCTCCTGTACTGGGAGCTCAGCACTGGGCACAGTGTGGTGGATGTAGGATTCTAGGGATGCCTGGAAGCGGCCAGCGTACAGATGCAGGGGCTTTCACAAATTCCTGTTATCCGTGGCCATCTGCGCCCCTTGTCACCCACTTCATCTTCCAGAAAGGCCTTCAGAGCTGCAGGCAGCCCCTGTGCAAGCACAGACTTGAGATGGGACGTCAGAGTGACGGGGCCAGCTTGACTTTGTTGGCCAGCCTTAGCCAGACGGTTTTGTCCATGGTCCCCTGCGATACTAGCAGAACATGGGGACTCTCCCAGGTGACTCTTTCAGCCCTCTGCTCTCCTTGTGGCTGTTATGGTTTGAGAGAACCCATAACAATGTGTTGTCAGTCAGACATTTATTCTATCACCTGATGACCCCTCCCCACCCAGGAGAGGGGGACACAAAGAAACATGAGGGTTGAAATGTCAATAGATTTAATAGAATAAGACTAAATAATTAACAATAACACTAAAGAACCGTTATTAATCCCAATACTGATACAGGACATACAAGAATTACTCAGCCAATTCTGCCAGCAGGGAGCTGTGCTCTCCCAGCAGGGACAGCCCGTGTGGGACACTGCCAGTGCAATGGCTTTGGGAGAAGGGAAGGACTTGGGGGTCTGGCACCGGGGCCAGGAGTTGTCTGGACCTGCCACCATCAAGGGAGAGACAACTGCACAGCAGACTCTTAATTTCTATTGGATGTGACGTTCATGCTATGAAATGATCCTGTTGGCCAGCTTGGGTCAAATGCCCAGGCCTTGCTCCTCCTGGTCCCTGCCCCCGGCGAGGCTCGAAAACACTGAGACCTTGAATCTCACAGAGCCTGGCTGGCCATAAAGGAAATATTTTCATGAATTCAGACACTAGAGACTGAAAACTGGCTGAAAGACAGAGCTCAGAGGGTTGTGATCAGTGGCACGGAGTTCAGTTGGATGTCCATAATAAGTGGTCATCCCAGGGGTCAGTACTGGGTCCAGTCCTCTTCAATATGTTCATCATATGATCTGGATGAAGGGATGCAATGTAACCTCAGCAAGTTTGCTGATGATGCACAACTGGGAGGAGTGGCTGACACAGCAGAAGGCTGTGCTGCCATCTAGTGAGACCTGGACAGGCTAGAGAGTTGGGCAGAGAGGAACATGGTGAAATTCAACAAGGGCAAGTGTTGGGTGCTGCCCCTGGGGAGGAATAACCCCCTGCACCAGGGCAGATTGGGGTCTGACCTGCTGGAGAGCGGCTCTGAGGAAGAAGACCTGGGAGTCCTGGTGGGCAGCAGGTTGCCCATGAGCCAGCAATGTGTCCTGGTGGCCAGGAAGGCCAATGGCATCCTGGGGTGCATCAGGAGGAGTGTGACCAGCAGGTCCAGGGAGCTCATCCAGTCTCTCTAATCTGCCCTGGTGAGGCCCTGTCTGAAGGACTGTGTCCAGTTCTGGGCTCCCCAGTTCAAGAAGGACAGGGAATTGCTGGAGAGAATACAGCGAAGGGCTACAAAGATGAGGGGACTAGAACATCTCTGATGAGGAAAGGCTGGGGGACTCGGGGCTGTTGAGTCTGGAGAAGGCTGAGGTGGATCAACACCTATAGATACTTCAGGGGTGGGTGTCAGGAGGATGGGGCCAGGCTTTTTCCAGTGGTGTCCAGTGACAGGACAAAAGGGAACAAGCACTAACCAGAACATATGAAGTTCCATCTAAACATGAGGAGGAACTTCTTCACTTTGAGAGTGCCACAGCCTTGGAACAGGCTGCCCAGAGAGGTGGTGGAGTCTCCATCTCTGGAGACATTCAAAACCCACATGGATGTGTTCCTGTGCAACCTGCTCTGGGTGACTCTGGCAGGGGGTTGGACTGGATGATCTCCACAGGTCCCTTCCAACCCCTACCAATCTGCTATTCTGTGTGATATAGATCCACAAAGTGTTCTGCAGCTTAGACAAGCACTGATAAGCATTGGATCTCCCTGAAAACACTAACTTTGTACCCCTGTGTACTGCAGATCGCTGAGACCAGCCAGCCTGGGCTCTTCAGGCTGTGGGCGGTGATTGGGAGTGACCTGCACTGCATCAGGCTGAGCATCCCCCGGGTCTTCTATGTCAACCAGCGCATCCCAAAGCCAGAGGAGGGAACAGCCTACAGGAGGGTGAGGATCTGCCCCTGCTGAAATGGGAGACAGCTGCTTGTGGTGAGATAAGGTGCTTCACCTCCCCTGCAAGCAGATATTGCAAGCATCTGCATTGCAGAGTCTCGCTCTACTGGTCCTCGGATGTACCTCATCCAGTCCCTGGTCCCTCTGTAATACCAGCCTGCCCAGAAAGCAGGGTCTCTGCTACAGAATTAGTAACAAGTACGAGCATAAACCAGTGACCCCCTTAGGAGAAAAGCACTGGGAACTGGGGTCTGAGCCAGCCCAGCTCCCTGCAGCACTTAGAAGTGCCCCAGCTCCTGGCAGTGGTGCTGCACAGTGTGACATGCTCTGCTACGTGTGTCCCTTGCCTTGGCAGGTGAACAGGATCCTGCCCCGCTCAAATTTGGTTTACAACCTGTATGAGTACTCTGTTTCTGAAGACATGTACCAGGAGCACATCAATGAAATTAATGCGGACCTCTCTGCTCCGGACATCGAGGGAGTGTATGAGACGCAGGTAACTCCTCCGGGTGCACGCTGTAAGGACTGCTGGGTGGTAGCTTGTGGCACAGGAGGTCACCTGACACTTAAAAAGTCAACAACTTGGTGAGACACTAAAAATCAAAACCTCTGCACAACAGAGTATGGGGGAATATATCCACATTCCTGGCAGGCAGAGACACTGAGCATCAGCACCTGGTTCAGGGAATGTCAGCGAAAGGGAATTTGGTTTATTTGGAGTTAGGACACTTTTGGGGAAAGAACCAGGAGGTGGTTGGTGACAGCCAACATGACTTCACTAAGGGCAAGTCATGCCTGACACATTTGGTGGCCTAATGCAATGGCGCTATGGCACCTGACATCTACCTGGACTTGCACAAAGCATGTGACACTGTCCCACGTGACATCCTGGTCTCAAAACTGGTCAGACATGGATTTGATGGATGGAGCACTCCATGGAGAAGGAACTGGCTGGATGGCCACATTTAAAAGGTTGCAGTCAACAGCTTGATGCTAGCAGTGGCAACCACTGTGTGCCGTTCCTCAGGGGTTGGTACTGGGACTGCTGCTGTTTGACATCTCTGTCAGGGACATGGACAGTGGGATCGAGGGCACCCTCAGCAAGTTTGCCGATGACACCAAGCTGTGTGGCGTGTCCGACACGCTGGAGGGAAGGGATGCCATCCAGAGGGACCGGGACAGGCTGGAGAGGTGGGCCTGTGCCAACCTCATCAAGTTCAACCAGGCCAAGTGCAAGGTCCTGCACAGGGGTCAGGGCAATCCCAGGCACCAATCCAGGCTGGGAGAGAATGACTGGAGAGCAGCCCTGAGGAGAAGGGCTTGGGGGTGTTTGTGGACGAGATGCTCAACATGAGCTGGCACCAGGCACTGGCAGCCCAGAAACCCCCTGCACCCCAGCAGCGTGGCCAGCAGGACCAGGGGGGGATTCTGCCCCTCTGCTCCGCTCTGGGGACAGCACCCCCCAGTGTTGCCTCCAGCTCTGGGGCCACCAACAGCAGAAGGCCATGGAGCTGCTGGAGTGGGGCCATGGGAGACCAGAGAGATGCTGGGAGGGCTGGAGCCCCTCTGCTCTGAGGACAGGCTGAGAGAGTTGGGAGGGGTTCAGCCTGGAGAAGAGAAGGCTCCGGGGATACTTTATAGTGGCGTTCCAGTCACTAAAGGGAAAGATGTTGGATGGACATTTTACAATGGCATGTATATATGTAGGACAAGGGATAAGGGCTTCAAACTGAAAGAGTGAGATTGAGCTGAGATCTGAGGAAGAACTTCTTTGGTGTGAGGGTGGTGAGAGCCTGGCCCAGGTTGCCCAGAGAAGCTGTGGCTGCTGCATCCCTGGAGGGGTTCAAGGCCAGGTTTGAAGGGGCTTTGGGCGACATGGTCTGGTGGGAGGTGTCCCTGCCCAGGGCAGGGGGTGGGACTGAATGGGCTTTAAGATCTCTTCCAACCCAAAGTGTTCTGTGATTCTATAAGGTGATTGAGTGGGTTGCCCAGAGGGTGGCGTAGTTTCCATCTTTGGAGATACAAAGGGTTTGCCCAGGGAAGCGGTGGAGTCACCATCCCTGACTGTTTAAGAGATTAGATGTGGTGTTGAGGGATATGGTGTAGGGGAGAACTTTGTAGAGTAGGGCTGACAGCTGGACTCAGTGATCCCAGGGGTCTCTTCCAACCTGAATGATTCTATGAAAGAACCCAGCTGGACACAGCCCTGGGCAAGGAAAGATCTGTCTTGATCTTGAAACATCTGCAATACAATTCTGAGCATGGTGTCCAAAAAAAATGCCGTGGGACTAACACAGGAGAATCACAAGACAGACTTGAGGATGGGAATGGTTTCCTTGCAGGGATGGGACTTTGGGACATGGGAATGCTTTGGCTTGCTAAAGAGATCTGAAAATGGATAAAATCAAAAGTGGCATGAGGGAAGCGTGATTAGACAGGAATGTTTACTGCTTCACACTGGTTTGGGACTAGGTACCACAGCAAGTCATTCAGGAGGAGTCTTCTGCGGAGGTGCAGTTCACAGCTGCAGGGGTAGTAAAACAGGGCAACGCAGCAGTGGATCTCCCACCGTGCTGGTTATCTGGTGGTTCAGGTGAAGCCTGTGTTTCGAGGGAGTGCCAAACCACAAGTTGTAGAGCTGCAAGATTCCCAAATTCCCCTCCACACATCCTCCAAAGTACCTGCTGCTGCCCTTGATGGTGGCATCTGGGGCTAGATAGGACTACATGTGAATTAAGGTACTTGGTCTCTATCTCCACCAAACTCATGTTGGAAGCACCTCAGATATGTCCTACCTGTGGTTTTCAAGCTGCGTTGTTCTAGATCTGAAAAGCCCAAGAGGAGCTTGGTAGCAGAAAGCTGTCCCACCTTCTCTCTCCCCATGGTTACAGGTGCCGCTGCTCCTCCGGGCGCTGATCCACCTGGGCTGTGTGTGCATGGTCAACAGGCAGCTTGTCAGGCACCTGGCAGGGCGAGAAGCCGAAACCTTTGATATTGACCACCTGGAGATGCGCTCACTGGCCCAGTTCTCTTACCTGGAGCCAGGTGAGGCACTTGGGAGAGGGGCTTGTAGGGCAGAGGGGATGTGGCACCTGCGGGTACCGCTGATGCGCTGTGCTCTGTGTCCCCAGGAAGTATTCGCCACATCTACCTCTACCACAGCTCCCAGGGCAGCAAGGCGCTCCTGGGCCTCTTCATACCCTCACAGCGCAAAGCTGCCGTCTTCGTGCTGGACAAGGTGAGGTGGGCCTTTGGAGACTGGGTGGCTGGGGGTACTGGGAGTTGAAAAACTGGTTATGACCCAGCAACGTGCGCTGTTGGTGTCACCTTTGTTGGCAACATGGACAGTGGGATTGAGGGCACCCTCAGCAAGTTTGCCGATGACACCAAGCTGTGTGGCGTGTCCGACACGCTGGAGGGAAGGGATGCCATCCAGAGGGACCGGGACAGGCTGGAGAGGTGGGCCTGTGCCAACCTCATCAAGTTCAACCAGGCCAAGTGCAAGGTCCTGCACAGGGGTCAGGGCAATCCCAGGCACCAATCCAGGCTGGGAGAGAATGACTGGAGAGCAGCCCTGAGGAGAAGGGCTTGGGGGTGTTTGTGGACAAGATGCTCAACATGAGCTGGCACCAGGCACTGGCAGCCCAGAAACCCCCTGCACCCCAGCAGCGTGGCCAGCAGGACCAGGGGGGGATTCTGCCCCTCTGCTCCGCTCTGGGGACAGCACCCCCCAGTGTTGCCTCCAGCTCTGGGGCCACCAACAGCAGAAGGCCATGGAGCTGCTGGAGTGGGGCCATGGGAGACCAGAGAGATGCTGGGAGGGCTTGAGCCCCTCTGCTGGGAGGATGGGCTGTCACGGGTAAGCAATTAACTTCACCTGTAAAAGAGAAGTAGTGAAATACTCATCGAGGTGAAGCAGTGATTTAACACAAGCAGTGTTAAATCTGTAACTGTGACAGTGTTTTACAGGATTCGATGGCAAGGTACACTTCATTATTTACTGCACAGAGGACAGGGTCAGACAAGCCATCAGGGAGACTCTCCTGTTGAGTCATGAGGTTCGGAAAGGACCCTTTCTAAACTCCTCCTCAGCAGGAAGCGCAGCTGGATCCAATCCCAGTTCCAGTCTTGGTCAGCTGTTTATGTCTCAAGGATTATATATGCGCAATCCATCCCTTGGATCACTTAGCCAAGATTTCACAGTTTAGCATGTTATTGTCACCTACAGTAATCTGTTGCAGCAAGGATTCTCTCAGCCTCAAGGAGCATTACCTTAAGTGAGCATCCTCGCAAAAAGGGAGACCCTGGCATGCAGTTGCTGCTGTACAGGAGAGCTCAAAGGGCTCTGGGGCTCTCCACTATTTATAGAGCAAGATAATTGACCTAGGGTCATATTCTCATAGGAACAAAATAGCCAGGTCCACAATTTGGGCTGTGTTGCCGGCCATCCCCAAAGTCCAGGTGCAACTCATCACAATTGATTTGATGGCCATGATGGCCATGGCCCAAGCAGTAGCTGGGGGGTGGGAAGAGAGGGGATAAAACCAGGGAGAGCACACCACCCCCCAGGCTGAGAGAGCTGGAGACGTTCACCTTGGAGCAGAGAAGGCTCCAGGGAGACCTCATTGTGGCCTTTCAGTATTTAAGGGAGGCTTTTAAGAAAGATGGAAATGTATTTTTTAGTAGGTCCTGTAGCAATAGGCCAGAGAGTAACAGTGTGAAACTAAAAGAGGGTAAATTTAGACTAAATATAAGGGAAATGTTTCACAATGAGGGTGGTGAAACACTGGCCCAGGTTGCTCAGAGGTGGCTGCCCCATCCCTGGAAAGACTTAGGATCAGGTTGGACGGGGCTGTGAGCGACCTCATCTATTTGAAGATGTCCCTGCCTATGGTGGGGGGCTTGGACTGGATGACCTTTAAAGGTCCCTTCCAACCCAAACACACATGATTATTTGAATGAGAGTCAAGCAGCAGGAGGCTTCTCCACACTGTGCACATCTCTGCCGTGTTTTGGCAGGGTTTAGTGAAGGCATTGTGTGATGCACAGAGGGAAAAGCCCTGCTGGACCACAGGGCTGGGGTCCCTCTCCCCCTTGCTCTGACTTGGTTCTCCCTTGGGTGCAGGTACGCAGCAACCAGATGCCAAATCTCACCACCCTCTTCTCTGCGGAGCGCAGCGCGCTGCTGGAAAAGGCAGGTGAAGAGCTGCTGCCGCCAGACAAGCACACCTTTGAAGTGCGTGCTGAGACTGACCCCAAGACCATCTACAGGGCCATCCAGCGGCTGCTTCTGGGCTACAAGGTGAGATGAAGATGCGAGGAAGGTCCTTGTGGGACTTTGTCCATCTAGGCATGTGGGAAGGGGAGGATGCTGCAGAGTCCACTGGTGCACCAGTTCCAACAGCGCCTGCATGTGTCTGCTGTCCCAAAGGGTAGAAGTCTGTGTTGCTCAAGGTCTTTGTCTGCTTGGGGTGGTCTGCATAGGGCAGTGCCATCAGCATGGGTACCTCAGTGCCTCCCCCAGCACCTGCACTCAGCTGGAGAGTGTTTCAGGAGTGCTGGGCTGTGCTGCCCACCCTGTGGGGACCTGCTGTGGGGATAGGGCATCCGGCACTGCCAGTTTCCAGCTGAGCAGAGGCACTCATTGGAGTGGTGCACCAGGACATGTCCTCTTCTTCACGCAGGATGAGCGCCGAGGCCCCACGTTGGTCGCTGTGCAGTCCAACTGGGACCTGAAGCGACTTGCAAGCAGGATCCCTGTCATTGAGGAGTTCCCCTTGGTCCCCATCCAGCTGGTAGATGACATCAGCTACTCTGTCCTGGACTGGCAGCGCCATGCTGCCCGCCGCATGATCCGCCACTATCTCAACCTGGACACCTGCCTCTCCCAGGCTTTTGAGATGAGCAGGTGCCTGGGATGGCTGGGTTCCCCTGGGGCTGCTGTCCTCTTGATGGCACCACAAGGGGCTCCCTTGTCCCTTGAAGGGATGGGTAGAGGTCCCTGTCTTCTCTGCAGCTGTGCTCGCCCCAATGCCCATCTCTCTGTGCCCCAGGTACTACCACATCCCCATTGGGAACCTCCCTGATGACATCTCCACCTTTGGTTCTGACCTGTTCTTCTCACGCCACCTCCATCGTCACAACCACTTGCTGTGGCTCTCGCCCACGGCCCGCCCAGACCTGGGGGGTAAGGAGGCTGATGACAACCGCCTGGTGATGGAGTTTGATGAGAGAGCCTCTGTGGAGATAAACAACCCTGGCTGCTACTCCACAGGTGAGGAGGGAGTAGGGCTGTAGTGCTGAGGGGGTGACCTGGATCCTGCTCTGAAATCCCAGTAGAAGGACAGATGCAGTTTCCAGAGAGTCTCTGTTGACAGCAGCTTTGGTGTTTCATCCGGGCAAGGGGCATGCAAAGGGCATGTCCCAGGGCAGGAAGGTCTCACCTGCAATGTGTGCAGACATCCAAATGCAGATTCTTTCCCAATTCATGGCCATCACCAGCAGCACTCAGAAGGCTACCTACAACTGATCATCCCTGGTGACCCTAGGTAGAGGCAGAAGGAGCTCGAGTGGCAGTCAGTTCTTCTGCATTCCTCTGCTGAAGCTTCCAGAAAAAAACCAACCAACGGTGGTCCCTATAGGTTTAGTAAGGCCAAGTCTTGTTGGAAGACAAGTGCTGGTCAAGACAGTGACCTGCCTGCCTGTGAAAGCATCTCCCTGCCGGGTGGGGCAACCTAGAGATCACCCATACAGCTATGAGAAGCACTTGTGGCAGAGGGGAGGCAGTTGAGGGTGTCCTCACCGGTCCTTGCCCTGCCTGTCTGCTGAGGGGTTGTGTCTGCTCTTAGTGTGTCTGGAGCTGGACATCCAGAGCCTGGCTGTAAACACAGTGTTGCAGTCCCACCACATAAACGACATGGAAGGAGGCTCCAGCATGAGCATCAGCTTTGATGTGATTCAGCAAGCATCCCTAGAAGACATGGTGACAGGGAACCAAGCAGCCAACATCCTGGCCAGCTATGACGAAACTGCCCTCTGCTCCAACACTTTCAGGTATGGTTCTAGGAGGCAGCAGGAGGTGGAGTGTCTGGTCTCCATCCTGGCAGGCCCCACTGGGGGTCCTGACTCTCATTCCATCCTGACTTTAGACCTTCCCAGACTTGTGCCAGCAATGGGGCTTGTGGGGTGCTCCAAATATAAATTTGGGTCTTAAGGGCAGGGCAGGCATCTTCTCCAACAGACTTTGGGAGGTCATGGACTCAGAACTTGCCTGGTGGCTCAGTCAGTAGATGGATGGGGATGTTGGTGAAGACTTTGTCCTTTCCCATTTCTCCTTTTTTTTGTGCTCCACCTGGTTCTAGAGGTACATATTTAACCTGTGGCTTGTCAAGGGCTCACACATCTCTGCTCTGGCAGAGTTCCCGCTCTATATCTTCCAAAAACATGTCTGTGTCTGGAAGGAATCACTCATGACTGGTGGGATGATACTGGTGTCTGTCCCCTGGCAGGATCTTGAAGAGCATGGTGGTGAGCTGGGTGAAGGAGATCACACAGTATCACAATGTCTATGCAGACAACCAGGTCATTCACTTCTACCGCTGGCTCCGCTCTCCTTCCTCCCTG
Source organism: Jacana jacana (assembly GCA_013400555.1). Classification (NCBI taxonomy): domain Eukaryota; kingdom Metazoa; phylum Chordata; class Aves; order Charadriiformes; family Jacanidae; genus Jacana; species Jacana jacana. The sequence goes on along the minus strand of VZTM01015697.1, from coordinate 51,288 downwards.
CTGTACGACCCAGCACTGCACCGCACACTCCACAACATGATGAAGAAGCTTTTCCTGCAGTAAGTGAGACCCGGAGCATGCCAGGCTGGTGGATGGGGAAGGGCAGGCATGGTGTTGGTGACCAGAGTGCTGTTGGCACCCACAGTCACTCCTCTCTGCCACAGCCTGTAGAGAGGCAGGCAGTAGGTTGGAACTCTGTTAGGCTGAGTTCCCTTGCTTGGCATCACCAACCTCCTTGACTCCTGACTCTGCTGGATCAGCGCGGCCTCCGTGGGTTACATCTACTACTCGAGCTGTGCCTTCCTGCCCCCTGACTCCCGCTCCTGTGCCCTCCCTGCAGGCTGGTGGCTGAGTTCAAGCGTCTGGGCTCCTCAGTGGTTTACGCCAACTTCAACCGGATCATTCTGTGCACCAAGAAGCGGCGCATTGAGGACGCCATCAGCTACATGGAGTACATCATCAACAGGTAGAGTGTGCCTGCCAGGCTGGGACCGGACATCCCGGATGATGGAGCCGAGCTGTAACCACGGTGCTGCAGTCCCACCACTGGCTGAGGGCAGGAAAGAGGATGCTGATTTTTATGTTTGGTTTTTTTTTTTCCCTTTTGCCAGGCCATAGCACTGAATTCCACTTCATTTTATTTTTTTGACAAAGCTACTGAAGGGAATTGTTCTCTTGCTATCATGCATGCCTGGAGCAGGCATCTGTCCCTTAGCTGTCCTTTGTAGGTTATGTTCTAAGAATACTGATAGGATTCAACCCAGAAGACACCTTCAGGAACACTTGAGGTGCCCAGCACCTCATTCCCTGGCTGACTCGGAGCATCCCAGCCACAGTATAGGCATTTCACACGAGTTGAAGTGTCTGTACCTTCAAGGTGACAAGACTCCTCGGTCACAGCTTCCCCTGGGTCCCCTGCCAGGGATGGGATGGGAGCAGGGAATCTCATCTTTCCTTGCCAGCACCAGCTTCTTCTGGTGGTATCCTACGTTGAAGGCTCTGAACTTGAGACAGTGCCAACACTGTGGGTGACTGCAGTCTCTTCTCTCCAGCATCCACTCCAAGGAGATCTTCCACTCTCTAACCATCTCCTTCTCCCGCTGCTGGGAGTTCCTGCTCTGGATGGATCCAGCAAATTATGGAGGTATCAAAGGAAAAGTGGATTCTCGTGTCCACTATGGGGAGGTAAGAAATGGGAAGCACTCAGTCCCCGCAAAGCAGCAGGGTGCTGGGGCTTGAGCTGAGCAGGGAGGTGCTGGCCAGGCACAAGGAACTGCTGCAATATCACTGGCTACTCCAGAAGGATACCAGCAAGAGACAAGCGTTGGAGGAGGAGGACAACAGCGAGGAAGAGGAGGTGGAGGGAGAAGAAGAAGAGGAGGAAGGAGAGCCAAATGTGGAGGATCTGCTGGAGAACAGCTGGAACATCGCACAATTCCTGCCCCAGGCCGCGTCCTGCCAGAGCTACTTCCTGATGATTGTGTCAGGTGAGCTGTCCCAGGGAGGGGATGAGGTTCAGGGGATGATGCCTCCCCAGTGCCAGAGAGACCCTGCAGTAGGGTGGAGCTGGTTGGAGCTGGAGTCTTGCCTGTGTGTCCCCCCCAGCCTACATTGTGGCCGTGTACCACAGCATGAAGGAGGAGCTGCGGCGCAATGCCCCTGGGAGCACTCCCATCAAGAGGAGGGGCACCAGCCAGGTGTCCCAGGAGGCTCTGGGGGAGATGGGGGCCATGCCTGGTGAGTGCTAAGCTATGCGGCAACCCTGCTGTAGGCAGAGAGCCACCTACCTCACTGTCCCCATATGCCTCCATACAGCTCAAGTGCTGTCTGCTCGGTCTCTCTAGGCATGATCACCTTCTCACAGGACTATGTGGCCAACGAGCTCACCCAGAGCTTCTTCACCATCACCCAGAAGATACAGAAGAAGATGGCTGGGTCTCGTAATACCACTGAGCCCTCAGACATGTTCCCGGTGCTGCCTGGCTCCTACCTGCCACTCAACAACCCAGCTCTGGAGTTCATAAAATATGTTTGCAAGGTCAGTGGGGTGGGCTAGGCCACTCTTCTGAAGGTTTGCAGTCAGGACTCAAGTTGTGGTCCCTGTCCGTGGCTCAGATTTGCTGCAGCCTTCCTCCAGGAATGCTCTACAACCCACTTGCTCTGCATTGGTATGAGATCGTGAGGATGTGAGCTGTCCTGGTAAGGAGACACTTTTTCTCTGCTGGTAGGTTCACCTGGCTTTTATTCTTGTAGGTCCTCTCCCTGGATGCCAACATAACCAACCAGGTGAACAAACTGCGCCGGGACCTGCTGCGCCTCATCGAGGTGGGCGAGTTCTCAGAAGAAGCCCAGTTTCGAGACCCCTGTCGCTCCTATGTGCTCCCTGAAGTCATCTGCAGGAACTGCAACTTCTGCAGGGACCTGGACCTGTGCAAGGACCCTGCCCTCTCCCAGGTACAGCCTCTTTCCTGGGGACACCAGAGGCCCCAGCATGGCAGTGCCTGGAGGCCAGTCAATCACATTGCTTATCTCATCTCTCAACCCCTTTGCCTTGCAGCTCTACTTGCTGCTGGTGATCAACCTCACCTAAAGGCCATTTTCTGTTGTTCACCTCCTTTTCTAGCTGCTTGTGACAGGTCTGAGCATCTCTTGCTTTGGCTGATGCTCCATCATTTCCAGAGACCAGTTCCACCATCCCAGTGCTTGGGACTCTTGGTGCTCACCTCTCTCCTCTTTGCCTCTAGGATGGGTCAGTGCTTCCCAGCTGGATCTGCTCCAATTGCCAAGCACAGTACGACTCCAATGCCATCGAAACAGCGCTGGTGGAAGCCCTGCAGAAGAAGCTGATGGCTTTCATGCTGCAGGACCTGGTGAGTCCAGGGCTCCCTTGCTCTGCCTATCCCCATGGCTGGCTGAAGCCAGACACATTCGCTCTCTCCCTGGCAGAGGGGCTTGGCCTCATCTCCTGGTCCACCTAAAATTCCTTGGCTTCCAGGTGTGCAAGAAGTGTCATGGTGTGAAGGAGACACACATGCCGGTGTACTGCAGCTGTGCAGGAGAATTTGCCCTCACCATCTCTTCCCAGGTATGCCTGCACCCTCCTGCCCAGCCGTGCCCAGAGGGTCAGCAAGGAGCCCTAGGATCCCCATTTCTCCTCTTTAACTGCTTGTCTTCTGGGACCTGCTGGGACTGCTTGCCTTCCTGGGACCAGGAAGAGCCCCTCCAGCTCTTCCTGGCCAATGGCCTCTCCCCAGAGCTCTTGGGCAGCCTCCTTCCCTCCTTCTTTCTTCTCCCCAGACCTTCATGGAACACATCAACGTCTTCCAGAACATTGCCCGGCACTATGGCATGGCCTATCTGCTGGAAACCATTGAGTGGCTGCTGCGTACCAACCCCCAACTTTAGCAATGAGGTGATGGGCTCCTCTTCCCCACTGGACTGTGCTGCTTGGGGCCCTGAGGCTGTGCTCTCAGCCACAGGAGAATGGTCCTGGACCCCCTCGGCCATGTGCCAGACCCTAGAGATGCTGGGCAACCCCCCTGCAGCCTGGGAGGAAAGGCAGGAGCTGTGCCAGGGATGGGACTGTCCTGCCCCTAGTTGCCTGGTGTGAGGGCCTGGGAATACAGCTGGAGCTGTATTCCACAGGGCAGTGCTGGCCCCTAGATGTTGTTTTAACACTGAATTTCTATAAATAAATGGATTGTAGAAGGCAGGTGTAGTTTTTGGGGAGGGGGAACCAGGGGACCAAGGACCTGCCTGCTGCGGGGCAGGAAGGCTGTGGCTGGGCAGTAGCCCCCGGGTTGTCCCCCTCAGGGGAAGGGCTGCCAGTATCAGAGAGGAAAGAGGCTCCAGGGCTGCAGCCACTCCTGTGCTTCTCAGGGGCTTGGCTCTGCTTTCAGGACAATGACAAGGAGCAGGCAGGGGTTACCTCCTCTTGCAGTAGTACAGCTTGGCAGGCTGCGGTGGCAACGCCACCTAAATCAAGGCAGGGGAGCCCAGTAGCACATCCTTGCCTACCCTATCAGCCCCCTGGCAGTCATGGTGCCCACGGGGGACTGGGGGCACCCTGTCCTTTGGGATAAAGGAGATCCCTGCAGCAGGGCAAGCAGGCTCAGGTCCTACCAGCTCCCCCCAACAGCTGGGGGCTGTGCAGGTCCCTACCATGGCACTGCAGGGCTTGAGTATAGAGACACAGCCACCAGCTGTGACACCCATGTCCCCTGTACTTCACATGCGGTGAGCAGCCTGGGGCAGGGATGCTGACCACTGGGGTGTGTTGACAGGCCTGGGGCTGGTAGCAGTGACACATGACTGTAGGACACGTACCACCCAGCTGTAGCTACAACTCCTCACGAGGACAGATGGTCACTCAGATCTGGCAGTGACACACCATCTCGGGCACAGGGAGCATTATCCCACTCTGGGGAGGGACAGGATGGGCCGGCCTGAGGCTGGAGCACCCTAGGGTGATAGGGTGCAGCCACAGAGATGACCAACAGGTGCTGTGGTGATTGTGGGACAGGGCTGGAGTAGGACACAGGGCAGGAACAGGGCCACCACCTCTAATTGTAGCTGGGCGAAGGAAAAGTCCTTTTGGGGTGGAGGTAGCGGATGAAGTAGCAGCAGCTGCCCTTTGAAACAGGTCCAGCTGCTGGTCCTACTCTGCAGCAGTGGCCAGGAGACCTTGCACAGCACCACCACACTCACAGCATGCCCGTGGGTACAGCACCACAATGACCACTGTGCACTGCGGGGTGTAGAATGCTGGTGTTAAGCTGGAACAGAGGAGGTTCCACTTAAATACGAGGAAGAACTTCCTCATGGTGAGGGTGAGGGAGCACTGGCAGGGGCTGCCCAGGGAGGTGGTGGAGTCTCCTTCTCTGGAGACATCCCAAACCCACCTGGAGGCGTTCCTGTGTGACCTGCTCTGGGTGTTCCTGCTCTGGCAGGGGGTTGGACTGGAGGAGCTTTCAAGGTCCCTTCCAATCTCTGAGATTCACAGAATCTCCCCAGATGTGGCAATCCCACAGAAACAGCATCTCCATAGGTGCCAAAATGGGCATGGTATCCCAGGGGCACAGCATCTCCACAGCTATGGCATCCTTGCAGATGTGGCACCCACCATGGGCACAGCACCCCCAACCCACAGTGCTCTCATCCAGCCACAGCCCTGTCCTTGCCCCACAGCGGCAATTCCTTACTTACAGAAACGCTCTTGGCCACAGCCCACGCTACGGGAGGCTGGGCTGAACTCACACGCCTGCTCTTTGGTGCGATTCTGAAAGGAAAAGGGAACCTGAGCTCTTACACCATGTGCACCTGCATCGCACAGGAAACGTTTATTTACTTGCTTTGAATACTACAGTTGGTTTCCAAACCCCAAAAGGCAAGACAGAAAGCAAGGGCACTCCCTCTGAACATCATGACTCACTGGGAGGCTCCTCCTCACTCCCTGCTCCACCAGTCTGTGTATGAATCACACTGGGCTGATTCTAACTCAGCTTTCCTCTGTATGCTCCTTCCATGCAGTAATTAACCATAGAATCATTTGGGTTAGAAGGGACCTTTAAAGGTCCAATCCCACCTGCAATGAGCAGGGACATCTTCAACTAGATCAGGGTGCTTCGAGCACCCTCCAAACTGACCGGGAGTGTTTCCAGGGATGGGGCCTCTTCCACCTCCCTGGGCAACCTGTCCCAGAGTCTCACCGCCCTCACCATAAAAAGCACAGAACTCTTCCCAGGTGCTCCATCCCTGCTCCTTGCAGGTTGGTGGGACTCGATGACCTTCAAAGGTCCCTTGCAACCCAAACTACTCTAGGATTTCGCTGACATTTCCCTCTTAGCTCCTGTTACCGCAGCAGCCACTGGGCTCATCTCCATATGACTCCATGTGCGTTGCACCCATCATGTCTCAGAGAAGAGGCTGAGGGCCCTCGCTGGCACCCCATCCCTCCGGCCTTGGCACCTTCCCACGGCTTGTCATGGGCAAGCCTGATGTCATCCCCCTCCCGCTTCAAGCCTAGTTTACAGCTCTGGCAACGAGCCCCACCAGCCCCTGAGCAAAGACCCTCTTCCCCCTTTCCGAAAGGGGAATCCCATTGACACCAGCCAGCCTGGTGCTATGCAGGCTGTCCCAGTTGTGAAAAAGCCAAAGCTGTGGCAGAGCCATCAGCCATGGAGCCATGGATTAACAGACCCGGTCTGGCTCTTTCTTCCGGGCCAAAACTGGAAGGAGAGAGGCAAAAATAACCCGTGCTCCAGCTTCCCTTACACCAACAGCCTGAAAGTCCTGGAGCCTCTTCCGCTTGCCCTTGGACTACGTTTTGGCTTCATCGCCACCCCCATGGCAGAGCAGCCGTGGGCACTGGTCCCAGGGCCGTTCCAGGCTGGGAAGGTTCCTAGGGACGTCCTTAAGCCAGGCCCCAGGGAGGCAGCCGGCTTCCCCAAGAGGAGGGTCTGTCCGTGTTGGTCCCTCTGTTCCCCTCAGAAGGGAGGCACCTATGCTTGTAACGGGCCTTTTTTCTCTCCCTGGGGGTGGTCGCCAGACCCGGGGGCAGGGAGGGCCTTTCTGTCCTTGGCAACACCTCTGGGGTAGGTGACCCATCATCCCCCGACCCACCTGCCTCGTCCAGAGCCTCATCCCTGCTGACAGGGGTACCCGGGAAGGGGAGGTGGGCAAAGAGGGGCTTCCCCTGCCCACCCAAGCCTGGCACCGCCTCCATTCACTCCCCTCCTTTGAAGCCACTGCCTTCAGCCTGGCGGGGGAAGAACACCGGGGCGCCTCCACCTTGGGCTTTCCGGTGCGGCTGTTCCCGTGCTGCCCCAGGGAGGGCACAGCAGGGCTCCACGGGCCGCTCTCGGACTCCCGGCTGCTCCTTAACCTTCCTCCACCGGCTCTGCCATCGGGCTGAACACACAGTCCCCCTGCTCACACCGCCACGGCCGCTGGCCCTGCTGCCGCCCCTCGCCGGGCACAGGCTGCGGCACGGGCGGCTGCGTGTCTTCGGGGGAGCTCAGTCCGTCCCGCCCAGCGCGGAGGACGCGGCTTTCTGCCGGGCGGGGGCCACAGCAGAGCT
>VZTM01015697.1:28156-44133 GCA_013400555.1 Jacana jacana | reverse complement strand
GGGGGGTGCGGAGCGCTCCCCTCCTGCGCTGCCCCGGGATCGCAGCCCCGGTGCCCGGCCGTCCCGGTGTCCTGCGGATCCCCGCTGCTGTGACACGGTGAGCGGTGCCCTGGCTGGGCAGCCGGGGAGTGGGCTGCGGCCGCTCCGTCCCGGCGGCGACCTCCGTTGTGGCGAGGGCGCCGGGGNCAGGCACCAATCCAGGCTGGGAGAGAATGACTGGAGAGCAGCCCTGAGGAGAAGGGCTTGGGGGTGTTTGTGGACGAGATGCTCAACATGAGCTGGCACCAGGCACTGGCAGCCCAGAAACCCCCTGCACCCCAGCAGCGTGGCCAGCAGGACCAGGGGGGGATTCTGCCCCTCTGCTCCGCTCTGGGGACAGCACCCCCCAGTGTTGCCTCCAGCTCTGGGGCCACCAACAGCAGAAGGCCATGGAGCTGCTGGAGTGGTGCCCTTCCCACCCAAGCCCTTCTGTGAGTCCACAGTTCTATGAGTAAAATAACACACCGTTCCAAAGCGAAGGCTTATCACCTCATGTAAGGATTTATAAATGTAACATTCCCGAGGTACGGCACTCAAGGATCAAAATCTCAAAGCTTGTTGCTCAAAAGGAGCAAAAACTCTAGAGTTTGAAGAAAAAGACTTTATAAGCCAACATCTTCAGTCCATTCCTTTGAAAAGGTGAACAAGTAGAATTGCATTTAAAGCACTGAGTAGCTGAGAGAAGCAACGTGAAAAGCTGAACTCCACAAGAAACAAGGGCACCCCACCGCCAGGCTCCAGGGTTACCTCTCCACAACAGTCAGCACTTCCAGGTCAGTTCTTCCCTCCAAAAAGTTGCTGTAGTGGCAAGAATATCTTGCTGGGGAAACAACAAGAAGAGCACTTTGTACTCCAGACGTTTCTCTGAGAGTTGTAATAACAAGGTCATTTATGTCCTCCAGAAAGACACAACCCCAGCGCAAGGTGACAGACAGAGGAAGCCTGAGGAAACAGAGGAAATGCAAAGAACACCGGTCCTGTCTCAGTAGCCAAAGGGACGGCCATACTCCTGATGAACAAGGAGTTCTGTGCCTTCCAAAAGTGACTCAGCCATGAAACAGTCTCTGCGGGTGTTGGAGCTGCGCAGGGAAGAGCCCCGCGGGCACAGCTCCCCAGCCTGGGGCACCCCTCGGGCACCAGCGCCCAGCAACGCTCTGCAGGGTTACTTTAACTAGGGCTTCCAATGGTGCCTTTGGCACTCAAGGTGACCAAGGGCACAGCTGCTGAGTGGCCAAAGAAAGGGCCTGCTTACCTGGAGGGACTGAAGGTCCGTCCTGGGAAGGCCCTGTTTGAAGGGGGAGCGTTTAAGTCCTTGAGAAATGGGGCTGGAGGTGACACTCCTCAGCTGACAAAAGCCCCATTGGAACCCTCCCGGGGGGAGGTTTTTTCCCAAAGACAGTTCATAAGAGAAGCATTCATTGGGAATGCTGCCCCCTATGACAGGACATCCCTGAAGTTCCTCCTTTGCCCTGGGAGACCTTGCTTTAACCACAGGGAAGAGGCAGCCGTTCTTCAAGCTCATGTAGAATCACCTGAACTGCCAGGACCAGGCACAGCCGCCCACACGGGCTGAGACGCAGCCTCAGAGCTGCAGGGTCAGTACCTCCTCCACAACTTTGAGAGGCTTCTTTCTTCCGACTCCGCGCTTCCTCTGGTCACCGTCGGGTCGCTCTGCTGCAGTGGCTGCGCTGCACCCTCAGCCTGAGCGGTTGCTGTTCTCTGTTCAAGGTCAGACTCCCCAGGACACCCTGTAAGGAGCAGCAGAAGAACAAAACCACAAGCTGGCTCTCTCCACACTCCCTGTGTTCCAACCACAGACCTAATACTGGTAGGGGGTGCAGGCTCTGAGGGCTGTGACCCTGGGAGGTGTCACCACCACCCCCATGCAGACTGGTTTGGAGGTGTGCTCCCATCTCAGCCTTGCTCCATGGGTGGGAACATGTTACATGGAAAGGAGTCCCAGCCAAAGTCATGGTGACCTACTGCTTTACGGTGGTTGTAACCCCTCACACGCTGGAAAATACCAAACACAGTTTTTAAAGGAAAACAAACACCAGTGTCATCCTTACAGCTTTGCAGGTACTAGGACCAATCCAAAGGGAACAAGGCAGGAATTCCTTACAGAAACGCTCTTGGCCACAGCCCACGCTACGGGAGGCTGGGCTGAACTCACACGCCTGCTCTTTGGTGCGATTCTGAAAGGAAAAGGAACCCAAGAACCATTACACCATGTAAAATTCTGTTGTGCAGGAGATTTTTTCCTTGCTTGCTTGCTTGCTTGCTTTAGGAACTAAAAGGCAAGGTCTATTCTCTTGTTCCGTGATTTTCATTTCTTTTCCTGCTACTACGAGGCCTTTCTTCACCAATCCAGGACATTCCCGAGCCTAACATAAAGCTGCAATTCATCATCACTGCATACAGCAGACAGCGAAAGAATAGCAGCAGCTATGGCATAGACAGAGATTTTAACAAAACCCAGACAGAGGTGCTGCAGGAAGCTACAGCCACTGGGCAATGCAGGCCCCTAACCATCCAGAATAGGCACAGGAAACAGAGCAACAGGGAGGGGACAGAAGTGGGAAGTGCCAGAAGCAAGAGGTGGGCCAGGGATACCCGGGAGGAAAAGTAGCAGCAACACAAAGGACCACAGACAACAAAATCAGCACGTAAGCTTTGAGAGAGAATCAACCAACGTGGCCATGGAGAGAAGATACCTGAAGAACTGACCCACTCAGGGTGTTTCTCTTGCACTGAGCTCAGGTTCACCCTAAACTCCAGACTGCAGACAGCCCGAGACTGTTGCAGTTTAGTCTCAGAGCATTAACTCAGTTGGGAAACTTATCCACAGACAGTCTGAGAGTCTCTCGGGTCTCTTTTCTCTGCCTTAGGAGAGGCTGTGCAGGCTCAGCACCACTCGCACGGAGCAGCCAGCCTGCTGCCCCGATCATGGGCTGTGGAGGCGCTTGGATGGAGCTGACAATGCAGCCGATTAACAGCCTGTGGCACTTGCACACTCCTCCTTCTGGACTGAGGGCCCATGTTGCAGTGTCAGTCCTACAGGTACTAAGTGGACAATTTCCTTCATGTCTGAAGAGGCCCTTCCATTTTTGAGATGCCTTCTAAAACACCAGGTAGATCTGGATCCAAAGTCCTACACTGCTGATAAGCTGAACGAGAGCCCTAGAGGAGCAATCAGGAGAATTCTGAGGAGGTACAGGAGCTGTGCACACGTTTTTTCCTAAACCCAATCTTTCTTCTGATCCTGAAAACCAAAAGAAAGCAAATGCAAAGCACACCAAGTGGAAAGCATGTCACAGAAGCACATCGCTCTGATCTTAAAAAACATACATGAGGGAGAGGTGATCTGCCCGAGATTTCAGGTGGTACACCGGGTACCTGGTCTGGTACTCATCAACACAAGCTGGTGTCTGGACATCCCTCTCAGCGTAACTGTGCCCTGACTGTTGCAGATTTCAGGTACAAGTCAAGGTTGCACAAACATCTGTTCTGGAGAAGGTTCTCCTCACCTGAACTGGCGTTTGCTGAGCTGACGAGTCACTCTTCACAGTTCCAGTTTACCTGGAAAGAGCTCAGGACATGTCCTCCCACATTAGTTAACGCCATATGAGGTGATGGTGAAGTCACCTGCCACATTATTTCTCAGAGTCCAGCACGCTCACCTAGAGCTCCAGCTTTCACGGACGCTAACGTTTGGGAAACTCAGGCACCATCCAAGGTGCAGAGGCGTTCTGGGGACAGTGGCTACAGCAAAGTGGAGGGTCAAAAGCATCGTTCAGAGGACAACCCTTATCCCACCAAGAGTGTGTTTGGGGCACCTGAGGAAAGAAGCTGGAAAGGGGACGCATAGAGACCTGTCAGTAATTCTGCAAAGGCAAGCTGAGGGTGAAGAAAAGGGGATACAGGTTTCAGAGACAACAAAGCCTACTTGTTTTGGAGTTCTTCTGTACTGAACGCTCCTGAGGAGTTACCAGGTAGTCACCTTACTCTCTTGGAAATCCAACAAGCATGTCAAAAGCCCTCTTCTGAAAGCAAGCCCGGGGCTTACAACAAGGTGAGGGCTGTTTGAACACAGGAGTTTATCGGGGCAGGCTGCAGGTAACCATGCAGCAAGTAGCCCCTGAAACGGCAGGCCGTTGTGTCTGCAGCAAATCCCCGCAGAGCAGTTATGCTGGGGTTGGCCCTTTGGAACCAGATCTCCAGGAGCAAGCACACAGTATGGCCTGGCCACCCAAGATTCTAAGCAAGATCCCCCACAACAGTTGTGTAAAGGCTCAGCCAACTGTGGAGAGGTCCAGAAGGTTCTTGAAATGGAGGCAGAATGTCATCATACAGAAACACCCAGAAATCCAGGTATTTGATGGAACTGTTCACCTCCAAAAGAGGAAGGGGAGAAGAAGCTATTCCTTTTACACCACCAGGCAACTTCCTTTGTAGACAAACCCAAGAGAAATGAGTTTGCCTCCTTGTAAAGTCCTCTCTCTGAAGAGCTGGAGCGGGAAAAACACCAGGAAGGTGAGAGTGTGGCAGGGATTTGAATTGCATTAGCATCAGAAAATGGATGAAATGCACTGGGACATTCGGGAGCACAGGCAACAGCCAGGAGCAGGAGAACAGGGGTGTCAGTGAAGACCCCATTACCCAAGGGGTGGGGTAACCTGCTCTGTCAGAGCAGCCTTTAGTTTGTGAGCTAAAAGAGAAAGAATCCTCCCCTCCTGACAAGGTCTCTGGAGAACAGAGGGTTTAGGAAGCAAGTGACAACCCCTCTGGAACAATCCTGTTGTAAATCTGCCTTCTGACGCCACAGTGAGAAAAGATTGTTCCAAGAAGAGGGAGATGCTGCCAGCATCTGCACAGAGACAGGACACTGGTGGGGAGTGACAAATACTCACACTGGAGCCAGTGCCAAGGTGTCAGCACCCATTGCTGGGCCTCCAGGGAGTTCTGCACAGAAGGGCGCAGGAGGGAAGAGAGGACTGGAGTCTTGAAGACAAGGCAGGGCATCCTTTGCATTCATCTCACCCCTACAGTTCATAGCTCAAGAGTCAGAGAAGCTTGCGTCATCTCCCGGGAAAACTCATCCCTTGGCTCAGTTTGATGAGCAGGATCACGAATGCCTCAATGCAGGTGAGAAGGGGGAAAAACCTCCATGAAGGCTTTTTTATCCCTGCCACCCACCTAGGACTAAACAGATACTGTTACCTCCTTCTGAATGTTCTGTAGCTTACCGTTTCATATCCACGCTTTGCTGCACTCATAGGGTGAACACAGTCGGTCCCAGTTCTAGAAAGAAGCCAAAGAAGGAAGAACCCAGTTTACAAAAAGGAAGCAGTCTTCTAAATGGCTACTCCGAGTATTTTATTAGAAATCAGGATTTGAGTTCCTCTAGCCGACAACACGGATACCCTTAATCTGTATTTGTTCTCATGCTTCAAAGTCTCATTTCAAAAACAAAAACAGGCACTCATTCCAGTATCAGGCTTTTTCTGGAAAAAACTATGAGCAGTTAAAGAGGAGGAAAAAAAAGCATTGCGTGACCTGGAAAGGGGGATGAGCAGCAAGCTGAGAAAGTGGAAAATTCTACCCACAGAGAAGGGCAGGGCACAAAGAACTACAGAAAGACCTTAAAAGACTCAGTCATGGAGCAATCAAATGGCAGAGGAAACTGCACAGAGAGGTACAAAGTGACCCACGTGGGGAAAACCAGCCCTGGATTCACACACAGAATGGTGCTGATCGCTGTCACCGGCGAGGGACACCTGGAGATTCGGAGAGCTCAGCCTCAACAGCACCCCAAGAAAACCCAAATCCAAATGCCCCATGAGGAACTGTGAGCAAAAGAGTTTGTTCAAACAGAAAAATGGATCGAGAGGTGGCCTGAGCACAACAGACAAACTCCTTCCCACAGAACGCTCAGACTGAATGAGCCCTTTAGTCTAACAGAGCAACTGGAACAAAAAGACAGAAGGCTTGAAGTTGATGCCTCACCTCACTGATTTAATTTTGAAATCAAGAATACACTTGAAAATGCTTTATTGGAATACGTAACTTCTGGGACAAGGCAGAGGACTAAGAGAGAACTGCCAGACTGGGTCATGAAAGAGCCCTTTCTGGCCTTGTATTTTAGGCATCTACAACCCACATCTTGGCAAAAACAGATTAGAAGACATTCTGGATTCTGGTCTCATTCTTCACCCATTTCCACCAGTTTTAGCATAACCAGAAACTGGTAGGGGATAGGGAAACTAAAGGACTACATTTATATGAGCAGGAAAAGGCTTCAGGCTTCTCCCATTATAATCTCTGCATGAAACACATTTGGGGAGTGGGAAAAATCTAAGGCAACAAAGGAGATGATCTGACATGGTCTGTCCATCACCGTGGAAAAGGGAAGGTTATCAACACTTCTGATCACAACACCGAATCTGGGACTCTCTGCCAGATACTCGTATTAAGCACAGACACAAACTGTCCTTTTTAAAAAGCTACACTCCATGAAAGAAAGAAGCCTGCCAGACTAGAACTAACGATGGGCCTGCCTCTGGAAGGTGGTCAAGAACTCAGCTTGCAGCGAGCCAGCATGAGCCAGCACTGCGCTCTTGTGCTGAAGGCGGCCAACAAGCCCCTGAGGTGCATTAGGAAGAGTTTTGCCAGCAGCTCAAGGGAGGCGACCTTCTGCTCTGCTCAGACTGCTGAGGTCTGTGTGCTCTGTCCAGACTGGGCTCCCTAGGACAAGACAGGGAGTCAATGGGGTGAGCCCAGAAACAGGCCACAAAGACAATGAAGGGATGGGAGCACTTCTGTGTGGAGATACTGGGAGAGCTGGGATTGTTCAGCCTGGAGAAGGCTGGGAGGGGATCTTATCAATGTACACCAGATGGGAGGGAAGAAAGAAGGAGCCAGGCTTTCTGCAGCAGCACCTTCTGGCAGGACAAGAGGCAAAGGGGACAAACTGCAGAACATGAAATGAAATCCCAACACGAGAAAAATCTTTTTGACTGCAGCTGTGGTCAAGAACAGTAACCAGTTGCCTGCAGAAATTGTGGTGTCTCCACCCTTGGAGGGTATGTCCTGAAGGGACACGTCCCGAGTAACGTGCTCTGGGTGGGTGGCCTTGTCAAGCAGGAGGGGTTGGACTTGATGACCTCAAAGGTCCCATCCCACCTCAACGATTCTGTGAAATGCTCAGAGAGGGATCTCAGCCTCAAGCGGAGAGGCAGCCTTCACCAGCCGAGTCAGAGGAACAGGCTGGCCTGCAGCTGGAAAACTGCTCCCAGTCCTTCCCATCCAGCCCCAGCTCAGGCGCGTGAGCCAGTGCCCTGCTCTGTCTCCCTGCTGAGGTCTCACCCTGCTGCGATTCTACAGGTAGCATGAACACTAAGGAGATAAACAGGGAGCCCTCTAGTTAACAGCACAGGAGCCTGAAGGAATGGGGCAACTTTCTCCAAACGCAGGCAGTGCTGCTTAGGTCCCGTCACCTATGGAAGAGAAGACGACAAACGGGGCAAAGGCTCTCCCAGGCATGAAACAGGAGGAAGGTACGAGAGACATTAAAAACTCCGGTATGTCCCCTCCAGGGCTATTTTGTAGTCAACTGACCTGTCCATAGCCAACTGCAGGCATGAGGGCTCTGCTCCGACTCCCACTCTTCTCCTCTTCACCTTTTCTTCCACTGCAGGGCTGTTGGACTCTTCATTGCTTCTCTTGACCTTCAAAACATTGCAAACTTGGTATTGATAACATTTGACTTTGACTTTTCGATTTTAAAAACAAAATGGCAAAGGAGAGTTAAGTTACACTCATATTTTGCCAAATTGTTCATGTTTATACAACAAAAACCAAAAAGACCCCACTTCTGCCTTATTCACAGAGAAGATAAGCACTGAGAGGCCACCCAGAGAATTATGCTCAACAGTTCTCAACAAGAACTAGCACTTGCCAGGACATGCTGTGTGCTGCACCTTCAGAAGAGGGATGAGGAATGTCACTGGCAGGAACATAATGCCAGCAGAGAGAGCAGGAGTTTCCTTTGGGGAATTTGGACAGGAAATCTTCACTAATTCACTCCCTTTTTAGACACTTGGCCGAAAACAAACCTACCCTGAGCTCTCATTAAACAAAACCTTTCCAAAGAAGGTTAACTTTGTTGTTTGCGACACATACAGCACCCAGGAAACTGCTTGATGATTCAGCCACATTGACCTCCTCCTACAGGCTCTCACAGTGAAGAAACCACTTGCCAGCTCAGCTCAGACCTGTAGAAAACCCATTCTACTGCAGCCAGCAGGGCCCTCAGCATCTCAGGCAGGACTTCATTCAGAAGCCGATGGAACCACCAGGATGATTTCTCCCAGCTTGGGTGGTTACAGGTGAGAACTCAGTGCCACCTCACCATGCCTGGCTGACACCCAGGAAAAGGAGAGCTAGGGCATTGCCTGTATCTCTATTCTGCTTCTCCACACTAGTTAGAATATAACTTTAAAAAAGCCAAAACAAAACAGAACAACCCAAACCAAAACAAACAAAAAAACACACTAAAAACTTACAAGCTCATCACTGCCCTCGTTTACTTCTTTACCTGTAACAGAAGTTTTATAAAATGTGGTGAATATTTGATGACTGGACTTTCTTTAACCAACTTAAAAGTACATTTTTGCATTGCACATCACTTTTGGAGAAGAGACTAACTCCAAAAGTCTCTTTTGGAGAAGAGACTAACTTAGAAGAGACTAACTCCATGCTGGTCTTGCATTTGATATATTGACAGTGGAAACTGCAAACACAGCCCTTTCAGAATTAGAGTTCCTGACTGGGAATGCCCCGTGTCAATGGGATGGGGTCAGTTGCTTTTCTTGAAGAATTAAAATATTTCAAGGGTGGGTGTCAACAGGAAGAGGACAGACTTTTTCCAGTGGTGCCCTGTGAGAAGACAAGAGGAAATGGGCACAAACTTGACCATGAGAAGTTCCAGCTAAACATGAGGAGGAGCTCCTTCACTCTGAGGGTGGCAGAGGCTGCCCAGAGAGGTGTGGCAGTCTCTATCTCGGAGACATTGCAACCCGCCTGGACAAGTTCCTGTGCAACCTGCTCTAGGAGAACCTGCTCTGGCAGGGGGTTGGACTGGATGATGTCCAGAGGTCCCTTCCAACCCCATCACATTCTGTGATTCTATAAAGGAGTCTTCAGAGAAGAAGAAGGAAGGAAGAACTGTTGGCATCACTCCGTATGTTGGGCACGAGATGGAAGACACAAGGACTAAGCATGGACTCCACAGAATTTTGGCCAGACAACCTCCGGTGCATGGCATCCATAGGTATTTTCCTGAGGGAAAATCCCTGCCAACAGAAACCTGTAACATTAGTGACTGAAAGTAACAGCACATTACGCTGTGCGTAATTTTAGATCAGAAATGTTGTACAACTGTTGCATTTAAATACTGGAGCCAGGGAGTCGCTGGGAAATGACTGAATTCTCCACCTTTAGAAATCTTTACACCCAAACTTGGTACCTTTGAGAGCAGATGCTACACGCAAGCAAGTGGGTGAGACCAAGAAATGACTGTCCTGCGTTTTACAGAGGAGACCAGAACATCTGTGCTAAGCAATCACAGGGAAAACCAGCAGCTTTTCCCAGGGACCAGTAATCACAACAGGAAACAGTAAGAGTAAACACTAGCTTTTCACAATGGAAGAGGGTAAATGTGGAGTCCCACAGAGGTCTCAGCCGGGGCCTGAGGCTGCTCAGGGAATTCACAGAAGACCTGGAGAATGAGACACTAGTGAGCTGACAACATTTGTTAGTCATGCCAAAGATATTATTACCATTATGACTATGACTATTGAGAAAAACAAATGCATTCTTTCCTTAGGACAACAAAAACACAGAGTGTGAAGTTCAATGTCAACAAATGTGGTCAAGCACAAGGAAGAAAAACCTGCGTCCCATACACACGTGCTGGCTCCAGCTGAGCTACTCACATTAAAGGGAGGGTGCTGGGAAGGCAGGCTGGGAGCTGCTGGGCACAACTTCATAAAAATGTTGGCTGAAGAGTCAGCAGGGGTGGAAAAGGTAGAGAGATTCAGGAAATTTTAGACAAGCAATACAGAACAAAAGAGAAGAGGCTGTTCTGCTCTATTTCAGCTCCACAGTACAGCCACGCTGCCGGCGGGCTGGCTCCCTCTAATTCAAAGACATGGGAGATGAAGGGAAAGGGAAAAGCGAGACACAGATGACATGTTTCCAGAAACTATCCAAACAGAACCATAGCAACTTACCACAGGAGGCGTTCTGTTGGAATGAGTTGAGTTCTACATACATAGTGCAGATGTAGGGATAAGGCACCAGATGGACATCCTCATGTTTGAATCTCATCCTCGATACCCGCTCCCATTTACTCAAATCTGACGACGACGATAAGGCTTAAGAATACGGCTCTACCGTTTCAAAGGAGCTCTCGTCCCGACAATGTCTTCTTGTACAGCTTCACAAAGTCACACCACATGGCATGTGTGTGTAAGGCAGCAAACACAACCCATCAGGAGGAACCGTGTGAAAAAACACTAGTGACACATTACAAGGAACACTCATCTAGGTGATCCTCTCCAGAGCTCCCACAGCTGGTGAGTCACTAGGAGTTATGCCCCAGCGAGGAGCCCAGCACACAGACTGTGGGACAAACCCCACCAGGGCTCTGAGCTTGCAGTTCTCACCAGGACCCAGTGCTGGCCCACAAGGGGGATGGACTTTCAAGGAAACATCTGGATGTTCATCACCCCCTGGGCACCCAGAACCACGGGAGGGGACGCCAAAGGGCCTGACCTGATTTCTAAACTGACACCACTTAGGACTGGAAAGGTGTCTCATTCAACCAACTTACTTTTCTTTTCAACAACAGCCTTGTGACAGTAACATTTTTGAAGCCTTTACAGCAACTACAATCTTTAATCCTAACGTAACATGAGAAAAACACTGTGGTCTTCTCTACTTGTGGCCAGCGTTGCTCGGCCTGCAAAGAGCCTTCAGCATTTTATCAATCTTTTTAAGAAACGCAGTAGCGCTGCTTGCAGTCCCGTGGGCGGGCTTCCCGCCACGTCAGAGACACGTCTTCATCTCCCCCGGCTGAGCCTGACTTGGCAGGCAGAGGCGCTCATCTGACACCAGCACAAAACTCACTGTTCACGTCAGGTCTCAAGCGAAGGCAACACCTGGGGAGCATCTTCAGCTGATGTAAAACTGCAAAGCACAAAGGAGTGGTCCTGCCGAAGGTCTGCGCACCACCAGGCACAGATGTGGAATCAAGCAATGCCCCTTCTTTTACGAGCAGGAAAGAAAGGATACACGGAAAGATGGTGAAGTGGTCTGTAGAAAACGGATGTAAGTCATCGAGATTTCCAAGGATTACTCGAATCGCTTCCTGGAGAGGCCAGAAAAAGAAATGAAGAATATGAACAATATAGCCACAATTCAGCTGTGAAGTACAGTTTCAAGGCACGGGGGAAATATAAAATTGCAGTTGGCATGACTCTAGGTATTTTGCTTCTCCCCTTCTTCTCCCCTCTCCCTCCCATCTCCCGCAGTGCGCTGCGCTCAGACTGTCAGACACTGAGCTGAATTAAAGCCTGCATTTGAATTAAGACAGAAGCATCGCTATGAAGAGTGGAGGTGTGCTTTGAAATTTAACACGTTTTACACTTCAGAAGTCTCCTTTTTGCCAGCAAAACACGGTATTGTGCAGTATCGACCCATTTCAAAAATAAACTCCTCTTTTTCTGAATACTGGCCCAATTCAGCCCAAACTCACTTCCTGCTTTACAAATGGGAAACTTTTTTCCAGGAATACCTTTCAGTATTTTCAAAAGTGAAAAAGAAAAAACAATTAAATGATAATTTTTGGTATGAATTAAAATCAGCACATTGTCTTCAAGAATATTTATAATACTATTATTGTGCGCTGAAGATTTTTCTTAAAATTAGGTAATGGGAGCATTCTTAAGCAGGCAGTGTGTTTGTCCCATTTCCTCATGAAGGGCAGGGCTTTATGCTGTCTCAGGAAGAAGACGACAACACCACTGCTCATCAGTGGTCACCAAGTACTGGCAGCATTGACAGCTCATCCACGGGTTCCAGTGGCTCCTCAGCTGGGAGGGGAGCACAAGCAATGGGGCGTTAGATGAGCTGCCCCCAGGCTGGCTCAGCAGCACCACCGCAGCCCCTGAGCACACAGCAGGGAGCGACAGCTCCTCAGGCCTGAGGAGTGAAAAGCACCGGTCAGGTCTGGGGCTGAGAGCGAACCTGCTGCTGCAGAATGAACCTGGAGCAACCAGCCCGACAAACAGGCAGCTCTGTCTGTCCAATTTTAACAGTCAGTAGCTTCTTTGAAATACTTCAATAAAAACATTACTTTTCTACATGAGTGCTGCCTGTTGATGACATTTTTCATTCATGTCATTGTTTTCACCCTCGTACTCTCCAGAGAAGTTTCCCATTACTCTCACTTGAAACATGCATTTGACAAAACGTCCTCAGTCCCAGAACAAACACAAGGCTTGCTCAGCTCAAGGTTCAGAAAAGGTCCTGGGGACCAGCTTCCTCTCCTACCTCTAACTCCTGGACAGCCCTTTCAGTGGTGCCGAGATCCGGAGCGCTGTGAAACAAAGAAAGAGAGTTTGTCCCAGCCCAATGGAAGAGCCACAGAGCTGCACTCCCTGTGAGCGTTTAAACACCTACGCTTCCCACTGCACAGAGGAGGCACTTCACAGACAGCTGAACTCTTCAGGTATTGTTTGTAAAACATATCCATTCTTCCACAAGGACTGTTTCTCTTGGGTTTTCTGCCCCTTTGTACTTTGTGTGAGGATACAATGTACGGGAGATCAGAGCTTTTCAGTCCGTCCTTGGGAACCTTTAGGACAGGGGTTTTGACCAGGTGCCCTCAAACCAGAACCTCTGTCTGCCAGCCTACAGCCATGACGTTCTACTCAAGGGACTAAAAGAAGGAACTAGCAGGACATGTCTCTTCATGTCCTCCACGGTGCAAACCTGCCAAGGAACGGGCCTCCACATCACTGGAGCTAAACCCTGCGATGCTGGGAGCTGAAGTGCTGCCTGCATCAAACCGCGCACATGCTTTTGTGCACTGGCTTCTCCAACTTGCTTGCTGCAGGGTGTTGGCCAACAACAAAATGCAGAGGGAGAGAGAAGGTCTTAAAGAAAATCTGAATCCATTAAAAAGTAAACAAATCACATAACTGTCACTTGGAAATAAGTAAATATAGTGGAGCGTCCGGAATTATGGCATGCAAGTATTCTCTGGTGTCTGCTCTGGAAGGCAGCCATTCTCATATCCTCCACAGTCAGGGTCCCCAAACAGAACTATAGCAGAGATGAGAACTTGCCTCCATCTTCAAAGGCTCTCTCCTTGCTTGATAAAAAACAATTTCAATGCCAGGAACCACACAGCACAGAACAACAGATACCACCCAACCAACATTATGCTGTGGTTATGAAGTCTTCAGCAACCAGCAGGGAAACACAATTCAGGAGAGGACGTTGCTGTGGTAATGAGGAGACAAGGGTGGAAATGGAAGAAAGCAAGGCACCATCCACAGTCTCATGCCAAGGGTGTACTTCTGACTGCCAGGGATTCACTGGTTGTGTTGGAGGGACAGGACTGGGGACCTTCAACCCACCCTTCAGATACTTGTGAGCATTAATAAGGTCTCCCCTCAGCCTTTTCTTCTCCAGGCTAAAGAGTCCCAGCTCTCTCAGCCTTTCCTCATCAGGGAGATGCTCCAATCCCTCCATCATCTTTGGTGCCCTACATTGCTCTCTCACCAGTAGTTCCATGTCTCTCTTGAACTGGGGAGCCCAGAACTGGAGGCAGCATTCCAGTTGTGCCTTATCAGTGCAGAGCACAGAGGGAGAATGACCTCCCTCCACCTACTGGCCACACTCTTCCCACAGCCCAGGATTCCATTGGCCTCTTGGCCACAAGGGCACATTGCTGGCTCATGGACAGTTTACTGTCTACCAGGCCCCCCAGATCCTTCTCCTCAGAAGTGCTTTCCAGCAGGTCCACCCCTGACCTCTATTGGTGCCGGGCATTCTTCTTCCTCAGGTACAGAACCCTACACTTGCCCTTGTTGAACCTCATTCGGTTCTTCTCTGCCCAGCTCTCCTGCCTGTCCTGGAATCACAGAATCTTCATGGTTGGAAAGGACCTTTGAGATAGAGTTCAACCATAAAACAAACAATCAACCAAACCAAACCAAACCAAACCACCCAAAAAAACCCCGCAAACCAAAAAACAAAACAAAACAAACCCACAACCAAAACCAACAACCCACACACACCGCACACCAACACCACCACACCCAAAAAAACCCCACCATAATGACAACCACCAGACCCTACAATCCCAGATACTAGAGCATGCCCTGAAATGACACGTTTGCTGCTTAAATCCCTCCAGCAATGGTGGCTCCACCACCTCCCTGGGCAGGCTGTCCCAGTACCTGACCACCTGCTCAATAAAGACATTCTTCCTAATATCCAGTCTAAACCTCCCCTGTCACAACTTCAGACCATTCCCTCTGCTCCTGTCCTTATTCCCTTGGGAGAAGAGGTCAACACCCACCTCTATACACCCTCCTTTCGGGTAGCTGTAAGAGGGTAAGGAGGTCTCCCCTCAGCCTCCTCTTCTCCAAACTAACCATGTCGAGTTCCCTCAGCCTTACCTCACAGGGCTTGTTCTCCAAACCCCTCACAACCTTGGTAGCTCTCCTCTGGACACGCTCCAGCCCCTCAATGTCCTTCTTGTAGTGAGGGGTCCAGAACTGAACAGAGGCCTCACCAGTGCCCAGGACAGAGGCACCATCACTTCCCTACTCCTGCTGGCCACGCTGTTCCTGACACAAGTCAGGATGCTGTTGGCCCTCTCGGCCACCTGGGCACACTGCTGGCAACTTTTAAGTGACCACTTTGATGGCAATGAAGGAAGGCAGGAAAGAGGAGCCCCCAGACCAGAGTTTTGTGTTTCATATTCACTCACTGCTACACACAGCCACCCCACCACAGGCTGACTCTGTGGCTTTCACATCCTTACCTGCTGAAGTTGCCGTACCGGATTTTAAATTTGTACACAAGCCCGCCTGCCTGAAGGAACCTTGTTTCAGGCAAGGGATAGGTAAATGGTTTCAGTGACATCTTTCCTTCTCCCTGGATGAGGCCTAGGGAAGCAGGAGGGTCAAAGGTCAACAATTAAAAGTCCTTCACCAGATCTCACTGTCCTACAAGATGTTGTGGACGATTTCCTCGTCTGCAGGAAGAACAGACCTCCCACCAGCGCCTCCCACCAGTCAGAAAACCACCAATTCAGCTGTCATGTCCAGTAAAGAAGAGTGGTTTTGAGCAGGACTTGAGGATAGACTTCCAGCCGACAGCCACCCGCCTCCAGCCGCACTGCCCCAGCAATGTCCCCGAGGACGAACAGGCCTCTCGCCCCGGGGGATGGTGACAAGGCCCGGGCAGGGCCGTGTGGCAGCCCAAGACCGACCCCGGCACTGTGGGACCCCCACTGCCACCTGCGGCGGCCGCCACTGCCCCTGCAAGTACAGCCCGCAGAAACGCGCACCCCCTTCCCCGCCGCCTCCTCAGTGCCTGCGGCCCCCCGAAGGCCCGGGACGGAAGGAGGGCCCCCGGCGCCGAGGGGAGATGCCGCTCCGCCTCGCTGTCGGCCCCAAGGCTCCCGGGCAGCCCCGGGCGACTACCGGGAGACTCGGGGATCGTCTTCCACACACGCCGCCCAACCTTGCCTCAGGCGGAGCTGGGCTGGAACAAGGCTGGAGCCGACCCCAGCCGAGGGTCGCCGGACTGGGCCGAGCCGAGCCGAGGGGCAGCCAGACGGGGCCGAACCGGGCTCC
>VZTM01015697.1:0-28036 GCA_013400555.1 Jacana jacana | reverse complement strand
GCACCCGGCGGCTGTGGCGCCACCGCGCTTCAGAGGCCGCGGCGTTTGGGGTCTCGGGGTGCCCCCCAGAGGGTCCGACGCGCAGCCCAAAACCCCAGAGGAGTTTGGCTTTGCCTTGTGGCAGGGCTTGCCACTGCTGTCAAGGGAACTGGGCTCTGACCGAGCCTCTCCAGTCAGCGTTCACTCGGGTGCCTAATGGCAGCCCTGTGGTAGCTTCTCTCCCAAACGGCCGGGACTCAGGTTTGCCTTTCCCGGCTCCGGGCACCTTTCATGCAAACATTCCCAGAGACTTTTTTCACTCTTGCACAAAACACACACACACTGGCATTGGGGTTGCCGGGAGGGTCACAGGAATGCAAGAGCAGCAGCCTTGGTCTGTCTGGGGTCTCAAGGAGCGAACACCGTCTCCCGTAGCCGTCTGGAGCCTCTCTGGCAGCCATGGCACGCTTCTCCAGCAGACACAGCTCTGATGAGCAGTGACCCCGCTGAGCAATGATCAAAAAGGGGCTACTTTTTCTTCTGTCACATGCTCCGTCATTCCCAATGTTTGGTTGTGCTGTCCTGCTTCTAGACGCAGTCGGATGTCCCGAGCTTGAACCCACCTGGGACCACCTCCTGTAGAAACACAAGCATAACCCGCCCGAGGGTATTAATGGCCCCGGGCCTTCTCGTTGTCCAGTGGCCATATTACCAGTATGGACCATTGGGCGTCTCCAACGTCGGGGAGGCTCCAAAGTCTCGGCTTACTCATGTTGTATTGTTACTGTCTCTATTTAAAAAAATTAAAATGACAGTAGCTTTCCATAGCTGTTCCTTTCCATCACCGTTCCTGTGGCGGGTCCCCCAGACTCCCCCCTTTTGGCTGAGTTATCATTTGTTTTAAGGTCTGGTGGGCACGTTCTGTAATCGCTTGCCCTGTGGGAGGGTGGAATTCCCGTGACGTGATGGATGCCCCATTCCTGTAAAACAAATTGTGTGCTTTCAGCTGTGTCTGCTGGGCCAATGTCTGTTTTCACAGTTTCTGGGATTGCCCAGGCAGCAAGAGCTGCCCACCAGAGCTGTTGGGCACCTCGGCTCCCTTCGCCTGTGGGTGCGGTGGCAAAATGTAAGCAGAACAGGTATCAATGGTAACATGTATCTATTTTTGGTGGCCAAACCCTCCAAAATACCTAACGTCTGTTTGCCAATCTTGTAGCGGTGATGTGCCCCATGGAGTAACTCCCATCTGTGGCCGTGCTGCTACGGATTGACACTTGGGGCATGTCAAGATACTATTACATGCTTGATCTGCGGTGAGTTGAAATTGCTTTTGTAAAGCTTTTTCATTTTGGTGAGAAAAGCTGTGTGTGAGTTGGACCTGCTGGAATAATTGCGGTGTGGCAGAGGCAACTGTGGCACGGTTGCCTTCAGCTAAGGGTCCAGGTAGAGATTTGTGGGACCGCGTGTGAGTGATAAAATAGGGTAGTTTACGGCAGGAGATGTAATGCCATAGTTTTTTGAGTTGCATGAATAACACTGGGTTGCTGACTTCTTTCAGGGAGGAACCTTCTATGCGCTGGGCAATTCCTGTAACATACAAAGAACCAGTTATGATAAGGTTTACTTTGGTGAAGAGCTGAAAAGCTCGTGTGACAGCTGCAAGTTCGACTACTTGGGGTGACCCTTTGATATATATATATCTTGGTCCCGTTGATTGCCAGCATGTCACCAAAGGACTCCCACTCTGAGTGTTCTCCCAGAGCTGTCTGTGGATACTGTAATTCCATCAGAAAGTGGGGTATGTGAAAGCGGGGTCTAATTAGCCAGGGGCAACTCTTCTAGAGTGTTTAGCAGGGGGAGCTTGGCTAAATGGATCAAAATTTGACTGGTGCAGTTGGCAAGGGCAATCTGCGTGCCAAGGGACTGTGCTGTCATCCAATGCAAGGCCTTTTGGTTGTTGAGGATGTAGATGAATTCCAGATCGCTGGCTTTTAGAGTTTGGAGCTGCTGGCGGCCTTTCTGGATCAGACTGGCAAACATCTCTATTGGTGAAGTTACAGTCTTTGCAGATGTATGAGGTGAAAAGAGCCACTCTAATACCAAAAGTGGGTCTTTTTATGTTGGGTGCCATTAGTTTAAAAGAGAACATGGCTGGAAATTGTTGTGAATAATCACTAAATACACTGGGAGTGTCAGCCAAAAGCAATGTCTTTGAGGTGTTTGTAGAGCCCCGTTACTTGTTGTACACGGTGTCATCCCCTAGATGTCAGCCACCTTCTAGAGTTGAGGTCAGGATCTCCTTTGAAACGTTGGAATAGGGGATGCAGTTCTTGTGTGGGGATACCCAAGAAAGGTCCGAGCCAATCCATGGTTTCTAATAATTTTTGCAGACCATTCAAAGTGTTTATTTGTAATGGCAGCTTTAATGTTTGTGGCTGAATGCTGTGTGTGGTTATCTTCCATCCTAAATATTTCCAGGGTGGGTCACACCAGACCTTTTCTTCAGCTGTTGTAGGCCCACCTTCTGGACAGCGAGACGCCCTCAGCAGACGGCTGACTGCAGGTCTTTGTCTTTTCTGGCTGCTAATAGTATGCCATCCATATAGCGGTCAATTATAGCAGGAGGGTTTGCATTTCGGATGGGTTGCAGAGCGCTGGCCGCTGTCAGCTGACAAAGAGTAGGACTATGTAGAGTTTCCTGTGGTAACACAGCACAATGATACCGTCGTGCGAGCTGCTGTTGATTGATGGATAGCACAGAGAATGCAAATTGGGGCACATCCTTTGGGTGTGGAGGGATAGCAAAGAAGCCATCCTTGAGGTCAGTTATGGCCATTGGCCGATTCTGAGGCAGCACTGAGGGTGAGGGAAGGCCAGGCTGTGGTGCACCCATGGGCTCAATCCTAGAATCATTCAGGTTGGGATCATCGAGTCCAACCATCAGCCCCACTCTAGAAAGTTCTCCCCTACACCAGATCCCCCAACACCACATCTAATCAACTCTTAAACACAGTCAGGGATGGCGACTCAACCCCCTCCCTGGGCAGCCCAATACAGGGTCTGATCACTATTTCTGGGAAAAATTCCTTCCTAATGTTCCTACAAGTTTGTGATATAGCCAGACTGGAGAGCATAATCCTTTACTGATCTTCCTAATTCTTTAACAGCAGCCTAATTTAAGTGCTCTCATGTCCTGGGTCACTTTTGCTGATGTATCACAGGGAACACCTTTAAAGTGTCAGTGTTGCCTTTAGCTATGGCTTCTTTTCGACAGGGGTCACACACGCAATCAATCGGGTGAGACAGTTCTCCCCCCACCAGCCCCCTTAAGTCATCGTCAGGAGGGAATAGGTTGGGTTCTTTGTCCAGGTCTATGGGACCCAGATGGGAGGGGTCCTCCTTGGAAGGACCCTCCTCCATTATCTGGGTATTAATCAGAGGTGGCGGTGGAGGGGCAGGAGGACGTGTAAGGCTTGAGTCGGATTCTTCTCCTTTACAGAGCTGTACTAGAGCCTCAGAGATCTGCTGCCAAATGTTTCACAGCAACTTTACCTGTCCCTGTGGCAGCATCCCAGAGTTTTGCACCGATTTTGTCCCACATGTCCTTGTCAAAGGTACCCATGGGTGGAAACTCGGGGACGTTTCTTCTAATCCCATCTAAGAAGGTTACTAAAGACAGGGTAGAGACAGACCAACCCTGCGATTTTAAGATACATTGCAAAATGTCAAGGTTCGTCTGTTGTCCTTTTGCCATAGAACTCCCCATGGTTCCTGATTGCTCACCCCTGTCCAGCAGAGAGGCGATGAGCGCGCTATGGCACCAGTCCCTGGTTCGATGGGGCTGCACTACCCCTACAGGTGTCTTCAGTCTCCTTTTTTGTGCCCCACGTTGGGTGTTATTTGTAGCACATGAAGTAATGGACTCAGGTCAGGGCTGCAATCAGAATTGTTTATTGTTAATAATACCCATCTTATAAGGATCCTCAAAAGCGCTCAGCAATTTTCCACTAAGATAACCATTGCTAACATTTTAACCAATCAGTGCCTTCTCCTGAAACTTGGCTGCAGGCACTTGAATTCTTCTCCCAGCAGCGGAGTTATCATGCATTGTCCACACGCTGTCTCCTGTTATCATTTCAGTTTGTCTTGTTTCTTGTGTCTTGTTCTGGCCTTGGCTCTTTCACAATCTCGTTCTGGTCTTGCTGACCCACATCAAAAGCCTGACAGTGACATTTGTTGGAAGAACAGTCCCAACTTGTTCTCTTGTGCCAACCACAAAACCAGACTTTGGTATAAAAGCCTTCCAGTTACCGAAATCCAAAGCTCAGGACACAACCCAAGCAGACACTGGATCTGCCTCCATAGGGCAAGACAGTCATAATGTCCCTTTGCTCTGTAAAGGGCATTAAAATTAAAAGCTCCTCCTTGTTGAACCGAGAGGCAACCCAGTGCCCAGTAGTTTCTGACATCCAGCTCTGGGTAACCCAGCTCAGACAAGCACTGGAACAACTTTGGTGCTGCCTCGGGGGAATATGGAAGCCTCCTGCATCTCTGGATAGATGTATAGATCCCAAACATCATTTTTGGGAGGGTGGGGGGAGGCAGGACTCCTCCAGAGCATCTCCCAGAGTCTTCTGTCCCCTGGCTTCAAGGAGTGGAGATCCCGTGTACCAGTCCCGGACTCCTCCAACAGAGATACCTAAAGATCTTCTTGCTTGGTGGAATGCTCTGTCCTCCAGGATCTACCCAGGACTCCTCCTGGGCATCTCCCAGAGCCTACTGTCCTCTGGCTTCAAGGACCTGAGGTCCTGGTTACCAACCCCAGACTCCTCCAAGGAAGGTACCCAAGATGATTTCTCCCTTTAGGGCATGGTCTTCTCTCTGGGATTCACTCTGGACTCCTCCAGAGCATCTCCCAGAGTCTTTGGACCTGACCTTTTGGGACCTAAAATCCCATGTAGCAGCCCCAGAATCCTCCAAGGAACATGCCCAGGATGTTGCTTCCATTTAAATAAAGATCTTCCCTCCAGGATCATAACAGAACTCCCAAGAATCTTCTATGGCCTTCCATTAGGGACCTGAGATCCCAGGTAGAAACCCCAGATTCCTCACAGAAAGATACCCAAGACGATTTCTCACTTTAGGGCATGGTCTGCTCTCTGGGACATACTAGAGATTCCTCCACAGCATCTCACAATGTCTCCGGACCTGTGCTTTTGGGAACTGAAATCCCAGGCAGCAGCCCTGGACTCCTCCAAGGAACATACCCAGGATTTTTTTCTTTTTAGGTAAAGTTTGCTCCTCTGGGATCCAAACAGAACTCCTGAGAATCTCCTGGAGTCCTCTGGGGCCTCCCTTTCTGGACCTGACATCTCGGGTACCAATCCCAGACTCCTCCAAGGAAGGCACCCGAGATGATTTCCCTCTGTAGGCCATGGTCTTCTCTCTGGAATTCACTCCAGACTCCTCCAGAGCATCTCCCAGACTCTCTGGACCTGTGCTTTTGGGGACTGGAATCCCAGGCAGCAGCCCTGGACTGCTCCAAGGAAGATACCCAGGATTTTTGTCTTGTCAGGAAAAGTTCTCTCCTCTGGGATCCAAACAGAACTCCTCCCAAGAATCTCCTGGAGTCTTCTGGGTTGCCTGCCTTTCTGGACCTGAGATCCCAGGTACCAACCCCAGATTCCTCCAAGGAAGGTACCCAAGATGACTTCCCTCTGTAGGCCATGGTCTATTCTCTGGGATCTACCCAGGACTCCTCCAGAGCATCTCCCACAGTCTTTGGACCTGTTCTTTTGGGACCTAATCTCCCAGGTAGCAGCCCCAGACTCCTCCAGGGACCATACCCAGAATGTTTTTTCTTTCTAGGTCGAGATCTAGTCTCCAGGATCCACCCTTGACTCTTCCCAGGCATCTCCCGCACCCCAACCTCTTCTGGGGAAGCTGCCTTCTCCTGTGCAGGAAGGTCTTTGTGTCAGGATCCTCCCACCCTCCCATCAGCCTGAGGGCTGGGCTGGAGGTCTGCTCTGTGACCTCACAAAGGCAGAGCTCCAGGGACCTGGGGCTGCAAAGGGCATTGCCAGGGGCAGCGCTCTGCTCGCCCGCAGGGCTCCCTCCACACCTTTCTCATCTGGGCCACCCGTGGTGCTGGACACCTCCGCCTCAGCCCAAGCAGCCAGGAGCTGCCCGTCACCGCCATGCTGCCCCATCGCCAAGACAAGGGCAGCTCCGAGTGCCGGCACCCGGAGCGGAGGAGCAGCCCCGGAGGTTTTGGGTGTCTGAGCTGGGCTGTGGGGAGAGCGACAGAGAGCGTCGGGGCCGTGACAGGCGCAGGTCGGCAGCGCTGGGGGGCTGTGGGAGCGCTGCCAAGGCAATTTCATGTGACCAACTGGAAGGGAACAAGGCAGGAATTCCTTACAGAAACGCTCTTGGCCACAGCCCACGCTACGGGAGGCTGGGCTGAACTCACACGCCTGCTCTTTGGTGCGATTCTGAAAGGAAAAGGGAACCCGAGCTCTTACACCANGCTCCGTCCTGGTGGCGACCTCCCTTCTGGCGGGGGGACCCGGGGGGACCCTCTCGCCCGCCCAGGCACCGTGACTCTGCCGCCCTCACCGTGTCCGCAGCCACCTCACACACGGCCGGGGGCCGCCGCGAGGAGGGAGAGGCGGCCCCTCCAGCCCCTGCGCCCCCTCGGCCACCCTTCTCCTCCGCCCAAGGACCCCAGTGCTCCTTCTGCCCGCGGCCCGGGGCAAGGCCCGGGGGTCCCCGGCCGGCGGGGACGGGGTTCCTCCTCTGAGCCTCCTCTGCTGTTAAATTCCATATGGTTGGTGATTGCCCAGCTCTCTCCTCTCTCCAGACCGCTCTGTAAGCCCTCGCTGCCCTCAAGTGACTCGCCAGCTCCTCTGAGTTCAGTAGCACCGACAAACTCACAAAATGTACACTCGGTTCCTGCATCCACATAATTTATAAAAACATTAAAGAGCACTGGCCCTAAAATTTAGCCCCGGGGAACCCCACTGGTGACTGTCCACCAGCCTAATGTCACCTCATTTACTCTTGGAGACCAACCTTCAGCTGATTGCTCACCTGATACATTATGGACTTGTTGAGTCCACAATGGAGCATCATGCCTGCAGCCCTTCCTGATGGAGCACCGTGCCTGCAGCCCTCCCAAGCAGCCCGTGCAGGCCTAGTCCAATCCCTCTGCCCTGGGCAGGGACACTTTCNTACAGAAACGCTCTTGGCCACAGCCCACGCTACGGGAGGCTGGGCTGAACTCACACGCCTGCTCTTTGGTGCGATTCTGAAAGGAAAAGGGAACCCGAGCTCTTACACCATGTGCACCTGCATCGCATGGGAAACGTTTATTTATTTCCTTGCTTTGAATACTACAGGTGGTTTCCAAACCCCCGGAGGCTCCGTCCCGCCGACCGCGGAGGACGCGGCTCTCGGCCGNCTTCTGCCCGCGGCCCGGGGCAAGGCCCGGGGGTCCCCGGCCGGCGGGGACGGGGTTCCTCCTCTGAGCCTCCTCTGCTGTTAAATTCCATATGGTTGGTGATTGCCCAGCTCTCTCCTCTCTCCAGACCGCTCTGTAAGCCCTCGCTGCCCTCAAGTGACTCGCCAGCTCCTCTGAGTTCAGTAGCACCGACAAACTCACAAAATGTACACTCGGTTCCTGCATCCACATAATTTATAAAAACATTAAAGAGCACTGGCCCTAAAATTTAGCCCCGGGGAACCCCACTGGTGACTGTCCACCAGCCTAATGTCACCTCATTTACTCTTGGAGACCAACCTTCAGCTGATTGCTCACCTGATACATTATGGACTTGTTGAGTCCACAATGGAGCATCATGCCTGCAGCCCTTCCTGATGGAGCACCGTGCCTGCAGCCCTCCCAAGCAGCCCGTGCAGGCCTAGTCCAATCCCTTTGCCCTGGGCAGGGACACTTTCCACCAGACCAGGTTGCTCCAAGCTCTGTCCAGCCTGGCCTTGAACCCCTCCTGGGATGGGGCAGCCACAACTTCTCTGGCCAGGTTCTCACCACCCTCATAGCAAATAATTTCTTCCTTATGCCCAGCCTCCATCTACCTTCTTTCAGTTTAAAGACGTTGTCCCTTGTCTGGTCACTACAGATTATCATTAAATGTCTCTCTGCATCTTTCCTGTGCGCCCCTTCTAAGTACTTAAAGGCTGCTCTTAGGTCTCCCTGGAGCCTTCTCCAGGCTGAAGCCCCCCAGCTCTCTCAGCCTGTCCTCCCAGCAGAGGGGCACCAGCCCTCCCAACATCGCCATGTCCCTCGGCTGGACCTGCTATAATGGGTCCATGTCTCCCTCATACTGGGTGCTTCAGAGCTGCACTCCAGGTAGAGCGTCCCCAGAGTGGAGCAGAATCCCCTCCTTGGCCCTCCTGGCCACTCTGCTGGGGATGCGGCCCAGGATGGGGGGGGCTTTCTGGCTCACTTTTGTTTTCATCCAGCAGTATTCCCAAGCCCTTTTCCTCAAGGCTGCTCTCAATCTGCCTGTCCCTGGCCTGTGTTGATATTGGTGAGTGCCCCAACCCAGCTGCAGGACCCCGCACTTGGCCTCGTTGAAGTTCCCTGAAGGACGGGGCACAGCCTTTGGGTACACCCTGCTGGGTTCAGGGCAATTACAGGGATCCCAGAGGCTACTTTTTTCCTACATTTTTTAAAGGTATCACCTTTAAAAAAACCCTTGAGTTACACCTAGACCTTACTTAACAAAGTTACCAAAAACAGTCAAATTGAAGCAGCTGTGGATAAACACGACCAGGACAGTTTTGAGAAAGAACCACTTGGTTTGGGGCACTTTAAAAGCTCTTTGCTTGCTTTCCCCAGCAAAATAGGATTGTAGAGAGGATGCATCATTTCTACTGATAAAAATAACCCCAGGGAAAAATCATAACTCAAAAAACCAACAAAAAAATCCCCCAACTTGGTACAAGATCAAAAAAGTGCCATAAAACCCCAAAGTTACAACTGGAAAGTTTCCGAAGAACACAGAAAAAACTCAGGCAACGTGCTCCTAACAGGAGAAGGGGACCAAACTGTGTGAGGAAACTCAAGAAATGAGTTATTGTCTCTCTGGGTGTTACAAATTAAAGCTTGGAGGAAGCAGCATCTCTGAATTGCACTTTAATGAAATCTGGCTCCTCAGACCCTGTGCGGGCCACCTGGAAAGTACAAAGATTTCTTTAATACAAAACCCAGCTTCTACAGAAGGATCACTTCCATCGCATTTAACAAAGCCTCAACGCGTGCAAGGACAGCAAGACGACGGGTGGAGCTTGCTCCCACACGTAAGGAACGCTGCCCCTCCACCCAGGACAGAGCCTTCATTCACACCAGGATGTCCGGGCCCAGACGCTGAAGGAAAGCAGTTGGTCTCACCGGGTGCTGCCACAAGGACCTGGAATTCAGGTAATAAGAAAAAGTCTTGCCCCTCTCCTGCGGTATGTAGGACTTGGGAGTTCTCCAGGACTATAAACCATTCCTGCTGATTATTTTCTGTGCAACAGGTGTTTGGCAAACAAACAAACAAATTCAAATTAAACATCTGTTGGACGTTTAGCTGTCAAAAGAAGCCCAATAGCCCATGTCATTTGATGTTCCTGAAGGCAGACATCTCTTGCCCACACTTTATTTCTTTGAATCACCAGGCTGCAGAGAATTTCAGCTTTCTGAGCACCACGTTCATGGACACCTTGTCCTAGCAGAGCTGAGAAGCTGGCTCGCCAGCAAACTCGACCCATGTCACCTTGGCTACAAGTGGTGGGTTGGAAACTGCAGCGCAGCCTCCAGCTGGGAGGCTGAAAGAAAGGCACTGTCCTTGCTGCTGACACAGGGTCAGACGTGACTCAGTGACGCAGGGCTCCAGACTCCAGTGCTCTAAAAACATTACCTGAAAGAGCAAGGCGATCAAAGCCATGCAAACCTGAGGGAGTGACAACAGAACAGAGGGTCACTGTATTTTCAGCTGGTTGAGGAGTTGTTCTGCTGTTGCCATTGTGTCTCAAAGAAACAGCAGCCAAAGTGTGCGATAAGGTGACTGCGAGAGAAGAATCTAAACTTCAGCTTTCTCCTCCTGGGGATCATAACCCACTGCGAGCAGCCAAGGAGGCCATCCTCTTCTAAAAGGATCCTGAGCATCTGAACCTTAGCATGGTGACAGCTTGGGAACCTCACCCCTGTGCACCCAAGCCCCTCAAACCACCAAGAGTTCCTCCCCTCACCTCGCACAGGGACTGTGTTTTGACCTCCTTCCCAGAGCTCAAGTTCCTGACTTGCCTTTCTCTAGCCCAAGTTCTGTATCTTTGAAGTCTAAGTCCTGACTTCCTCTTCCATGACTCGAGGCTTATTTTTAAGTTGCTGCCAGGTTCTTACTTGAGGTAACCCACCAGGCGGGATGTTCTGGTCTTCCAGGTTTAGTGCATGAATATACCCCAGATGCAAAGAGGGTACTCACGCTGTACCTCACTAAAAACACGCAGCAACTCTCCCATCATATCAGACACAGTCTTTTAAAAATAAATATTTATAAAGAAGAGATTCAGAGAACTACAATGTTAAAAACTTTCCTGCCAACAGCATAAATGTCTTTTTCAGGTAAAGTCACAAGAACAAGTTATACACCAAGACAACGTAAGTACTTAAAATCCTTCTCTCCTCATCAGCTGCCATAGTCCTCCCCTGCAGGAATCCACATCTCCCATCACAGCAACCAGCTCCTCTGCGCCCCTCTAGGACTTGTACTGTGGCTGCTCAATCTCCTTTCGTGATCAAGTCCTCGATATAAGAATCCAGTTCATCATTTGTATTAATATCAATGTCCTGAAACCAAAAGCACAAGAAATTCCAGTGAAAAGTGCATTCTGAAGAACAGTGCAAGAACAGACAGGACAGAGCAGCAGAGCATCCCCTGCAACATCTCTCCCAGTCACGCTTATGCCCTGACTTCCAGCTCTCTCCAGCTCCTGACAGCCCCTGTGAAAGTGCCACCAGCTTTCCTTGTCGGAGCCTGGCAGACAATGCCTGGAAACCACTCAGCACCCAATATTCAAATGGTGCACTCAAGCAATAGATTTACTGCGCTGATCAGGGTCAGGTCAGGGATTTTTTTTCAGCTTTCATACAGGTTTTCATAGCAGGGAGCAACCCCTTCCATCCACCTTCAGTAGCTTTTCTATTGAGTCACCTTAATCTTATTTAAAGCTGGTTTTTAATTTAGTTTATTTAAATATTGATTTTGATTGATTTTTAATTTAATTTAGTTTATTGATAAATATTGATTAAATAATGATTTTAATTTCATACTTAATAGCATTACTAATAAATAGATTTCACCATATTTTTTTTTATTTTGAATACAATTTGTTTGCATTTGTATACATGGGGTTCAGAATCTAGCACCACCTTTCTGCCCAGAAACGGGGCAAAAGTTCCATGCAGAACACTGTCTATGCCCAGGCAAGTCCCCCAGCAGCCCAGTTTCATAGTAGAAAATGCAACACAAACAGAAGCTGCACACTCTGTACCTGCCATGAAAAATCCATCTGTAAAAGGTAACAGTCCTGAGGACCCCCAAGGCCTGGATCCCAAGAGGTGGGCAGCGACAGCAGCCGCGCGCTCAGCTGCTTCCGACACTCTGAGCCACCGAAACGGCCCAAGTGCCCAAGGGCCAGGGGAAACTCTGCCTCTCATGGGGCAGCTCTGTTTTCACAACCCGTCCTCACTCACCTCCTGCACCTTCTGCAGAAGGGCCACAATGTTAGTCCTCAGCTTCTGCAGCTTTGCCTCTGTTTCCTTCAGCTTTCTCTCCGAGTTTCGGAGGTTTTCCTCACAGGCTTTGGCCCGGGCGTCAGCACGTGTCTGATATGAATTGCACAGGTTCTGCAGACCTACCTCGTACTGTTTGAAATACTCTTTCTGTAGAAGACAAAATGCAACAGATGACATGGTAAGAAGCAGCACTGAGTCTCAAGAAAATCTCAGCACTCGCAGCTTGTAGAAGAGTCCAGCTACTGGCACCCCATGACTGGAGACCACCAGCCCAGCACTGCGCCCACCTGCCCACCTCGGCACCACACTCACGTTTACATTTCTGATTCGCCTACCACAGGCTGTACAAAAGTCACAGGGTTTTTCACAGTCCTCAAAGATCCGCAAAAGCTGCCTGAGCTCAGATTAAGGACACAGCGTGTTTGAAAAAGCCTAAAACCAGTTATGCTGTAGAAAGATCTGACAGCCCCTGTGAGCTTCCTCAGTAGGGACCGCTCAGCTAAGGCAGCTGATTACGTGAGGCAGGAACACCTATGCCCACGGAAAATTCTAGGCAAGACCAACACTTGCTGTTGTCTGTGGAAGCAGCAGGATGGTAACTCAAGCCAAGGCCAGGATTAACAGAGAGAAAAGAGGGAGAGACTGCCAATATATATGTTGCGAGTGAAGGAGTAGGGCACTTAAAAGCCACTGCTGTTGTAGTCTTCAGTCATTTAGTCATCCGTAGGTGGCTTGTGTCACCTACAGATGCCACCTGAGAAGGTCTTTCTTTGCGGTACATGAGAAAGGAGAAGTCACAGAAGCCAGTCCCATTCCTCTGTGTTTCAGCCTGCTCTGGACCTTCCAGTACCAGCAATGCAAGCTCAGCCCCATCTCAAATAGGCAAAGCCCACACTAACAGCCTTGAGATGTACAGCTGACTCCGGTGATCAGCCTGCTCCCCTGGAGAAGTACGTGTGAGAGGGCTGGCTTCCATGTTCTCTCCCATTTTTAAGACTGCATCCGCCCAAGTCAGATTTGTAAGGCCAGGGGCAAAATGAGCAGGTATTCCTACATCCTATTTTTACAAGCCTCTAACCTGACCTCTGCTTTCCAAAAGCTTAACAGGAACAGACAAATGTTAGGACAGTAGCAGCCAGCAGCTTTCCCACACAGGTGTATGGTAATTAAAAAATTCTCAGACAACTGTCCAAAGGCCTAAGGCCTGTCTCAGAGGCTCTATTCTTTTTCTCAGGTACATTAGTCTGCTAAGCACCCGAAGAACCCTTAGAGGTGGGTGATCTTGCATCAGCAGGATGCAGCCCTGCCGTAAGAATGGAACTTGTCGGGGGAAAAACCCCAAACTTACTTTTCTAGAAATACTGAACTCACCAAGGGAAATGCCAACAACCCTTCTGAGCTCATGGAACTCAGCTCCTTCTTGGAGACAGGAAAATTCGGAGGTAAGAAGTACCGCAAACAATTTCTGTGCAGGAAAGAAAAACATAAAGCCAGAGTTGGGAGTTTAAAAGACTAAAGCAGTCAGACTGCAGCAGCTCACCAGAATCGCAGTGAACCCACCGAAGGATCTGGACCAGTAAGTCTACTGTTTCTTGGCTGCTGATGGGACCAGTGGTGTCTGGCTCAATTCTGACACAGTCTGAGGTAGAAGGTTCAACCCCAGCAACCTCCTCTTCCTGCTGTGTATCTGGAGCCTGGTACTCGGGAGAGGGAGGCTTCATCAACCTCACATCCTCACTGCCCTTCTCTACCCTGAAAAGAAAAAAACCCAAACAAACACACAAAAAAAAAGTATTAAGGGCATCAGGTATCTTTTCCTACATTGGTTCATCAGAGCCTGTACCCAGCTGTCACTCTGAGACCTCTAGATTACACAGGAGCAGGAGCATCACATCAAAGCAACGGGCAGACTCGATGGAGTCGGCCATGCTCATTCCTTATGAAGCAACGGGACAGTCCCAAGCACACAAACCATCCCTGACATGGCTGCAACGTACTCGTCTTCAGCATCTATGGAAGTAAAAAGTGTCTTCCTCCCAAAACCAAAGCAAGCCTCCAAAATCCAGCAGCTAGAGATAGTTACCAGCGATCCCGTGGTGTGGTGTCTGTAGGAACATAATCGAACTTCACCTTCCAGCGCACTGCATTCTTGCCCGTT
This sequence comes from Jacana jacana, assembly GCA_013400555.1. Classification (NCBI taxonomy): domain Eukaryota; kingdom Metazoa; phylum Chordata; class Aves; order Charadriiformes; family Jacanidae; genus Jacana; species Jacana jacana. The sequence goes on along the minus strand of VZTM01015697.1, from coordinate 14,099 downwards.
TCCACAGCTGTGACACGGCCTGTGAACCACTCCTTGTTCACACGCACTTCCACATGCAGCCCTTTATCTGCAAGGAGGATGACAGTAAAGATGTTTGCAAACATTCAGGTGCTGGAGAGCACATTCTGCCCGAGCTCTAGAGGAGACGGCCACCCTCAGTGGGGAGCAGACCTAAACCCAGGACAATCTCTTCAAGTGATATGCAAACCATAAAACCACTACTGTTGCACAGTTCAACTCCTACTTGGAAACATCTAAGATGCAAGGAAATGATATGGCATTTTCAGACAGAAGGTTTCTCCCATACTCCAAGCTGTCTGGCATGGCCTTTCCAGGCTCACGCTGGCCAGCAGGACAATGTGCCACATATTCCTAGAAGGTCACTTTCCCGACAGCTCTTTGGGAACACGCTGAAGAAATGCACTGCTCTGGCAGGTACAATACCATCCTGGCTATCATCTTTCCTGGGGGCGTCTCGACCTCTTCTCCTCTCACAGCAGCACAGCAGGTCTCAGCCTTTCCCAGCTAACACAGCTCCGAGACTGTTAGGAATGGTGACCATGACATCAGTCTACATCAAACAGCCAAGTATCACACCCATTAATGCGATGCAGCCCTCAGATTCTTCCCACACAACAACTGCCTGGTCCAGGGGTTCCTCACCAAAATATTTCATGCAAGTCAGTCATCTCAGGGCCTGGAACCCAAATTTACACTAATTATTCTTTTAAAAAGCTCATTAATGAAACCAGACGTTTAACCAGTGAGTCAAGTTCTGCAACAGTTCTTTTCCCCCCTTATCCTTTTCTTTGATACTGAAGGCAGTTCAGGGGTTCATTTCTCACCTTTCTGAGCTTTCTTCAGTTCTGCTATCTCTTCTTCCCCAGCACTGTCGGTGAGCTGTGAGCAGAGAGAGCTCAGATTAGCTGCCTCCCAATGGGATTATAAACACCTGACAAAACACCTTCTGCTGAGGAAACCTGGGCACTCTACCTCGACCACCACCTCACTGGACTCCTTCGTCTCTTCTTCCACTGCCACAAATTTGCTCCGTTTTGTCTTCTCCTTCTTGTATTCCCCCTCCTCCTCATATCCATCCTCTGTGTTGTTCAAGGTTCTCTTCCGAGTGGTGAAGGCCTGTAGGAAGCAAACAATCTCTAGCTACAATTCCAGCATGCTACTAACCTAAACCTTCCTTCAGCCAACTTGAAAAAAAAAAGCAAAAAAAAAAAAGCTGAGTATCCAGTAATTAGTTTGATAGTTAATTGGCTTCTCCAGAAGGTTTAGATACGTGATCATGCAAACGCTCACCCCGCCACTCCGTTTTGTTTTGGTTTTCCCCTGGGGAAACAACCTGGTTGAACAGGAAAGAGATGAAAAAAAGTCTTCATCAGGAGTGTAGAATGGTGCTCTAACCCCTAAGTAAAGCAACAGCTATCTCGCCCTGGCCAGGGACCACGGCACAAATCCCCCGTGACAGAACGAGACAGACTGTGCAGAGCAGCAGGTCAGGAGCTGGCAATTTTCATCCCACCACGTCTCACCTGCGGAGATTTGACAGTGGCAGATCTCTTTAGTGCTGCAATCTTGGTAGCTTTTGTACTGGATGCCTCACGGGAGCTTTTGGGGTTCTGCAGGACAGAAGAGGCCGATTTCACTGTTGTACGTGGTTTGGCAAGAGTTTTTAAAATGCTATTGGACTTTCCAGCTGTCACAGTGTGCTGGTGTGTCCTGGAAGTGCTGGCCTCCTCCTTGGAGAGGATGCTTGCGAGTTTGGGAGTGCTGATATTTGGCCAAGCCGAAGAGCTCTTTTTCAGCTGACTGATGGGCTTGGGAAGAGGTGTAGGTGGTCTGCTGGGAGCATTCTTGATTACATCAGGTAAAGGAGGAGATCGTGGGCGCAGATGTCGGGTCTGTGGCCGGGTGTTCTGGAACAAATGAGGGTACAGAGAAAGGAGGTAAGAGCTGGGCACTGCTTTTCAGAACAGCTAAGGATTGCACGGAAGAGTACAAAGCCTGCAGTATCCCATTTACCTCCCCTGCAGGCCGTGTGGATGCTTCCAGAGGCAGTTTCTTTAAGTCAGCTTGAGATCTAATTGGAGTGGTTTTCTATTTAAAAAAATAAAAACCAATAAATCAGAAAGGGAATCTTTAAAAGCCTCTAGGGCCTACCTGAACCCAGCCCCGAGAACAGTTTTCCAGTTTAAAATAAACAATCCTAAGGAAGCGTGTTCTGTGTCCTGCAAGGGGCACCCCTCCATCTGAGCACCAGCAGTCACTCCCACCTTCCAAGCAGAACACGAAACGCGAGCTGAGATGCTTGTTTGCTGTTATTAAAACGACCCCTACCCAGTGAAGGAACAGGGGTGGCACGAGGGGCGGAGACAGATGTGACTGGGCACCAGCCGTGGCACTAGGAGGTCCCTCAAACCTGCTGTGCTTGGCTGGAAACCTCCAGATCTACCTGCAGAGCTTCCAGCTTTTCCTGCTGCTGGCGGATTTTCTCTGACAGCCGCTTCTGCTTTTCCTCCTGTGATTTTGAGTCTTTCTTCAGAGTTCCCAGTGGTACCTTCTGCTTCTGCTCTGCAGCTTCACACCTACAAGAGGAGTGCAAGACAACCTCAGCAACACAGAGCCCGCACTGTCCCCATATCCCATCCCGAATGCAGCAGTGAAACCACTTCTCTTTCCACAGCAGCCACGATCTCAAAAATAATTGTATTCATCTCATCATCTTTATCTCAACCCAGGAGGTTTTTTCCTTTTCCCTCCTTTTCTCCCTACCCTACTGGGGCAGGGAGGGAGCAAGGCACGGTGCTAGCTACTGGTTGGCATTAAACCACGACAGGATCAAAAGTATAGTTGTTAGAACCCAAGCCATTTATGCTGGGAATTACCAATTCAGAGCCCAGGAGCCACACAAAGTTTAGGAACGGCTGGAACTGGTTTTCAGTACCATTTCTGTACTCTGGACTTCTACAGCAGTTTTCCTTCCTATCAACTTATGTCTTGATATCAGCTGCTCTTTACAGACATGCTTTCCATCTAGAAAGGAAAGCCCATAACCAGTACCCTGTGATCAAGACACTGTTTACATGAGCCTTCCGACAGGAGATACACTTTGCCTTGCAGCCCCAGGCCACAAAGTCCTCCTTTGCAATATCCTGTAAGTATTTGCTTTTCCCATCCTGTTCAGCTCATGGCCTGCACAACAGCGGTGAGAATCCCACGGGAGGAAAATGCAGGGAGGAAGTACAGGAGAAGGGACTGGCAACACGTTCAAAACTCTGCCTGAGCCGCTGGCCGTCAGGAGCATCGCCCATGGAAGAGGGGGACTGAGGGTATCCCAGGCTCAGCTCCTCTCACAGAACTGAGTCATGGAGAGACACACCAGGATCAACCCCTTCAGAGCAAAGTCATGCAGGAGGATGCGAGATCTCTTGCACGATGCAAGAGATTCATCTGACTCCTGTACTGCTTTGGAGCCAAGCTGATAAAAGCTTCCTGGGTTTGAGTCTTACAGCTAAAGGGAGGATCCAGCTCCCATTGTGGATCACACAGAGTTCCAAGAGGCTGACGAGAGATGATTTTATTGAGATCTCTGGTCCTGAATCTGCCAACTGAGGCTATATCCCCTAGTGTGCAAGATACATACTGGGATCAGCTTTGTCAGTGGAAAGGAGCACAAGCAGCAGTTTCTCCATCGGCCTCTTCTCAGCCGGGGCTCTGCAGGGCTCTTTTTTACAGGGTGATTACTTCCCCAGCTAAGAAATATCTGCCAGAACTGCAAAATGACTGTTTGACACCAAAGCTGCAATTCCCAAAGATAAAAGTGAACAAGTGGCACCACACACAGGTTTCCCAGCAGAGAAATGCCATCTCCTATGCCACTGCATGGACTGAGGCTCAAGACATTAGGGTGTATCTTACAGCACAAGAAAGCATGAAAGCACCTTCTGCCATTGGGAAAAAATTAAGAATACTCATGACATTCAAAACTCCAGATTGCATTATTAGAGGCAGCAAGTCAGGACAAAAGGAATTGTCTTTGATGTCAGAATAGTTTGCAAGTTCAGCACCAAGGCTTTGGTGATGCTCAAGGAACTCTGAGCCAGAGAGTCACCTTCAGCTGGTGTTTCAATGATGAGCCCAACACTATTGAGGACCAACTGGATTTTAGGTAGGAAAAGGGACAAGAGAGAGACTGACACTGACGCAACACGCAGAAATGCTGCCTTCTCTGTGACAAAGTAAGTGACAGTGCCACTCAGGGTTGACCATGGCATCAGAAGGGGTGACTGCTTCGCATAGCCACAGATAGGGAAGTGAATTCAGTTCTCATGACCTGGGACAACGTGCTACGAGAAGGAACTGAGGTGTAGGCGGACAAATCAGAAGGCTGGGGAACAGCTCAGTGCAGGCAGTCAACGCTGAGGCAGCCAAACCCACCACGTGGTGTTCTGATGCCAGGAGAGAGTCTGATTATCAGCAATAAGGGAGCTTCATCTTCAACTTGGCTGGATGAGATTCTTCACAGATCCTCATGGCACACAAGCTTGATACCCTTCACCCATGATGGCAACAGCTATGCTTCTCAAATCCTCAGTGTCCCCTCAGCCAGTACAAATTCCTGGAATGCTGGACAGCCCCATCTCTGTCATTTGGAAACAAGTGGACAGGCAGGAAGAATGGGCCAACAGGAATCTTCTGAAATTCAGTACAGGCAGCAGCAAAGCCCTGACACTGGGAAGGAGTAGCCCCTTGCAGTAAAACAGTCTGGGCACTGGCTGGTGGGGAGCAGCTCTGTTGTAAAGGTCCTGGAGGTGAGCATCAAGCTGGGCATGAGCCAGCCCTGGCAGCAAAAGCACCAACAGCACCTGGGCTGTACGAGCAGGGAAGAGCAAGGATCCAGATCCACTATAGGATGGACAGCATGCCAAGGTGAGATATTGGGAGGTCTGTGAGGTGCATGAGTTATCTGTGTTCTGTACCACTCAACCTCTGAGGCTGCAGGCCTCGGGGCTCATCTATCCCAGTGCAAGTAACCAGAGAGAAGGAATTCAGGGGCCAGATATGGACATGATTATTTCCACTACTGGTCCTTCACTCCGATCAGCTGAGGGGGAAAAGGCTGAGGCCACGCCACTGGTGAGGCTTGCACAAGTGCTCTGTGTGTCCATCCATGCTGCCCTGTGTGGCTGCCCATGCATACAGACAGGGTCTACCTGTGTTTGTGTATCTACCAGCAACACCTTCCCAGCCTTGCTCCCGCTTCCAGCTGGGGGGCTGGAGCTTTGGCAGCCTCTTCTTGCACTTGCAGATGCATCCCTGCCCCAGCAGTTTAGTCAGAGGACAGCCTCAGCCTCGCTCTTCATAGCTCCACACCAGGGCACAAACACATGGAGTGACAGGGAAGATGGCATCGGTGTCCTTCCAGTGACAGGCACCAAAAGAAAGAAGCCAAAACATCAATACTTCCCAAATATCAACATCAACACTTCTTTGTGTTGATGTTGGATTTTTTATTCCAATTAAAAGTTACCACCTGAATTGTCTTTAAGCACTTTGTAAACACTGAGCCGAAGCACCTCACAAGTCTCTTCCTTCATTATACAATTAATAGGAGAATCAGCTTCTGGCAGTGTCTCTCTTCACAGAGCAGCACCCCAGAGCAGTCGTTTTCCTCAATCAAATAAATGATTCGATCTTACCTACAGTATGTAACTGTGAAACACACCACTGGTAGATGAATTGACGTTTTGCCCCCTCAAGCGTGCGAAACATCGTTCTTGGGCTCACTGGAACTCAGAGATGTTCTGCAGCTTGAGTGTCCAATGGGTTGGAGCTACAGTAGTGATGAAAACAACTGCACAAAGTACTCTCAGCCTGCACTTAGGACTATTCTTCAGTTGCTGTCTACGCTACTACATTAAAATGAATATGCATAAACTGAGGCTACAACCTTACTCGCAGTGGCAGTGCAGAAAAACTACAAAGGAACTTAATTTAACCAAATCACTGGTTGAGGTCAGAGGGGCCCCTGCAGGTCATCTGGTCCAATCCCCTGCTCAGGTAGGGACACTTGGAATTCGTTGCCCAGGATCATGTCCTGGAACATCTCCAGGATGGAGACTGCACAGCCTCCCTGGGTCTCCAGTCCTGACCTCCCCAGGCCTCTGGTCCTGCCACTGGGCACCACTGGGAAGAGCCAGGCACTGTCCTCTATTGCAGCCTGCTTTCATGTATTTATGTACATTGATGAGATCCCCTTGACCCTTTCTCTGCTCCAGGCTGATCAGCGTGTCCTCCTTCCTGGGCTTGTTCCTCTCCAGGGGCAGGACTTTGCACTTCCTCTGGCTGAACCTCATGAAGTTCCTGTTGGCTCATTTCTCCAGCCTGTCCAGCTTCCTCTGGAAGGATGCACAACCCCCTGGCGCATCAGCCACCCCTCCCAGCTTAGTACCATCTACAGACTTGCCGAGGGTGCACTCTGCAATTTATATATTGCACAAATGCCCACCAATGCATTGGCTCCAAATACCCACATCACTCCTCTTTGCTGACTGTGAGAACAGCTTAAAGGTATAGAATTGCTACCTGTCCCTCCATTTGCTTCGAAGAACAGATGACCAGAAACTACACAGGTACAGCACGCTGTGGAGAAGTCTTTGTAAGAATGGATTCTTACCTGTCTTGTTCAGGATCGGGGTTCATAGAGCACACCCAGCTATCAGGGTAATTCTTGTCCACCGAGCTCAGCTGGAACGGGAGAGTCCGCCACTTCAGACATACATCTGTCGGACAGACAATGTGCAAGTCAGGAACATAGAGTGTGAGCAACAAAATCATATTTCTCCATAGCATTTCTCAAGCCCGTTTAATGCCCAAGGACCCCACCAATGTCCCAAGTACATCCAACGACAGTAGGGCTACTGGCCAAAAAGAGTGAGGCGGCCACAAGATATACTAGGTCAATTCTTTCTTCATGCTCATGAAACACTTGGAGGAAGACCTCAAATCTTGTACAAGGCATCCATAAGAAGAATGCAACAAAACCTGCCATCAGCTGACCCTGGAGGACTACACACTGACCACTGCAGTGACAGCACACACAAACCAAACAAACAGCCAGTCCCCGAATTCACTGCTCATCTCCCAAGTCAGGCTGTCCCTTACTGATACCAACACAAAATAAGCCAGAGATTTATCCACCAAAAAAAAAATACTGTAACAATCTAATAAATTTTAGATTAACCAGAAAGACGGATGTGGCTTCCAGAGCAGTGCTGTCCTAGCAGGAAAACAATAGCTTAAAAAAAACAATGACGTTTTGCCAAGAAAATGCAAGCGTTCTTAAATTAGATTCTGGAAGGATATCAACAGCAGAGGCCGAGAAGAATGACAGGAAAGCCCTTTGGGAGGAACTTGAAAAGGACTGAGCATACTGTCAAGGCAGCAGAGCCTTGCAAAATAATTCCACAAGACTGGCCTCGTGTTCCTTGCGACATCCTCATCCCCAAGTCCTACAGGAAAAATGGGGTTGAGAGTTTGGTGTCCCTCTACTATAAGACAAAGCGGTTGTGCTGAGACCTCCCTTACCCCAGTAAGGGTTTAGCCAGAGCTGTTTACAGGTGCATAGTAGAGAACTTGCTCTGTGCTCACACCTAGAAGCCACTGGCAGGCCAGTACATCAGAATGCAAATTCCTGGGCCACTTCCCATCGTCTTCAGAGAAGTTTCAGATCTTATTCCAGCATTGAGATGGCTGTCTTTGGCTGGTTCCAGTGACATTCCTAAACCCATTCTCAACACTGCTACTGGCCACCCCTGCCCCGTTCTGTACAGGCACCCAAAGAACACCACGGTTAGTAATTTCTGCAGGACAGCAATCTTACACCAAGATGTCCAAGTGTACCAACAAGTACAGACACAGAAGGAGACAAGTCCTAGAAGGGGATAATGATAGCAAAGCTCTTCTCAAATCCCCTACCCATTTATCTGGTCCCCAACTGCAGCCAGGAGTCCTGCCCCCCTTTCACAGGGAGGGCCAGGCTCCTAATTGCAGCCTGTTTGGACGCACCGCACTGAATCGTGGTAGGGATCTCCATGGCTCTCCGGCGTTTGTAGCGCAGTTCACTGGATGGAGGCTGATTCCAGTTTGCTGACAAATAACCAAATTCATCCCAGAACTTGACGATACCTCTCTGGGCTGAAAAACAAAGGAGCCCCAGCTCAGTATGGAGCCATTGCAACAAAAACCACCACCTGCATTCCTGGCTGCCCTCCCACCACCAGGCTTTCCACTTCCAGCCCTGGTAATTGTGAAGCTTAGTTACCTATAGCAACATCTTTCCAATACTGAGCCAAATGCTCTCCCATGGCCTTCAGCAAGTGTCGATACTCTTTGGCATCAGCAAAATCTTGTTTATTATGGGTTGGCTCCAGAACCAAATAGGGCACATCCACCACACCCACCACTCCACCACATGCCCTGGAAGAGGGACACACAGTCACAAGCATCATTTATCTACCAGTTCCTTGTTCAGAGAAACAATATCGAAGACAGCAGATTAGACACACACAACCCGCTCCTGCAGCAGGTCTGGTTTTACTTTATCAGCTTTCCAAATCAGACTCCAGCTGACATGCAAAAGACAGCGTGGGCTCAAACGTTTGTATCTGCCTTGGGGACCTATTCTCCCTGTCCCTAGAATGAGGCAGTATTGCTACCAGTACTCATCAACCCCAAATACCAGTATGGAGCACAGAAGCCTCATATTGCTTCATGCAGAGAAATCTCTACATTGAGAAACCAGGAAAATATTGGGGTATAGTAAATCTAACTTATTTGTCAGAATCCAAACTAAAGGCTGACAAAATGAGTAAGTCTCATGCGCATGAGGAACGACTAGTGCAGAACAAGGTTATTGCACGGCCTAAGTTATATGTAGGAACACGCCAGGCTTAAGCAAAAAGATTGCTGAAAAATGTCCAGGAACTCACATGCCACCCTCCAGCTGTGGGCCCACCTTCTCGTACATCTTTATCAGACGACTGCAGTTATAAATGAACATGCCATCCAATTCACGCTGCTCAATATTCACACCAAAAATAAAATTCAGTTCTTTGGGTTCCTTCAGTGCCCTGTGGAAGAATGAAACAGCTGCTGAAAATCAAACAGTTTGCTGTCATTAAACAGAGGGTGAGGACATGCAGCACCTTTGAGCGTTACGGGTTTACTAACACCTATCCTGCTGTCTGCTACTTCTAAAGTCCAAGAAGGATTTGTGGAATGTGCATTACAACTAAAGATGAACAAGGTACAGAAACCTTGCAAACAGACACCAGCTTAGGTGGAGAGTATCTGTTTGGTCAATTTAATTATTCATTTGCATATGTCCTCTCCTTCAGGAATGGATTCTGGTTTTGATGTCAGATCTGCTTGTTCCAAACACTGCAGTGTACCAGTCTCACGGAAGCACTGTTACGCACAGAGTGGTCCTCTCCAGTGTATTATGGTTTGTGATGCAGATGCAGATCTCTATGCCAGATAAAGCTACAGTCTTGAAATTCAGGTTCTGGAAGAGTTCTTGTAGTTACGAGTTGTGCAGTGCTATCACTAAGTTCAACAACTGGAAGACGGAACACGCAGCCCAAGCAGAGATATTTTTTTTCTGGAAGTGACAGCACGGCAATGTGTATAATTTGTACTTTCTCTGTGCAGCTGATGACTTCAAGGAGCACATTTGTGAGCACTTACAGATTTCCAAATTGGAATCTTTGATTATCAGGAACTTTATCTCCCGTGCAGCAGAAAGCCTCAAGAGATTTCTTTGCGTTACAAATCAAAGAAAATCCCTGTGTCTCACAAACAGAGATATGTTTTTTTAACAAATTAGATTAAGTAGGCTCCACAGCTTTCATGAAATCCATGCTGAGGACTTTTCATCATAAGGATCTTTGGTTTCAGGCTGAAGGTATCATCAAATATGAGGTCCAAACTTTTACCTATTGCAAGATAGCCTATACCACTGTCCTACCCACACCTCTCATTTTTCACCTCCCCTGTTTTTCCTCCCACTGCAAATTCTTAGCACTTCTGTGTTTTTCTGCAATTAGGAATTTGACTTCTCCTTAAGTGATTAGTTGAAGATAGTGGGATTCTTTCAACTCATCTGTTGACTGTATACTAACATCAGACAGCAGAAGAACCTCAGCTGTACATGCACCAGCACTGCAGATACAAGATGTAAGTCTGTCTTAACAGTTAGGCATCTAAAGGTAAATCCCTGAAATATATTAATTTCTTACTCATTTTCTGTTTAAAGCCATCCTCTTCTCCATACAGATGCACAGGTACCCTGTGACACAACTTCCCTTAGAACAGATGACCCTAAAATACCTTCCTAGGAAACATCCTGGTGGAGCAGCTCTCAGTACTTCCAAACCTAAGCCTTTGCCAAGAGGAGTTTGAAGGCCGACAACACAGGAGCTGGGCTAGAACATCACCCTTTTGGTCTCAGCTCATGCAGGTGGACAAATGTTACTGGTGTGGCAAAGCACCCACCACAGGGATCAATTTTCTTTTTCTAACTTACGGAAAAGGATGTCGAGCCCTACATTTCCAGTAACAACGTGCACTCACCTACAAAATAGGAAGGGCATCTCCTCAGTTTTATGGGAGGGATGGGAAGTCAAATTATCATCTAAAACATGGAAAAGTGGTGGGCCAAAACCACAGGGTTTTATTACTAGGATTTCAGTATCTGTCCTATCTGCTGGATTTATAACCTGGCTTTATACAGGCTTTGGAAAGCAGTAAGCATTGCTCTCACTGATGCACTCAGCACCAGAGAAATGGCAGAAAACCATCCTAGAACATTCTCTGCAACCCAAGTTTTCTGAGAGGCTATAGAAATTGTTTTGTACAGAAGGTTTCCTATTATAGGAAATTTCTTTGGGAATTTCTTCTGTTTTCTGGATAAAGTGCAAGAGTAGGGAATAGCCTGATCCTCCATGTCACCTCTGCTCACTGGTGATGAATACAGGGGCAGAGGGAAAGCCACAGGCCTGCCCAGAATGGGCTCAGCACCCAGCAGCTCCCGCTGGGAGCGCACATGGCAGAGCCTGTGCAGAAACCCAGGCAAAAGGCCTTTTCCTCTGCTGCTGGTTAGCTGTCACATACATCTGTTTTCCTCATCATTACGTATTTGAACCTTATCTACAGATAAGATTTTGCCGTATCTACAGCTGAGGCATTCTTCCGAAACAGCTGGTTTACATTTTGTGGCCTTTTTAGATTTAAACAGAAAGAAGTGCTTCAGAAAACTTGGAACGGGTAATTTCCAACTAGTCAATAAAAGGCACATAGAAACTATCTTCAAACAAACTTGTATTGTCCAAGTACTTTGTTATTCAGCTTCTTAAAAGGGAGGAGTATTTCGCCCATTGGCAAAAGGCCAGAAGACCATTCACAAAATTGTACTTCATGCACGAATGTCATCAAACCCAAGAACTAAAAGACAAGCTGTGTGTGGAAAGTCCACCAAAGCTGAAGAGAACTGCTTCTCCCAAGAGTTCCTGCATTCTTCAGACCACTGCTCTAGGACTTTTAAATCAAAGCTGCACTTACTTATTTTTAGCATCTTAAGATACATCAGAACTCTCTCTGGCAATGAGTCTGGTACAGTTCTGAGCTAAACAGCCATGTGAGCTGGCACGCATACCGGCTGGTGGGAACGGAGACGTGGTATAACCAGATCTCTAGCTCTCCCAGACTCAGCGTTTGGGTTAAGAGCATTCATTCCTGGTTAGTTCATTTGTGAAATGCATATGACAAACTTGCAAAAAAACCTCGTCTGTATGCAGAGAGTGAAATATTCCTGTGTGTACGTCGATAGCGAAGTTATCTGCGGCCAGAGCTAGGTTAGAACAATGTCTTGGGGTTTGGCAGCACTGACTTTAACCAAACTTGGCAAGATTTTCAAAAGCGTCTCTATGCCATCTAACTTGCTAACATTTGTTTGCCTCCCTGAATCTCACCTGCAGAGTGAGAAAAGGTGACGTGAGAACCAGGTAAATGTCTACAGAAAAGAAGGCAAACCCAAAGCTGTCGTTCAGCAGGTAAGACGGGAATAGCAGAAGCAACCAGAAGAGCCAACTCAGTCTCCCTGGTTTAACAGCCAGGACACACAGGATGCCTGCAGGTATTTTGGCTTTGAGCTGAGCTGCTCCCTCCACCACACGAGCAGAGCAGGGGAGACGTCTGAGCAAGTGTGAATGGTTTTCCCAAGCCTGGGAAAACCAGAGCTCTGAACCACCCTGCACTCACCGCTGCTTTGCGTCCTTGATCCTTTTCTTGACGTCGGCCTCCCGGCGCATGGTTATTGCCGAGTTTTGGACTTGCCGTAGCATCACCTGCAAACAGGCCACGCACAGTAAAATTGCTTTGGTGAAACTCATGAAATTCACTCGCTTCTGTGATTTCTTCCCCCTTTCAAGGGGATCTCAGAAGGGTTTTAAGTGTATAGAATGGTGGAGGGTGAAAATCAGCATGCCTTTACATTTAGGGCAGCACTTGCTGCTGGGTTGTTTAAGCAGCTACACAGCTGCATGGAAGAAAATGTGTAAAAGTCACTGAAAAAAAAAAAAGCCTAAACACCTAAGGTGACTGAAACCAGAGGGCAATGGAAGCACAGGGAAATAGCCAGGGTACATGGATACCCTTGTTTCCATTAGATGCCAGTAGGAAGTATAGTGACCTTAAACTGGTCTCACTTGCTGGCCCACCCGACTTCCCCACAAGCCCTCTGACCAACCAGCCACAGGCTGGGCCTCAGCCATGCCCCCGTCCAAAGCCCGAGCCCCACTGGAAGGAAGCAAACAAACCGCCCCTCTCTGGCAGCCCTGGCCAAATGCTTTGGAGCCAGGGGTGCAGGCAGAAAGGAGGAAACAGACAAAAAGCACCCACTTTTACTTTTGTCCAAAAATCTCATGTTCTCCTGGCCTCTTCTGCAGAGCGTGACATCAAACAAAGTGCCTGGGGGCTGGGGCTGGCCTTTCTGCACAGGATATGCTGAGGGCTGTGGGGCAGGGGAACGTCAGCTTCCTGCCTGGGCTGGGAACCTCACGTGGGTGTTGAAGTGCTCCAGTGGTGACAAGATCACAGAATGCTGCTGGCAACTCTCCACCGACTTCAGTCACCGATGGCTTACCCGCATACCGGGTGCTACCATTGGGTGCCAACCAGCCCTGGTCCCAGCCCCGGTCCCAGCCCAGATCCCAGCCCCAGCCCCCAGAGACTGAACTGCGAGGAGCTGCCAAAGCAGAGGGCTCACCCTGGACTCCCGCATGAGATCCCCTCCCAGGCGCAGCTCCAGGGCACGGGCTTGGCTCTCCGCCTCACGAGCCTTCTCCTCCGCTGAAACACACAGGGAAGAAGATGTTGACCGTTCAGTACAGACAGCGTATCGTAAGGCATTCACCCAAGGAGACCCATTTCCAAGGAGCCCCTGCGGGAGTGACGTGTACAGGGGTACAAAGGTAACACAAAGGTACAGAATAAAACACTGCACACAGGAGGGCACCCCTGACACGCCATCCCTAACTTGCTCGAGGTTGCAGTCAATGCTGGCCTAATAGCAGGGCTAAGCTCTGCAGAAGCGTGTTTAAATGAAGCATCTGTGAGGAAGTTAATGAGGAACAGGAAGCACTAAGAATCCAAGTGCCCTCACCTGCTCTGCCCAAAAGCACAAAGAGAGAAAAAAGCTCTCACAAAAGGAAGACTGAGTTCAGGCTTGAGAAGGAGTTACAAAGAGGTTGCTTTCTTGTGGAGATGACAGGAAAGGGATACTCTTAGAAATGCTTTTGTCTTTGATGATTGCTAAAGTTTGGCTGAAACAAAACTAATCTGTGATACACACAAAATTCGGCACAGTGTTCTGAAAACCTGCCACTACCAAACCCTTGCATGTGCAAAATTTTCCACTTAAAAGAAATTCCCTTTTCTGCTTCTCTCCCAGACTTCCAACCAGACTGCCTGGCAATAGGTACACGTCACCCTCACACTGCTTACCATTCATTCATAGAATCATAGAATCA
>VZTM01015696.1:631-13689 GCA_013400555.1 Jacana jacana | reverse complement strand
TTCTATGATTCTATGATTCATTAGTCCAAGAAAACACAATAGTTAAAATTTATAATTTTTCAGATTTTTTTTAAGTAACGCCCATTTTAATTAATTCAAATATGTGGTCATTTTTGGTAGTAATATCTTAGCATTTTTTGCTAAGAGGAAAATCTGCAATGTTCAAACCTTTTCTTAAACATTCTGAGCTATCAATATCTTCTGAATTGACAGTAGCATCTATGTAAGCTGAATTGTCTGAACCAAGGTATACTTGCAGTCATATTTAACCTTGTTGTCCTTTTTTCCCTAGAAGTCTTGAAAAACAAAGCAAATGTTGTTTAATTCTGACCAGTCTTCAATGAAGTCTATGTGGAACCATATGTTTTGGAAAACAAAAGCAAATATTAAATGGGAATTAAGGTGCCTTTGACAACCATATTGCTAGAAAACCTGAAACTGAACATACGTGTTTTCTTTACAGAATAGATTGAAGACATTGTAAGTCAGTAAGTCTGAAAATAAAAATCATGGTTTGCGACAGGCAAATTTCTCTTGATGCCCCTTCGAGACATTGCTGCTATAACTTTTTGATATACCTGATCTGATATTGTTGTGCAATTCTTTCACACAAAGTACACAAAACATTTATTTTCAATATTTTTGAATCTGTGATTTATAAGATTAAAACTTAATGGAAGTACTCATTTCTTTGTCAATGGGGGTGCTTAATACAGAAGAATTTGAGGGGAAAAAAAAAAAAGAGATAAACTTTATAGTTCAAAGTCAAAGATAGAATGAGAGGATGTTAGGTCTCATATAAAGTCAGGTTGTGGAGTATGGAGGCAAGCAAGGACCTGAATGTAGGCCACAGCTGGAATATATATCCAAACTCTGAATTGTCAAGTTCTATTCTTCCACTGTCTTAAAATATATCATACATGCAGAAGTTGTGGTATCTTTAATTTCCTGATACCCCTTCAAGTGTGAACCCATTCTTTTTTTTTTTCCCATTCCAATCCACCAACTCATTCTCAGAATCAAAAAAGACCAAAACACATTCATTCTTCTTTGTTTGGCTATGGTTCCTTGGTTTGTGTGAATAGCACCCAAAAATTCCTTGATGGTCTTCCGTTATTTATTGGTCATACCTGTAGCTTCCTAACTCCACACAATCAGTTGGATATAGCATAATTGGAAATATAGAAAGCAGGTCTTCCTTTGTGTTGCAGCCATTGAAAACAAGGGTTATGGTTATGTCTTTGGTAAGGAAATGGAACAATGCCTGAAGCAGTTAGCTTTGTGATCATAGCAGTGAACTTCAGTGAGAATAAAAGTAAATATCTTTCCATCTTCCTGATGTACACTCTAGTCTACTGACTCATCAAGCTGTTTTTCTTTTATCTTGTTAGAGTCTCATGCTTTCATTTTTATATTCTCCTGCAATTATCACTATGTTCTGAAAAGATTAACAAGTTATTTTTTGAAGAAGGAAATAAAAAAAACCCCATACGCTTCTCAGAGAAAGTAAAGCATATTTATTCAGAGTCATAGACTAGCATTGCAGTGCATCTTTCAAATTGTTAGACATTGTTATGTTCCAATTTTCTATTTCTGTGTATATAGTTTATTGTAAACCAGAAACATTTCCAATACGTTGTTGGTGAAAGAGAAGGGGATCGTTGAGGGGGAGAGGGGGTATTTATTTCTTTATTTAACATTAGAAAGCAAGATTTGCCTATTTATAAAACAGGAAAGCCAAAGCACCTGAAAATACCTCCCAGAAAATCATCACCTTGGGGTAAGCAAACTGTCCAGCTACTACCTTGGTGAAATTAAATGCCGTGACTAATGCCAGTAATTATCCTTCTTTATTAATAGCTTTAAAGGGCCTATTTGTTTCCATGTTGGTGCTCACCAAATTGATCTCTGTTTAGTGAGTGCTGAAGTGCAGATTTATTAGTGTTTCTCTCAGTATTTGAGTAGGATTGAGCAGCAGAGCCAAATATGCTCACAGAAAAGTTAAATGGAGGGTTGAGTTTTTTTGTAACCACAAATTTATGACACAGAACTGACATCCAGGAGGGTTGAAATGAGGACTGCTGAGAGCCTGGTCACTGCAGTAACAAGATCAGAGAACAGCGTCATTGGTTCGAGACCATCTCCTTAATGCCTGAATCAGCTGAAACTACTTGAAGATTAAAGTGAAGGACACTACACATGAAGCCTCACAATGTAGTTATTTAATGTTTTATGGAGCAAGAGTTACATAAATTGAATGAAAGCCATGTAAAAGAGAGAGATCAACAGTAAGAGTGCCAATACAACCATGTCCCTCATTTAGCTCTAATGTCACACACCAGATAATGAAAGGCAAATTCTGCCTTTAATTTAAAATGCATATTTCAGCAGAGGCATTAGGAAGACACTGTATTAATACCCAACTAACAAAGTGGATGTTAGTAGATTCGCTTTTTATTCTTTGGCTCATGCTAGAGCGAATTACTACTACAGTCACCTTTTATTTTGAGAAGATTTAATTACCATAATTATCTTTAATTTTGCATTGATTAATGTGCCTCAAAGGAATACATTAAGGTATCTTGCTTAGGGTCTGGACTCCATGTGCAAATAAAACACATACAATTAATGCTTTGTGATTTGTAGTTCTTATCATAATAGTTAGGATAAAATCTTGAAAGGCAAATCTAACCAGCCATAGATTTCAATCTGACCTGACAGAACACTTACAAATATTGCTTGGGTACTTTTTTTTTCCAAATAAAATAATGCAATCATGCTAAAAGTAAAGTATGAACTGCAGCAAAGCCTTTTTTAGACTCAGGAATCTATGCATTTTTTTAACATTATTATTTATTTTGATATGAATATTAATCACATTTTATACTACAGCACTGCTTAAAGGCCTGACTGGAACCACTGTGCTATTGCATATGATACAGCCCTGGCCATGATTAAAAGCACATAAAGAATATGAGAAACATCAATTTATATCCAGCAAACAAAGGTATAGAGATTTCCCTTACGTCTTATGGGGAACTCAGAAAAATTCCAGTCAACCCCATGACTTCAGGGTCCTGTAAGGTCATCCTTGAACTCAAAATCTTGCATAAGGCAGGTTTACTGTCCAAAATATCCATATTCTTCAAACACAGTTCTGTTTCAAGTATTCACAGTACATGATGCATAACACTTGACTACTTTCTGCCACAAATGTATGTATTCTTTTGGTAAGTGGATCTAGGGACATCTCTAGGGCAACAGTAACCTGTTGCCACCAGTACATGAGAATAAATCAAACAATCAATCCAAGTATCAGCATACCTGAAGCTACTGGTGTTTTAGATTTGCAAAGGCATTTGGATTTGGAGTGCTTAGGTGTCTAAATTCATTTTTCATAACATAAACAATATAAATACCTTTAAAAGGCTTTCCTTGGGTGCTACTTATAAATGTTTAAGCCAACAGTCTTAATTCTACTCACTCTAAAATCATTAATAAAAGTCCCATTGGCTGATTCGGTGGAAAATCAAGCCCTTGTTGTATCTGTGTCGTGGAAAAGGGTAACTGGTGATGAACAGAGCAACAGCTTGAATTTGAATTTACAATGATGTACAAAGTATGCAACCTGTCTGGAAAGCACATCCAAAGTTCATTCTGTTTTTGAGAACCAAAGTAAAACACTGGATAAACTCAGTGAGACATTAAGGAGTCTGTAATTAAGTTCTAAATGGACACGCATATATCATTATTCTTAATCTTAAAAACAATTTCTAGTTTAAAGTAGAAAATATTTTCTCTGAGGTTTCCTTGAGGTAAGGACGCACTACTATAATATGGAAGGTTAGATTCTGATTATTTTTTTGCTGTTTTGTCAAATGTGGTAACAGAGGAATAGAGGAATACGCTACTTAATTTAAATTTTACTGCACTTTTGTTTATTTCTACCTGCTTTTCACAAAAGGAAAATTAAAACAGAGCTACACTTTTGTCCAAGCGTATCAATTTTTAAGATGTTTCTCAATAATTTTGAAAATATTATTTCGAACTGCACATAAAAGTCATTATGAACTTCTCTATGTCTCAATCTATTTAGTCACATTAGGAAAATGGTTGCTAGATAGGAGTTTGTCCAAAAACCTTCGAAACTAGTTACAGCTTAAAAAGAAAAATAAAAGTTGCTACTACAAATGCTGATAAGAGTAGTCAATACTTGAAATGCCTGTTACTATTATTCCCACAGGTTTGAGCTATGGAGTTGTTATCAAGATAAACAGACATTGTTAATAAAATTGAAACTTACGGTACTATTGTCTAGGGAACTATTCATATAATAGAAAGACAGACTTTAATCTAATCAGTGAACACATGGAAAAAACACAAACTGTTTCATAACACTGAGTTATTTGAATGCTTTACTCCCAGACGATATTCATATATTCAAGTTCTCCATTCCTTCCAAGGTGAAAAACAAAAGTAAACATAGAAAACAATTAGTTGTTTGTCTTGAGACCCCCTTCAATAGTTTACACACGATCTTTTCACACCATGAACTATTCTCTCTTACTAACCACAAAAAATGGTTGAACGGGGCTTTGAGCAACCTGGTCTAGTGGAAAGTGTCCCTTGCCGATGCCAGGGGAATTAGAGCTAGATGATCATTAAGGTTCCTTCCAGCCCAAACTATTCTATGATTCTATGATAATCTTTTATGTGGTTTACCTTATCTGTCCTCTTTTTCATCTTCAGTATAGTTTAAGCTCTTCACAGTTAGGTAAGAACAATTTGTTTTTTGTTTTAGTAGTATGTTATCTGTAGCATGTGAGTTGATTTAGTGGGAGATGAAATACTCAAGGGAGAAAAGGGGGTTTATAGTGAATTTGGTTAGGCCCTGAAGCTGTGTCTGTTTAGAGTTAACTACATGGCAATGTTGTCAGCTTCCACTGTTGACAGTAAGGTAGAGGAGGCACATGATCTGAAGATCCATTTTAGGGACATCGATGCATTTACAGGTGGCTTTCATGAATCCAAAACTGAGCCAGTGGAATGTCATTCTTGATCTTCATTAGTCACAGACTTCCTGTCCCCCTGAGCAGAACTTGTTTGGAAGAAAAAGGCAAGGAGACTGTCTTGTATCATTATGTTACAATCACTCTTATGAATGATGTTATAAAAATTTCTAAATAAAAGATAATTATTTTATGTATTTTCAACTGATTAAGTTATGTATTTTTAGCAGAGTACACAATAGGTGCTAAAGACTTTTTCCTATACAAAAATTCTACATGTGTCATAATACTTCTTGAGTCAAAACCTAAGAATAGACATTTTTTCACATTTACCTTAAATATACCTTTTACTTTTGCAGAGAGTTAGAAAATTTCTTAGTTATCTCATATCTTAAGGCTTAAAAAGAAAGGGGTATTTTATGATGTACCACATTTCATTTGGACTTCCAAAATAGCGTATTCACTGAGTTACATAGAATTGTACTCTTTTTCCCCTAGTGTTTAGCACAAGAAATATTTTCAGAGTGCTTGAATACAAGTTAGTTATGTATTGGAAACACTGATTACATTTTTTATTTTCTAACAGTATGATATGAATAAAATGTTTGGAATTTTCCTTCAGTTTTTAATAGTGCTTCTACTTGGGAAGACTTGCAAAGTCATTGAAAAGATGCAAATTGGCTAAACTGTAACAGATATGTATTTGCATAATATTTCATATTAAGTTTTTAAATATATAATACACTGAAGATTAATTTAAACCCTCAAAAAATCCAAGAAGTTTTGGAGTTGGATTGAATATTTTGTTTTTGCATCAACTTTTTCAATAGATATTATATATATCACTGAACAAACAAAACGAATCATGAAAGAGACTGTGATACTTTTCTCTGTACAATTTCTCACTGCATCATGTATTTTAAATATGGCATGTGTCTGGGAGTAGGACACCCTGAAGCATCTGTGGCCACGAATAAGTCCTAACAAGAGCAGGCACATCTCAAGGTGTCTGAGGCCATGGTTATCTCAGTGGCCCAGCAGGTATACCTCTGGAGGAATTGTGGCCCCAGAATAAGTCCACACTGGAGAAAGTACACCTCAAAGCATCAGTGGCTGTGCATGAGGTCATGCTGGAGCACCTCAAAGCAGAGGTATAAGCTCATGGCAGCGCAGGTACACTCATGCAGGGACTGCTGCTGTGGGTAAGGCCAGGCTGAAGTAGGTTTAGTTCAAAAAGGACTGTGGCTGTAAGGCCACACTGGAACAAGTATATCATTGAAGGTATTGTGGCCCATGGATAAGACCATGCTGGAACAGGTGCACCTGGGACTAGATTTTAGATTTGTGACCAAAACAGTGTTGATAGCACAGGCATGTTTTAGATATGGCTGAGCAGAGCTTACAAGGAATCAAGGTCTTTTCTGTTTCTCACCCCACCTCATCAGCAAGGAGGCCAGGGGTGCATGAGAAGTTGGGAGAAGACACAGCTGAGGCAGCTGAACACAACTGAGCAAGGGGATATTCCAGACTGTATGACAGCATGCTCAGTATATAAATCTGAGGAAAGAAGAAGGAAGACAGGGATATTTGGAGTTCTGGTAGTCTTCCCAAGCAAACATTAAACATGATGGACCCCTTCTTTCCTGGAAATGATTGAACAGCAGCTTCATGATGGGAAGCAGTGGATGAATTCCTTATTTTAGTTTGCTTGCTTGCACAGCTTTTGATTTACCTGTTAAACTGTCTTTACCTCAAACCACAGGTTTTCTCACTTTTACTCTTCCAATTCTCTCCTCCAGCAAACGGGAGTGGGTAGTGAGTTAGCAGCTGTTTGGTGCTTAGTTGCCACCTGGTGTTAAACTTAGTCAAAAGTTTGAATGGTAACAATTATAAACATACGTTGTGTGTTTTGCATACTACCTTACTTTTATAAATCAAGGTAGTTGTATGACTTTACAAAGAAAGTTATGGAATTCAGATAATCAACATGCACTTCTCATGGAGACAAGCTTGTGGTCCAATATAAATTCTTTTGCTTTCATATTAAAAATAGTAGCACAGATTTTATGCACTTTTAGTTTGTTGCTACTTATTTGAAAAATCTACTCTTGACTGAAGCTATATAGACCAAACTTCTGATTAAATAGGCAAGAATGTGGAAGTCAGGACTGATGAGGAGTAAGTTGGTTTTTGGTTTTGTTAACGTTATGTTCAGCATAGCTAAATGTATGAGAATTCCTCAGCTTAGATCTTGCTGTCTGCCTCAGAAAGTCTGGCAGCTGTTATGAATGGATGAGAAATTTTGGCCAAAAAATTCCTTTGCAGCACAATTTTCTTCTGATTCACAGGAGCAACACTTCAAATATTTTCAAACGGAAATCTCAAAACATTAAATTCCAGTAAATGTCAAAATGTTTTGTTTCAACATTTTCACTCTCAAAATGGAGATATTGCAGTTGGATTTGGAGGATTTTTCTTCTTTTTATTATTTTTTTTCTTTCCTTTTTTTTTCCTTTCTTTCCTTTTTTTTTCCTTTTTTTTTTTCTCTCCAAATTTTGACTCTTCAGTTGGCATTGAGAAATAATTTCAACTACATTTTGCTGAAATTTGGGGTATTATTTTACAACGATAAAGTGAAATACTGGAAGTTAAAAGAGAGAGGTAATCGAAGAGCTATATAACTGCATGTTTGAATACACCTTGAATTTTTTTAGAGGACTAAGATTGGAACTGTTACATCTCAGCAGATAGTACATGGTGTTGGAATAAAAAAATTAATGAAGATCTGCGTTTCCTTTTTAAAATATATGCTTTTTAGCTAAATTAGGCTACAAAAAATCCCTTCCACAGTAGCATACATATTCATAGTATAAACCAAATAGAAAGTGTGAGGGTTTTGGTTTTGGTGGGTTTTAATCTAAAGACTTTAAAAACTAGGCTCATGACTTTAAAGGAATGATTCATGATTTCTGAATGCTTTGAGTCAGATTTATCAGTATATCTAGACAGATAATTGGGTCAATAATGTTATTGAATTAAAGGTTGAATGAAATGCTAATTTTCTTATATTGTTGTACTATGCTTGATTAAAGAAAGGTTGATTTGTTATGTTACTTATTTACTGATATACAAACTATAAAGAAGAAACCAGGATGGCAGCAATTTATGCATTGAAAATATATGTATGGTTTTGGTTTACATAATTCTTTATTCAATAATAAAAAAAAAAAAGTATAGTTGCTATGGAAACTAATGCAACATAGGATTTAGATTACTGTGAAGGAGCAGGGCATTTTTATAAACAAATAAACACAAAAGACACATAAATCAAATGCTAATCAGCATCATGTATGTTACTGAGACCACAGGCAGGAGTTTTCTAGTCTTGTTGAATGTGCAGAGGGTTCAGATTGCAGGCTCAGTCCCTGCACTGGCATTCTCAAATATAAAGTCCAAAAATATATTGAACTTATGTTATTTCCCAGTCCCAATAACTGTATTACTGAATAACTGTGTTCAAGTTTTTAAGCACAGATGAATCCACAAACTAGCCTTTATATTCTCTAGGTGCTTACTAAAAATTACAACCTCTTTATGAACTTGCAATATGAAAGGCATGACTATCTAAGAGGAAGATATTGAAACCATTACCACTTCACTTAGACACAAGAGAAGAAATCTGTGTTAACTGTATGCATAGGACAGAAGGGACAAATGAGCTTTATTTCATCTACTACTCCCATTTTCAGATCTTTTTATATCTTGCTTGTCTATTTTTTCCTCATTTTGAAAATTCTTGGCTTTTCATTCTGATTTAAAAATAATTGCAGTTCTCCCCCAGTATGCGCGCACACCCCCATCTACTTCATAATTGTGTCTATTAAAATCCATCTCTGTTGCTATGTGAATAGTGTACACTTCTACTTTTCTCTGCTTCTTCGTGCTGATTGACTTGCACATCACAAAATGGAAGTTTCTGAAAAAATATTTGGTATTTAATAAGAATCGTGAGACCAGTTTAAATGTAATTAGTCTTGAAAAATCTTATAAGAAGTGTATTCCTTTTGATGCTCTAAGCAGGATCAAAATAAGAGAATTTCAGAGACGTTCCTGATCACATCTTTTTTAAATTTGGCTATTTAGTTAGACTTATCCATAAAAAGAGTGAAAGATTTAGCAGATGTCAGGAAATACTACTTTTTGAGGAAAAATGTGAAAAAAGTTAAATATTTATGTAATATGTTCTGTGCCCCATGAATTGAAAATGTTATGTAGACAAGCCAACACACCTGGATTCAGAGTTCAAAATTCTCCCTCTTTACTTCCTCCCAAATAAAAATAACTTAGGTATGAAGAAAACAAATATTAGAAACTTTTTTCAGAGAATCACAGAATTGTAGAATGATTATTATTTGAAGGAACCATAAAGATTATCTAGTTGCAACTCCCCTGCCATAGGCAGGGACATCTTCCACTAGACCAGGCTGCTCAAAGCCCAGTCCAACCCAGCCTTGAACACTTCCAGGAAAGGGGCACCCACAACTTTTCTGGGCAACTTCTTCCAGTGTCTCATCACCCTCAAAGTAATAATTTCTTCCTAATATTTAATCTCTGTCTACCCTCTTTCTGTTTAAAACTGTTACCTCTTGTCCTGCCACTATGCTTCTTGATAAAAAGTCTCTCCTAAGCTTTCCTGTAGGCCCCCTTTAAGTGTGGAAGGCTGCTCTAAGATGTTCTTGGAACCTTCCCTTCTCTAGGCTAAACTACCCCAACACTCTCCCCATTCTCATAGGGAAGGTGCTCCAGCGCCAAGAACATCGTCATGACCCTCCTCTGAAACAGCTTGAGCAGGTCCATGTCTTTCTTATGCTGGGAGCCCCAGAGCTGGAGGCACAGGTAGGGTCTTACAAGAGCCAAGTAGAGGGGGAGAAACACCTCCCTCAACCTCCTAGTCATACTTCTTTTGATGCAGTCCAGGATGAAATTGGCTTTCTGGTCTGTGAGTGCACCATTGTGTCCACCATTCATCCACCATTAACACCAAGACTCTCTCTGCTGGGCCGCTCTTAATGCACTTATCACCCAGCCTGTATCCATGTTTGTGATTGCCCCAACTCAGGTGCAGGACCTTGCCCTTGGCCTTGCAGAACTTCATGAGGTTTGCATTTTATCATCACAATTTTGTTTTGAAATGAAAAATTATTTCAAGTTTCCACAATTAAATATTTGTTTTGTCACAGCAGAAACATTTTTTTCATTAAATATTTTACTTCACAAATTAAAATATTTGTTTGTTTCCTGAAAAATATTTCAGGAGCAGTAATTTTCATTTTCCAGCAAAAAAAGTATTTTGTGGAAAATTTCTGCTTAGCTCCAAAAATTAGCACATTTTTGGCAACGTAACTCACGGAAAAGGGCAATGATTTCTCCAGAATGTCCTATTTACGTTTTTGCTATTATTCATCTAAGTGATTCAGTGTTACCAGGGGACAGCAAAAAATGTGCTGCTGCAGTAAACAAGCTAACATATCTAATATTGTGAATTGGCTGCAATCGGATTATTTGTAAGCAGGGTTAACCAGGGTGGTAGTTTAGGTGCTGATGACATTCTGCAGTTCTCTACTGTCTTACTGGTTTGCATACAGGGCTTCAGCTCCATAGAACCTCACTGCTTGTCATTTCCCCTCCTGCTGGAGGTTGCTACTTAGGCACAGCTGTCCCTAGTTTTTCCTGAAACAGTAGCTGAAATGCTTTCCTTACCTGTATCATTTTGACAAATTAGGTTAGGACAACCACATGTGCAGATACACTGAGGTAGAAACAAAGACAGACCTGATGACATGAGGCAACAGGAGGAAACTCACAGTCTTCAATCATCACCTTATGAATAATAAAATAGCACTATATATGCTACCTTTGTGGCATGATTGCAGTAAGTCCTAAAGGAAGAATGGAAAGACCATCTCTGTGGTTTATTTTGTTTTCTTTTGTTTTGTTTTTGTCTTTGGAAGGTGACAGAATCACAGTATCTAGGGGTCAGAAGGGACACCTGGAGATCATCTAGCCCAACCCCCCTGCCAAAGTAGGTTCACCCAGAGGAGGTTGGACAGGAACACTTCTAGGTGGGTTTTGAATATGTCCAGAGAAGAAGAAACCACCACTTCTCTGGGCAGCCTGTTCCAGTGTTCAAGTGATAGTGTTTTGACTGCTTGGCAAAAGCTCTGGTCTCTCTTACATTAAAAAACTTTGTTCCTCTTCATTGCTTACTAAAATAATTACCAAACCTTACATTTTCAAGTATCCAAGCACATAGATTAATGAAGCAGAAAGTATATGTAAATTAATTACTTTTGAATAGAATTTATATCCATAAGCACTAATTTCACTGCAGTTCAATGTCCAAATCCAATAAATTACATCAGGTCCTCTAAAGCTACTATCTACTTAGTGTCAAATACTATAAATTCTATATGTTAAATGGAAAAAAATGAATGTGAATCTGCTTTGCAAGTAAATTAAATAGTTTAGATGAAAAAAAATGCTAAAACACTGCTGTAACTAGAAACTTAGTGTAGCTTGTTCAGTGGATGGGAGAACCTCAATAAGCTTCATGATTTCTTACATCTACATGAGGTATCACTTCAGAAAGGCCAAGCTATAAAACAGAGATGCCCCGTATTATGATTTTTTTTTCTCAGCTCATATAAAGTGATACAGCCCTACTCACTGTGAAACAACCTCTGTTCTCCAAGGTTGAAGTTTGCAATAACAACTGTTTGCTTAAACTACACAGACTAAATAGCATCTCTATCTTTTGTGAGGCAGAAGATTTTTTGAATAGATATGATGTAGGCGTTTTCTCTAAACTGTGGTTTTGGTCAGAAAATTGCAACTGGTCAAAACTTTTAGGTCAGTGCTTCAGATATTTTGTTGACTGCAGCATTGTGTACATCTCCACACCTGCTGCTAACAGCAGTCTTATAGCCACTTAAAACTCAGTATAATATCCTGTGGCTGCAGTGTGAACATATCCTAACATCCTAGCCCTCATGCAAGACATGGGACATATGTAAAACTGACTATTCAAATACAGCAATGCAGGCAGATCTCTCCAATAATGTCTAATTCACATGCTCCAACAAAGGCTATTTTACAGTCTAATTCCTTTTTAATTATTTTAAGATGCACACTGTAATATGCATGGCTAAAAGAAAGAAGCTCTTATTTGTTTTTAACTTAAATTCTTCCTCTCTAATGAAGCCCTATGCAGCACTACCCTATGTTGCTCCTACTCGTTTGTGCTACCCAAAATGGTCGTTAGCAATAGATTAAAAGCACAAGCCTTAAAGTAAATTTGATAGAACTTTCACTATAGCCAATGCAGATTGTAGCTTTATTGCCTAAAATATGATTATGCATTCCAGAACAGGCTTTTGTTATGACTCCATTTGCCAGGTGGAGTAGGTCATTTTCACAATGTCCTCACCAACACTCAAGCAATTTGCATGTTGGAAAACATCACTCCTTCCCAGAGAACACTGAGTGGAGGAGCATCTAGAATGAAGGCTTATTCTTGATTATTTCCCTATAAACTCATGCATAGGTTTGTAGCAATGCTAGTGCATGCCTGAAACCCATTTCGTGGTTCTGATGAAAAAGATGTATGCAGACCTAGATACATTTACATTCAGAGGAAACAATATTTACCTGCCATTTTGCTTTACTTGTACTTATGTATATTTGTGTTTTCTTATACTTGATGACAGGATGTGTTAGGAAGGCAAATTATGATTGGGAAAAAGAAGAGAAAAATAATAAGTGCTTTGCTTAAGTCAAGTCAGTAATACCATCACGGCAATGTATAAAGCAGTAATGCTTATCATAAGGCTGTCATTTACAATGCCATGGATACCAAATTCCTTTCCTGAATTTTTTTTAGTGTTCATTTTTTTTAGTAGAACATCTATATAAACCAGAAGGCTAGTGCAAACACACTGGAAATTTTGATAGATTTCTAGTCAAATCATGGTAAATAAGAGCATTTTTCCA
>VZTM01015695.1:0-13065 GCA_013400555.1 Jacana jacana | reverse complement strand
TCCACTTCAAATCACTCTGTCCACATGGATGACATCTGAGAAGTCATCTATTTTTGTAAGCCTATCTACATAGTAAAATAAAAAGTGGTGCTTCAAAGATCCTTTAGACAGTAAAAAGCCAAGTTATAAAATGAAGGAGTGTAGCACAGTGTGGATTCAACGCCTCCAATTTTGAAGCAGGAGCTAATGAACCACTTAACACTGTGAGAGTAACCATGAAAAACCTATATCCTCCTGAAAAGAATTTCTCTGACTAGATTTCAATAGTACAACAGGTACACAGCCATACCAACGGGTCTGACCTGCCAACCACTAAAGGAAGGAAGTGCCTGGAGTGTACCACAGCTGCTTTCTGGCCCTTTTATGCAGGTAAGGTTCTAGCAGAAAGTAGACTGCATGCAAAAAACTGTGTTTGCAGTGAATTGCTACTTAAACCAGCAGTTTAGATATTAACTAAGACATCTGGATGTAGCACGTATTATGTAGCACTCTCTTTCAAAGAAAATATCTAGTCACAATGAATGATTCATTTTGGAGGAAACTTTTATAAAAATTTAAAAAGTATACGACAAACAGGTCTTTGATAGATGAAAGCCCCGTGAATGGGGTTTATAGAGTTTAGCCAAAGTTACTGGAAGAAAAATTGATGACAATATAACAAAAATTACATACATTTTCTTTCAAAAAGAGTCAAAGCTTTTATTTCTATGACAAAAACAGTTCCTCAAAAATATTGATCCAGTACAACACCAAAAGCCTACTTAAACATTGCATTATAAATAGCATTATGAATAGCATTTTGAATATTTGAACCCTATAGGATTTTTCTGGGGGAATAACAGTTCTATTGAGCTATGCCAGCTGAACCAAGACTATGATTTTTATTATACAAAGGAATAACGATGGCAGATCAGGCTAGCACATGTCATTATTATTCTTTCCACTTAACTAGAATAAATCGCATGAAATTGAATTACATTCCCTAATTGTTACATACAATATAGCACAGAGTTAATTTCTTCTGGAAATAAGCAAACTCTGAAATATTTAATTATTTATACAGTAGTCAGTGGAGCAGAAATGTAGACTATATGCTAAAGCTCAATCAATAGAATTAAAATAAAAAAAAAAAAAGGTTGGTGAGCTGGGAGTATATTTCACATACTGCTCTCCTAACACTTCCTGTCATTTCAAGTTGCAAACAACCAAATGAGTTTTCACAGGCAATTAGTTGTTAGAAATACCTGTGAAAGCAAGTATACTCCCAGTGTCTCCAAGTAATTTAGACCAGCAGGTGCTGAGAAGTGGTACATCAGAAGCACACAAAACATTTCACAGTGACATTGGTAAAAGAAATAAATTTCAGGAGGATAAGATTGCCTATTGTTTCTGCCTTAGGTTTAGCAAAGAAACAGCCAACTACAAAAGCTACTTGCACAAAAGCCATACTACTCTGGAGCTCTGTCCTTCCCCTCAATCAGAAGACATTTCAAAACACAGTGCTGTAAGTGTTAATTACAGCATAAAAGAGTAACCGAATAACACACACAAATTTATTGCAAGACCCATAAATCATGGAAATATGATTCTGCTTGGTGTCTTAAAGTGTAGAAAAGCAAAAAACATAGAATTTTTATCTGAAAATAGCAAGATGGTATGACAGTGAAAAAATCATGAAATGTACACTCTTCACCACATGTTTGCACTTAAATATATCCATAAGTGTGCTTGCATCCTGGACACCTAGTTAAGGACTGCTATGATCTTGTGGTTTGTGCAGTATCAGATTCATGTCAACACTTTTAAATTGAGCTGACATCCTGCTTTCTTCTATAGTACTTAATTAAAAAAAAATTATTTAACTTAATTAAAAAAAAATAATAGAAGGCACTTCAGTGTACCTGAAAGGCAGGGGGGAAACAGTTTGGCACTATTAGTCCAGTCACATTCAGTTTATTGAACTATAACAATTCGGATGCACGAATAGTTTACTGCACTTTCAGCTTAGACACACTCCATAGACTCATACAGCCATAATTTAGAGAGTTTGGTGGCATCCAATGATAAACTTTAACAACTTGCTTAATGAATAGTGCAGTTTATTAAAGCAACAGAAGGATGTGTTTATTTGGTTTGCCAGTGATAAATTTACTGCCTACAAAAGCTCATGTGAATACCAAGATTACAAACAATACAGCCTGGCTATAACAGGAATTAAATCAAAAGCAACTCTATAAAGTTTTCTAAGTTTCTCAGGGAAAATGTCCTCATTCTTACCCAAAGGTGTGCCAATGTAGGGGAAGAGAGGAAGACAGAAGTTGGATGAATCTTCCCCAATAGTATATTCCCTAATATTCCCCCTTTTTTGAGCCACTTCTATATTATTTTTTAGCTAAGGTGGAACTTGAGTGACTCCTGTCATAAATACAAAGGCATTATCATTTGTGTAAAATTCTCTTGCCTTGCATTTAAAGTGCACAAACTCAGGGAGCAGTGGTTGCACCTTGGAGGTGGGCAACCTTTGGGATGGAGGAGTATTTTGGTATTATAATGACATTATAATGAGCAAAGTTCACACAAAGGACAGCATTTTGTCAAAATCTGTCAGACTCTTGGCCCAGGGTGGTTAATTGTGCAGCTTATCAGCTCCATGGTACCCTCATGTTCCCATCTTCAGCAGTGTTATCACAGAGGTTGGCACCAGCGCTTTCACTCCATTCCACCCACCATGTACCTTCATAAGCAATTATCCAGGGAACACTACAGAATGGCCTTGTATATCAGCTGCAACTGTACTCTATCCTGGAAGTTTCTTTGATGTTATACCATTCCTTAATGTGTGAACAATGTTAAAGTTTAAATGTGAAGTTAATCGGTGCCACTATTCCACAGGTAGTGACTGCAGTCAAAGTTCAGTATAGAAATTTTTCAGTCAAGCTTACCTCCAGGTTCAAAGCTGATTTTCTAAAGTCAGCCACTGTCCAAAGATGACAGTGATTTACTGAATCTGTAGCAGCTATCTGGATCCCACTGAGTAATACCCATCTCATAATTTATGACAAAATCATTGATCTATTATTTGACAAATTACATAAGCATTACTTGAGTAACTTGTACATGAAGAATCTTCTATTAAAAATAATTGTTAGACACAAACCCCTGTATTTCTAGTTATTTCAGTTAAAAACGTTTAAAACTATTGTGTTTCCTTTGGAAAGTTTTATGGGTATATCCTTTGAAAATTTAATCCAAATACATTTAAAAGCATTTTATTTGGAAGAAGAAAAAAACTTAAATTTGTATGTAAATTCTGAAAAAATGAAAAAAAAAAAAGAGAAATTATGCAGATTTCATTTGCTTTGAGATACAAATAACAGATATGGATTGAATTAATAATCTTTGTCTTTGAATAAAGAGTCAAATAAAATTTTGACATATTACAGATGATCTGCGTAGAAATTATGATTACTGCTTCACTACACAACTCTAAAGTTCCTGTGTAATTTCATTATGGATTATGGCCCTGCTGTAATGTAAACAAAGCATCAACTATATTTTTACATTATGCAAATGGTTTGAGAGATATTTCTATATAAAAACCAGGCGTTTCTTCAGTGATTCTAAAATTCTTAATATATACAATTAATCCTCCAAGAGAACATCTTATCTATTTCTTCTTGATTTGTAGTTTTAACTAAGACATCAATATTAGAAGGCTAGTAAACCTAGGCTTCTGCTGTAGTTGGAAAGAGAGAAAATACTCTGTGAGTCTGAGAGTCTGTTTACCCATGAGATGACTACCTGCTGGTAAGCATCAAGAAGGCTCTCGGTTTTTACTTTAATGTCTAAAAGCCAGCAGAATTAATCTGGCTACAGGCGCAAAATCACGCTGCTGCTGAAGGCCTGGCCTGCCTAGATAGATACAGCACAAGCAACTCCAGCTGCTGAGGTTGTGCAGAGATGTTTCCACAGAAACCATGTGAGTGGTGAGGCTTCAATTTACCAGCCCGAAATAGAAACATCCATTACACTGTTCTCTTCTACCCAGAGAAGTATCATATAGGACCCAAGACAAATTGACTGGACAGCCTTAACAGCTTTGCTTAAAGTCGCAAATTGGTACTAGCTCCATAACATTTCTTCTATTTTTGAAAAAGCAAGACTAAGAAATTGTGGGAATTAAGTAGTGAAGTATTCTGAAATAAAAGCACAAGTATTCAAGGGAAGCTTTATGTAAGGAGCAATTGGTATCTACCTGGCCTTGTGCAAGACACTGTCTCACGTGACATCCTTGTCTCTAAGTTTGAGATTTAATGGGTTTGAGTGCACACTCAGCAAGTTTGACAATGACACCAAGCTGTGTGGTGTGTATGACATGCTGGAGGGAAGGGATGCCATCCAGAGGGACCTGGACACGCTAGAGAGGTGTATCTATGTGAGTCTTATGAAGTTCCACAAGGACAAGGGCAAGGTCCTGCATGTAGATCAGGGCAATCCCAAGCACAAATACAGGTTGCATAGAGAACGGCTGGAGTGCAGCCCTGAGAAGAAGGACTTGGGGGTGATGATAGATGAGAAGCTCAAAATCAGCACTTGCAGCCCAGAAGGCAAACCCAGCTCTGGGCCACCAACATAAGAAGGACACGTTCCTGTTTGCATAAGACTAGTGGAAAGCCACAAAGGTTATCAGAAGGTTGGAGCACCTCTCCTGTGAAGACAGGCTAAGAGAGTTGGGTTAGTTCAGCCTGGAGAGGGCTCTGCATAGACCTTATAGCAGCCTTTCAGTATCTAAAGGGGGCCTGTAGGAAAGTTGAGGGGTAGCAATAGGACGAGGGGTAGCAGTTTTAAACTGAAAGAGGGGAAATTTTGATTAGATCTTAGGAAGAAATTCTTTACTGTGAGGGTGGTGAGACACTGGAATGGACTGTCCAGAAAATTGCAGGTACCCCTTCCCTGAAAAAGTCCAAGGCCAGGCTGGATGGGGCTTTGAGCAACCTGGTCTGGTGGAGGGTATCTCTGCACAGGGCAGGGGTTTGGAACTGGATGATCTTTAAGGTCCCTTCCAACTCTGACCATTCTGTGATTCTATGATTCTGTAATATTCCTCTGGAACTAGTAATATTATTGGACATCCTTCTCAAATAATAAAGGTTACTGGAGTCTATTGCATCAGTATAGAAAGAGAAGTTCTGGCACAAACTTGTGGGTCACTGCATTGAAAGACTGCAGAACGTCTCCTGTGAGTATTTCATCTGACTGTTTTACTTACTAAGTCTATCGATAGTAAGAACTGATGCAGTGAAAACTCAGAGTTACAATTTTATGCAGTGATTCATAGTAAAACTCAACTACAATTTTCTAAAAACA
This sequence comes from Jacana jacana, assembly GCA_013400555.1. NCBI lineage: Eukaryota > Metazoa > Chordata > Aves > Charadriiformes > Jacanidae > Jacana > Jacana jacana. The sequence continues at coordinate 7,698 of VZTM01015695.1, read as the reverse complement.
CAGATCAATACTCCAATGCAGTAAATTAGTAAGTTAATGGTATTAGGTATCATAGCATTGTTTAATAACATCAGGCATGGAGGTTAAGCCCGTGTAAAAAATATTGGCCATTATATATCAGTGACTGAATAGCTATGTTCACCATAAAGCATCGAAATCTACCAGAAATATCACTTAAATGCTTTAGCTTCTTTCCCTTGAGAAACATAGTGTAAGCTAATTACAATATGCTGCATTTGAATATGAACAGTCATATCCATCTTACTTCATTCTTACGTGAAAGGAATTCCTGACCATTTTGTAAGGTATTTCCAGCATTTGATTTTTACTGTGACTTAGAAAATCAGCCATCTGTAACAGTAAATTCCATGGAATTATTTCAAGAAAATAAACATTTTTTCAGCAGTTACTACTACTGCTACTATTTATTCTATGAAATTACCTGGCACTTGACCAAAAGTGGGGGTAGAGGGATATTAAAAGCAAAGAAATAGTCACAGAATCACACACAGTGTATGTGCTCAGACACTTACCTGTTTAAGTCATAGACATATCCAAGGATGGAGCTTTTGCAATCTCTCTTGGAAAATTCTCCAGTGCTTAAAAACTCTCTGTGATTTAGTTTTCCATGCATCCAACTGGAATTTCCTTTGCAGTTTGCAATTGTATCTTGTCCTTTCACAGTCTTGGAAGACTATTGTTCCCTCTCTACATAGTGGAAGACAGCAATTAGATCTCTCTTTAGATTTTCCCCAGACTAAATAAACACATGTCCCACAGCCTCTCATCACACCTCATATTATCCAAGTCCCGAAGTGTCTTAAAAGCCTTGCAGTGGTCTCTCTCCAGTTTGTCTTGGTTTTTACTGGGGAAACCAAAATTGGGCATTGTCTCCAGTCCATATATATCATCCTAAGTGCTGAAGGAAGGGCAATATTAGCTTCTCTCTCATTCTTGCAAATGCAGTAAAGTTTGTGTTCAACTCTGTTCTGGTTTAGCCTCAGATGGCAACAATGTGGCTGCTCTCTCAGCCCGAGCCCCACATAGCTGTTGGGAGAATTGGAAGAAAAAACCAAAACTCGTTGGTTGAGACAAAGGCAATTGAACAGGACAACAAAGGGAACAGGAAAACAGCAACAATAAGACTGAGAGAAGAATGTACAAACATGGTTAAGGTACCATAGCTCACCAACTGGACCCAGGACAACCCAGCCCGTGCCCAAACAGCAAGTTCCTGTCCCCCTCCCCGGCCAGCTCCCATTTATAGACTGGGCATGGTTCACTTGGTATGGAATACCTGTGTCTCTGCCAGACCCTGGGCAAACTCCCATTACTAAAAGGTCACATTGCTAATTCCTATTCCATTTGTCCAGCAGGAGCCCCAGGTTCTTTTCTGCAGAGCTGCAGACAATTCCCAGCCTGAACACGGAATTGTTCCTTTCTACCTGCTGGATTTGTTCCCCTGATCTGGTGCTACCAGATACTAATCAGGTGCATTTTGTTACATTATCCTGCCCCTGTATGAATCCCTGAAGAAAACCATTCATAACAGGCCACCCAGAATTCAAATTATTAACTACTACTCTTCAAGCCAGCAGGCCAGCCAGGTTTTACCATAAATTTTGGTCCACTCACCCTAGCTTGTATCTCCCTACTTGGCTAGATGAATTCACAGGATTTCAAAGTTGAAAGGGACCTCTGGAGATCATCTAGTCCAACTCCCCTGCCAAAGCAGGATTGCCTAGAGCACATTACCCAGGACGGCATCCAGGCAGATCTTGAAAACCTCCACTTCTAATAACTTCCTGTTCTTCAACATGTTTGGAGATGACTTCCAGATTGTGTCAGTCCATTATTTTGCCTGGGATAGAGATGAGACTACCTGGCCTGTAGTTCCCTGGGTCCTTCTTCCTGCCCCTTTTGTACACTGGGGTGATGTTTGCCTTCCTCCAGTCCTCAGGCACTTCTTTTCTCCAATACCTCTCAAAGATGATGGAGAGTGGCTCAGCCATAACATCTGCCGGTTCTCTGAGCAGTCGTGGGTGAATCCCATAAGGGTCCATGGATATATGGATGTCTAGCTTGGCCAAGTGGTCTCTAACCCAGTCCACCCCTACATTCTACAGGAGACTCTGTCAAAAGTGTTGACAAAGTCAAGATAAATGAATCTAATGTTCTCCCCTCATCCACACAATTAGTCATCCCATTGCAGAAAGGCAATCAAACTGGTCAGATGGGGTTTTCTTCAGGCCTTTGTTTTTTTTTTTTTCTGCTGCCTTCATGATCCTATGAACTTGCACTTGTCTGTTGTTATATATAGATACATAATTTTTTTTTAACATCAAAACCTTTTTCTGAGAGAAAGAGTAGAAGTGGATATGACTATTTCCACTATGCATTCAGTGGCAAGCCCATATTGGCATACTGCAATAACACACATATATCGGCACTGAGTGATAAACGGTGGAATCATCCATTTTTCTAGTAATTACCTGTCTATTACTTTAGAATTCAAAGGTTCATTTTACAGGCCAAAGTTGCATTGAGGTTGCAGCTTCCTTTGGTTTCTCTTTTGCTTAAACCAAAAACATTATCCTTCTGATTGCAATGGTTTGGGAGCAGGAAATTCAGCTTTATTTCTGAGAACAATGAAGAGATTTGGGTAGACAAATAGAAATTTGCATGTATGATGAATAAAGAGATTCTCAGTCTGCCTCTCAAATACTGTTGTAGTATTTCTGGAACTTTGCCAAACAACATTATTTTGCAGAAAACCAATTCAAAATGTACGAAACTGCTATCCATGACTACCTTCGCAATCAATCTCTATTTTAGTGCGCATTCAGAGCTACAAAAAAAAAAGAAACCTATTGCAAATCAAAGCAGCAAAGTGAAAGTTGCAAAAGAATTCTAAAAATACATATGCTTTCAATGTGAATATGTAATTAATGTCTTTATAAAAAGTACATATATGGACAAAGGCAAAACCAGGAGAGATTTACTTATCACTTTTTCTGGCATTTATTATTATTTTGATCTTTTATAGATTATTGATTATTATCCAGCATTATATATTAAATTAAAATCCATTATATGTTCCATTGCATAACGTAAGTGCGTTCCAAATTCCAGCTGTAATTGTCAAGTATATTTGATCTGTAATGATAACATTGTGAACCTGCAGAAAAACCAAAAATCAGATTTAAGGGAATAGTAAGGGCTTGCAAAGTCTGCAAACATCTAGAACTGAGCTCTGAATTGTTATTATAAAAGATATATTCAAACGAGATTAAAACCATATTATCTCAGAACTAAGTCAAAATAGGTCAAAGATCTATCAGGTTTGTTGATTAGGCTATGTCTAGTTTGTCACAGAATTAGCATTCAATTTCAAAATGTAAATCTGAGCAAAAGGAGAAGTAAAGAATTACACAGCATTCTTTTCTTTGCCACCTTCTAGCATTCCATTAGCATAGAAATCCAGTGTCCTTAAAACTGTCAGAACTCTAAGGATTTGTAATGTGACAGTCAACCTATCCCTTGTTATTATCTTAAACACTGTTAGATTTTTCTGTCAAAAATGTTATAAAACCCCAGAGGGTTGGACTGAAATAATTACATGGCGTAGATACATCTCTCTAATGATAAAGAAAATATGCCTCAGGTTGTAGTTAAATGGAAATCTCTTGCACTGGTAGGAAAATGGCAACCTAATAGGTAATTTTCATTACTACTTTCTATAAGTATATGAAGAATCTACTTTTCCATAATAGAGAATGCATCTTTGATAATCTGAATTAAAATCAAATGCAAAACTGCTTCCATAACAGAGAAGTAGCATTATCTGCTATTGCAGCTTCCATATAATTAGAATTCAGGTTGCAAATGAAAAATGGAACATGTACAACAGCTATAAAATGAACTGTGAACCAAAGTTTGCCAAGTCACCTTTCATTTCTTTTAAACCCATATATGCCTCTTACAGTGTTCTTTTTAAAAAAGAATAAACTCTTAGTCAAGGAACTGGACTTTGAACCACAAAGACCAGTAAACACAACTAAACAACTGTTCCATCGGAAGTGTTTCATCAAAATGTTGAAAAAATCCTATTTTATTAGTAATAGAAATACCTGCAGATTTGATAATTTTGCACAAACTCAGTTTAGAAAAAAAACCAAACCAACATTCCTTCTATACCAGCCAAATAAATAAATAAATAGATGTTACCATTTTCTGGATAAAACTTCTAATGTGTTTTTTTTGTTGTTGTTTTGTTTTTTGTAAGTACAAAACAAGTTCAAAAATTCAAGATCAAAGAAAATATTTAACACAGCATAATGCTTTTATACACATACACATTTTCAATAACTTTTCATAGGAATTCTCAATTGCTTTAATGCTGTATCGCACAAAGAAAAGTCTAAATAAAACAAAAATCTGATTTCCTTTTGGCTCTAGTTAGTGCCTCCGTCAATAGTAACTTTGTGCCTGACTGTGGGAAAACTTTTTAATGTCACTCAGTTCTGTCTTAGAAAATAATAGTTCCTCTTGAGTGCTACATTTATCAAATATTATTAGATATTCTATCTATCTATCTATCTATCTATCTATCTATCTATCTATCTATCTATCTATCTATCTATCTGTCGTGGTTTGGCCTCAGATGGGAACACAGAACCACATGGCAGCTGCTCGCTCTTGAGCCATGCACAGCCAGGAGGGCAAAATCAGAAGGAAAAGGCAAAACTCATGGGTTGGGACAAAGGCAGTTGAACAGAACAACAAACCAGTAACAGTAACAGGGATAAAGAAATAAAACCACAGTTATGGTACCGACCACTCACCAACTGCACCCGGGACCGTCCAGAACGCGTGTCGCGCACCCCTGACTTCCTGTCCCCCTTTTTTTTTAAAAAACTTAACTTTAACTTTTTAACTTAACTTTTTAAACCTTTAAAAAAGTTTTAAAACTTTGGGCTGTTTAAGTAACTCAAAGAAAAGGTACATCTAGCAGACTACTGAGTAAAATGACTGTCAAGCGAACCTGACTGCAGAAGTTAGCAGTTCAGAGTCTGTGCAACTCCTGGGTTCTAAGGGAAGACCACACCATCTTCCTGTAAGCACTCTTCATTTCTGCCGGAACTGCTGCTGGTACAAATGAGCAAACTCAGACCCTCATTCTTCACAGACAATTCTTCCAGACATATATGAGAGTTACTATATTTAACTGAAGCAAAGAGCTTGTTCATTATTAATTATTTCGATTGACAAATCTCTAGAACCAAAGCAGTGTTTTCTATATGCACAAGTTCAGTGTCTAACAACATAAAATCCCAAGTTCATTTTCTTTAGATACTATCACCAGCCACACAGTATAAAATGAATGTCATGGGCTTAAAGGTAAGAAAGGAGGATTATTGTCAGCTGTCACCTGCATCATATGGCATAGCTTCACACAAACATGCCCATAATCAACCCTATAACTTTTAGAATTTATTGTAATTTATTAAAAACAAACAAAACTAAAAACAACAAAAAAACCTCCAGTTTTAAATATGTGAAGCAGTCAAAGATGCACTCACTGGTTCATTTCCAAAATTTCCTTTGTAAAATATGCATAAAGTACCTAATCTGAATTTTTCCAGCTTCAGACCCCAGGTACTAGATCTTCTTATATCTTTGCATTATAGACTACCATCACTAATTTTCTCTCCATGGGAATACCGATGGGTATGTTACATAGTGTCTTAGTTTTTTCTTGAATAAAACAGCTAGATAGAGCTTTTCTTTCATTCCAAGTCAGCTTTTTTGACCTTGAATCATTGTTATGTCTCCTGCATGAACATTTTCCAATTTTTAAGACTTTGATTCAAAGCACGGAAGACACAGCTATAATGGTATCATTAATGCAATGTAATACAGCATCACTTATTTTACTCAGTATTTGCCTGCTTGTAAACCAAGGAACTCAGCTTGTTATAGTATTACTTTGATAGGTGTGATATTTCTGGCTCTGGACCATGATCCTGAAGCCCTTTTAGTATCACTATTTTGCCAGGAATAACTCACAACTGTTAGGTCATTTACACTCTTATATGATGTTAGAAAGATAGTGGTAGGAGGGAGGGACTTGTGTGTGCCAATCCTATCTGATGATAAAGGTGATTTACCGTCTTGTTCCCTTGTAATCGTGGATATGTACCTTCAGGTTCAGATCCTTAACGTTATTTCGATATTAAATCCAAATTCAAATATACCAATGAATTTTGTTATCTAAGTATCACTAAATTCCTAACACCCCCACAACACACGTGAATCTCCACACACTGCTAAATTAAATTCATAGCATGTATCAGTTTTTCAGATATTATTCCAGAGATGTATTGTTCCAGTTCTGCGCATTATCGAAGAACTGTTGTTGTGATAATAGATTGCAGTAATAAATCATTAGAATGGGTGCCATGAAGAATATACTGTAGAAAAGCATTTTATACTGTATTTAGAGCCTTTTAAAAAAATTACTCACTGAAACCTGTTGGATAATTCCAACACAATAACATAATTAGAAGGAATTTAAAAATGTTTTAACCCAGGGGATTTTCAAATGAAGCCAGGAAAGATGATCAACCATGAAATACCAAAGACTAATAACCAGCAATTTTTAAACTTAATGGATTAAATATGTCTATACCAGGTCTCAGAGAACGTCTCGTTCTTAAGTCTAGAACAATAGCTTAATAGCATTTTGACATTAAAAAAAGATCAACAGTTCATAGTTCTTTAGCAAAATAATCATTATTGCAATCAAACAGACGAGGATTTTCTTGAACTGAATCCACTTCAAGGTTCAGTCCTTCCTTTCCAATCTCACAACCACATTTATGGGTCTTCTCTGAACTTCTCTAGTGTTATAGCATCTTCCTCAAATTATGGGTTCCAAAAAGGAACCTAGTATTCCAGAATCAGTTACGGTCCTGTTCATACAAAGATATCATCCACCTTTCCACTTATTTTTGGTACTATTCTGCTTTTATGTGTTAGATCACATTAGTCTTTTAACTTCAGCATCATTGTGATGTTCAACCAACTTTCTATCCTGGCTTCAAGTAATTTTCAAAATAACTAGTTTCCGGCATACCATTCCCTGTGTCATAGGTGGGGCCAGCATTCCTACTTTCTAGATGACTTTACATTTGGACACAGGAAATTAATTGTGTTTTATTCTCTTCATTAAGAATAACAAAGAAGGGGATGGGGGACACTATAACCAGGTTGTTTATTAGAATAGGGATGCTTATTGTAATTACTCAATGGATACACTTAATTTCAAAGTCAGAACTATGTAATTAACTTTTAAAAAGTACCTTGTTTTGTTTTCTGAAACTGTATAAAATTATATGTAATTAAACAGGATCAAAAATTTTGATACAAAGGGAGAATTCTGTGCATGTTACACAACTGATAATTAAAGCAACCTGTTGAACAGTTCTCTTTTTTTTTTTCCCCTCTCTAATCCATTATAAAGTCTAGTGACATTATGTCCCCTAACAGCCTGAGTAAGTTTAACAAATTGTAATAGGAACACTAAGTCAATTCAATTCTATTTATTTAAGTAAGATAAAAAACCCTGAGGAGATCTTCATGCATTCATTTAAATGACAACCTCCAAAGTTAAGACCTGAAATAAGAAGTGGGGAA